>JAGDYQ010000187.1:37220-152068 GCA_021962125.1 Bulinus truncatus
AGATTTACCACCCTCCCACTCTTTAAGAGAAGATGTTGATGTATTTTTAAATGTATAAATGGAGTGTAAGGGTACAATGGTATGGAGCAAGGCCATGTTAAAACGAGCGGGCATGATCTGACGCTTGTGTTTGTTTAAAGTCCTTATAAATGTTCCCTATACTTTTCCGAAAATTGTGTGCAGAAAAATGTTTTGGCTGTGCACAACTTTTGAAGGTAATTAAAATTTTTTTGCACAACATAATGATCTATGGGCGTACTACATGAAATTTGTGTACACCCTGATGTAATGTAAGTGTGCACAACTTAGAGGGAAAGAAAGGGGCCCACAAAATAATCTAATATAATAGCGGTATGGGTTCTTCGTTAAATCAAAAATCGCTAAATTTAAAAATGGCGTCCTGCCCGCGCCCGATTCGATAAATGTTTTTTAAAAATTTACAGTTTTGAATAGTTTCTGCCGTTTTCAAACATGAAACCCAAAGGCCAAAATGTGAAATACCCCATTTAATTATGTGTTTGTTTTTTTGTATCTCTACAGCATATTGCATCTATAAATTGTAATAAAATCTAAGAAAAATCGGATCTGTCCTAAACTGAATCACTGATCAAACCTAAGGGAATATAACTCAATGCAAAGGTTTTGCAGAATACAGCTAGTAACCCAAATACATTTCATAATTTTGAGGGTTTGTCAGAGAGATCCTAGTGCAAAGCTCTGTCTGCAAGCCCACAGTGATGTTGAGACATTGAGAATGATACTAATGTTTTGTATATATAAAAAATATTTTTACACTCACCATTAAAGGAGAAACTTCCCACAAAGGATCAACCAGCAAAGCATAATAATAGTCTTTACATGCATCCAAACCATGTGACCAGGAAAACTGATGACGTAAATATTCTTTCAAGCTATCATAAGCTGACATGGAATGTGGATCACAAGCAGATGGGATTCCCTGCTGTTTTTTTGTTGGTATTGTGTTTTAGTAAATATAATAAGTTAAGAATTAGACAAAAAAATCCTTAAAATTACAAATAGAACATTTTGTTCTATATGTTCTATATAACAATGGTTATAACTTATATTTTTTTATCAACCAACATACCTTCACAATAGCAGATGCATGTTCAGCCATTTTTCTTTGATAAAGTCTTACAAACTCCCAAAGCAAGCTAAGTAAAAAGGAAAGTAATAAGAACTTGACAAGGACCCTACAGATAGGAATGCTTGTGATCTGCAGTAGTTGTATGAAACTGTTCCTAGCACAGGAGAAACTCTTCTTCTCTCAGCTATCTCAGTCTCATCTTTCCGGCACTTTGTGGTCTATTTAGGTGACGTTCAATATATATGTCTCTAAAGTTTTTCAGCAATGGCAACAGTGGATTCTGTTTGCTATTAGTATAGCCAATGAACCAACAAGACATGTGTATACAGTCAGTAATTTTTCTGAAATGACATTTGCAAAACTGTCAGTGAAATATTTATGAATGGCCTCCAAGACTATATGAATATCTTGTGGTAAATGAGTCAATAAAATTAATTTTAAAGTTTCTGTAGACAGGTAACTATTTTTGCACAAATTCTCTAATTGTTCTTTGACTTCATCTTCATTTTTATAGTTATCACTTTGAGCTGAAGTGCAGAACAAGATAAAAGCGCTCCAAATCGACCATAGTTTTTCAATGATGAGAGATGTTTTACTGACATTGTTAGATACTTCTTTAGGGAGTTCAAAACATAAAGTTCCTGCAATAAATTACAAAATAAAATCCTTATAAATAAATGCTGTATATATTATATTTAAGTAATGGAATAATTAGCCAGGTAGGAATCAAGATTTGAAATATTATAATAACTTTTTAGACAGTTAAATATAGGAATCGGCAAAGGAGAATTTTTAACTTCACTTCTCATTTCAAAACTGATTCTTTGGAGATTTCAGAAATATATTTGATTTCTGGTACTAATGATAAATACTTTTTTATATTATCTCAGTAAAACTAAATGTTAAAAATCTAAGTAATGTCTAATTGTGATATTTATTCAAAGAAAATTTTTTTTAACTTAATCTTGAGAACATGAATGGAATCTTTGAAATTCTAACCTTCTTTTTTAAAGTTTGAAAGTTCCATTATTGGAATCAGGAATCAAAACAAAGAGTTTGGAGATGTATTAGGAATAGTATCAAAACTATAACAAACTTTATTTTGGTATTGTATATAAACATTTTAAATAGATTTTAAATCAATGTAAGGTCTCTTTTTTTTCTTTTATTGCAAATTTTTAAATGGGATTTTGAAGTTGTGTGGTTAGTATGTCATCCAAAATTTCTCCAACAACAATGAACATAGAGAGAATTCATTGTCTATGATTACAGAGGTTGCTACAGAGGTATGAAATAGACACATATATAAGGAAAACCATGAAAAAATAAATAAACAACTTTAGTTTAAAAACTTCCAAAATCAATTTTGCCATAATAAAAAACCTAAAATAAAATTAATCTCGAAGAAATGTGGTAAACCTTTAGAATGTCATTTGATAAGTTTATAATTTAGTAGTTTTTTTTCCAATTAGACGATTGCAGGTAAGTGATAAGATTGGTCGCACAAAGACTATTCAAATGGGATGATACTTCATGATCGTCCTTTAAAAAATATTAAGATACATGTAAATTGTAATAGATACAAAAGTTTTTTGTCAGCTTTTATGAAAAAACATATAAATAAAATTAATACAGTGGCCAGTGTTTTTTTGTTTTTTAAAAGAATTATTTACCTATGTCAGCAATGCCTATAATAGCCTATGCTAAATCAAGTTCAGTTGCTTCTGCTAAAATTATGTTAATCATAACCTCATAATGAGATCAAATATTGTTGGGAAAAAAAAGTTAAACCAGGAATTTGTGTTACTACATGAATCATGATTGATTTATCATAATGTATTTTTTTTGGATAATTAATAATTAGCATAGATAGATTAATGGTTATGTATATTAGTTTATTCATTATTTTGTAAAAATCAGGAAAAAATGCACTCTCAAATTCTGTCTTGACCAGTGGTGCAATTGGGAGGGGGGGCATTTGCCCCTCCGAAATAAAAAATTAAAAGGTTAGACCAAAATTTGTTTCAAATAAAATACAAATATATAAATAATGTCATTTTTTAATACAAGTGATTTTTTTGCCCCCACCCCCTGAAAGTTTGGTCTAGTTACACCTTTGTTCTTGACGGATAGCGTTTATTAACGATTTATTAAAAATGATGTGTTTTTTGCATCTTAAGTTTTAATTTAGAATTAGGTATTATTATAAAATATAACTAATAAATTAAAAGCAAGTTAATTCAGTGAGTTAGTAACTTAGTCTTAGAGACAAAGTCTTAGTTTTTCTCAAGAGGAGTTAAGTTATGGCTTAGCTATGAGTATGACATAATGATATTCGGATGATAATAATGATTTAGATAAGTGCTCGAAAATGATGTCGTTAGTGCCGTAAACATTACTTACTTCGTTTCAAATTTGTATACAACAGAAGGACAAAAATGACAAAGATTACATTAAATGTGATGTAAAATGTCAAAAGGCGTGTCCATTTTCGTTTTGAAATTGCCGCTTTCATTATAATGATTATTATAATAATAAATCATTCAAATGATATCTACATACACTGCTCTTTTTTGTGTCAATTTAATTGCAAGTTGTTAAGTATCAAAAAAAGAAAATATCCCATTAAAATATATTTTATTCAGAAAGATTAATTTTAAATACAAGCTGAGAAGAAACAAACAAAATTCATTCGCATGCTTTTGTTTATATATTTCTATGGCGAGCTCTTATAGAGTGGAATTTGAAATACATTTGAAATAACTCTTTTGTGTTAAATATGGTCGCCAAATTCAAAACAAAATTCGTGATCTTCCAACACTGTGGTAACTCTTCGAATTATTTTGTTTTCTAATGTAGATAATTCTAAATTTCTATGAAATAATTGGGTATGATTTTCAAGAGTAATTAATTAATGCTAAAAGTATCATCGTTAGTAAAAGTAAATGAAATAATTAGTATTTGATTCAACACTAACTCGAGTAACACTAAAATTTAGTAAAATACGACAGTCAGACTGGTCTTGACTTGACAGTTTTCAACAGTGAAAGACAGTGGTCAACTATAATCTTACCTTCAATTTTAAAATATAAGGCCAGTTTAGTAGGTTATTTTAAATGTATCAACATTTAACAATTTGAATTAATTTGGCAGTTAAGTTAATGTTTACTTATCACATGAAAAGTATTTATTTTTACGAAGTGGCTACGCTACGCCAAGCGCCTTCTATTATTATATCTATTGACGTAAGCCGGAAAAAAAAATACGAATTACGTCTTGATGTTACCGCTGCCACTGCGTAAACAAAAAGGGTTAGGTGATAGGGTTAGGGACAGTATTAGGGTGTGGAGAAATATCTATTGACGTAAGTCGGAAAAAAAATACGAATTACGCCTTGACGTAATCATATTTGGCCACACAATTATCGATCCCCTGCCAGGTCACAAGTGACCAGTACATAAATTTAAAACCTTTGGCTCCATGACAGAATTGTACATTATTATTGTACTCCTTTGTTGTCCATCTAAATGGCTAAATTAAGATAAAAAATACAACTTGAAATAAGTAAAAAAAAAAAAAATAGCATTTGGGCACTTTTCTGTGCATAGAAAGATTATTTTCAATGTTTTATTATTACTAGTTCTATTTTTTTTTTAATCTTTCACTTTGATGTTGGAAAATTATAAATAACTGTGTAATTTGTTTTTTTTTCACAGATACTATGGATTATTCTGATATAAGGTCCCGACTTCAGTATGTTACTGAGTTACTTGAAGATCTGCGTCACTTCCACCATAACAACATACATGCTTGTAAATGTGATGTCTGTATTAACAAAACATCCCTTCTCAAAAGTAGCATTGCTAAAGCTTCAGAAGAAGTGTGTATGGTGATGCTCAGCCTTGAATGTGGGAACTTAAAAGATTTGAGCAATGAAGTATCAACATCCTCAGTTTTAAATGTCTCTGCACAAAAGCACCTGGGATCATCAACTGATGTTGAAAATGTTGTTCCTGAAGCAAAGAGTGGTGGTCTAAAAATAAATAACAATATGGCCTCTAAGCATTCATCCAGGCCTACATTGACTGACCAATCATCCTCAAGTATTCTGCAGTACACAGAGAGACTCTGGTCTCCACACTCTGTTGAACTCTCAGTCTATTTCACCAATCTTAAATAGTGATGACTGCACTGCAGAAGAGAGTATGAGACAAAGTTCTAATACCCAGCCGAAAACATCACATGTTCTAAATCTAACAAATATTAAATCTGATGAACAACAAGAAGCTTTTATGGCTACTCGGCTGTGTGCCAACAAAATTACCAGCAATGAGGTTATTTTGCCCGCCACTCCGACAGTTAATGTAGATATGCATGCCCACGTGACACCATCGAACCCCAACGCTTTCTTTCCAGGCACACCAGTTTTTCACCCTCAGCCCACGCCTATGCCGCACTTCCCCTACATATGGCCCAATCCCGGTGTTAATGTTCCTGTAACACCTCATCATCCTTGGGCATCAAATTTGTTCATGCCGTTCTTCTTTCATTCCCTATTTACCTTCGCCAAACCTACTTCAGGATATGGATACTTGTCGCAGATTCTCGGAAAACTTTTACAGGACACCTGAATTATTTTCTGCAGGTGGAGAATATCCTGACAATAGAAGGAACCAAACATTTTCTTATTTTCCAAACACCCCACCTTCATTTCAGAGTGCAATCTCCAACAACTTTACACCCTTGACTGTATTAGAGAATAAATTAACTAGTAATGTTAACCCTAAAACAGACATACATTTTGTTAGCACCACTCCTTCAACAGAAGTCAGTAAATTCAGTTGTTCCGTTCAGCTATCTGCCTTCCAGAAAAGATCACCAGAAACATTATTTGAAACATGTAGGCATGAAAATCACTTCCAAATTGATGAACCAATAGTGATTCATTCCAAGCTGGGTGATGAAGACAAGGTCAGTGAAGTTAAAAACTTAGAAAAAAGTTTAATGGCCATAAAATTGGATCAGGCTCAGAGCATTACTAATTTAGAATCAGATGACATTGCTGTAAATACCACCCAAATCGTATTCACAGAACCAAGTTGTAATCTTAAATCATCTGCGTTGCAGTCTGGTCCAGTGGCCCTTAAAATCTCTGAAAAAATGCAACCTGCTACTGATTCTTCAGCTACAGAACCTCTGACAAGCTGTCAGCCTGTTGAAGAGCTTGGGGAAGCCACTTCATTGGACATGGATGACTCAATGTGGAGACCCTGGGAGACAAAATTCAACATCTTGCAGCTGATAGCCTCTGATCATAATGATTCTGTTAATAGTGATTGCCATGATGAAAGCTTTGAGGCATGTGCAGATGTTGCAGCCGAATCGCCTGTTCCTGTTTTACATCAAAATGTGGTAAAAAATAGAGACTCTGACCTGTTTCAAAAAGAAGCTGATGGATTTATTAAGGATCAAAGCAGTAGCAGTGTAAAGAAAGATACTTACCATACAGAGAGAGACATAAAACAAGGGTTAGCAGTAAGCTCATCATCTGTTGAAGCGGAGAAAATAGTTGTCAATGAATTATCAGAAAATCAGAAAAGTAGACATACAGAGTCTTGCAGAGTTCCTCCAGAAGTAAAGATATATAGTAAAAACAAGTGTTATCTTAAAGAAATGCCGTTATCAGAAAGATCCAGCATTTCAAATTTAAATAATTCATTGCAGGAAAAATCAATGTCTCCTTTAATCAACATTAGGGATGAGATATCCGGCAGCATAAGCAATAAAGAAAATTTTCTTAGTCCTCAGAAATCCAAAAGTGCTTCACTCCAAACTAGTTCCCCTAATAGAAACAATAATACAAACAATACACCCTATGTACAACAGATGAAGCCACCACAAAACATCTCATCGTCTTGCAGAGCAGCTGATAACCCACTTCTAAGTAGTGAACTGTCAGTTGAAAATTCTAATGAAAAACTCAAAGTCAGCAAAGATTCACCCCCTATTTCTTATAAAAAGATTGGATGGGGTGCACCTGCTATTTTATCTCATGACAGTTTGGTTAAAAAGGAAAAAATCTTGATAAAATCCACAAATACCGATATTTGTAAAATTAAAAAAAACCTGTCAAAAATCCCAAAAAGTTCACAAGAATACTGTAAGGCCAAGGCAGATGAAAAAATATCAGATATAGACATTACAATCCACAACTTTAGGCAAGAGGAAAGGCTAAATAATGAAAAAACCTGGAAGAAACCTGATCCGAAGCTGAATCAGTCTCTGCCTGCTAGTTGTTATGCCCCGCCTACAAAAAGAAGTTTTTTGGATACTTCACCAATTAATGAATCCTATGAAGCCAACCAGTCTTATCCAAAGATCACCAAGTCAGTAGTTTCTGTGGCATCCTGTGCATTACAAGGAGAGCAAGATGTAAAAAGTAAGGTTTTAAAAAAAAATTCACATTTATTTTGATAATCAAATAAGTTTTTAAAATTTCGATTCACATTCATATTGAGGTAGTGATTGGAATATAATATGGCCTTTGGGGTATTTTAAAATTTTTATTGTAGGTTATGACACTTTAAAGCTCATTAAATTATTTATCATTTTTATTTGCCTGTATTGAAAAGTATCTTTTTTTTTTTGATATAAAATAACACCTTTCTGTTTCTTTTTAAAGACTTACATCAGATTGTCACGCCAGATTTGGAGACTAAGCCTCGCAATCGTAGATCCATCTTTGGCATGTCTCCTCCTGATTTACACCACAGCCGCTGGACCAAAGATAAATATCTTGATAGTGAAAGTGAAAGTTCTTCAGCTGGCCTGAAACAGGTGGCTGACTCAGGTGAAGGAATCTGGAAACAGCTTGATGCCACAGATGAAATAGGCTTAGCTCCATCTATCAGAGAGGTTATGTTCAATTGTGTTACCAGCTCTATTTGTGTTGTGAACACATCTAGAGGTGGAAAGGTAACTTGGAAATTTTAAACATTTCATAAAAATTTGAGTCGAATTATTTTTATTTATAGCTATAAGCTATGATAAAGCTACTTTCTTAATTAGACATGTCGCTTCTACATACCTTATTGATTGTTTAATCAAATTATATTTTTATATAGGTCTAGCCTTTGTTTTTAGTGAAGACTTTTTTTTTTTCATTTTTACTCTAGATTGTTTCCCTGAATGAATCTTTTCAATTCCTAATTGGTGTCCATGAGAAGGTATTTGGTCAGAGACTGTTCAGGTTTATCAAGGTGAAAGATTCACTCAATAAAATAGGACAGTCTATACCACATTCGTTTGTGTTGTCTGATGGAAGCCTCACTCAAGTCTCGGGAAAACTGGTTGGTTTGATACATGTACTTGTATATGATTCTTGTATTCTTAACGTACTGGAGCTCACACATAAGTATTTTTTTTTTTTTTGTGTAAAAATGAAACCCAATGTGTCTGGCAATATCTTTTATGTAGACACAGTAATAAGAACCAACCTATGTTTGATAGTAGAGGGTAATTTGGTAATCTACCACTGTCTCCAAATGCTTCAAGGTATAATTATGAGCCAGAGTTTTAATTCTGTTAAGAGAGTAATAGATTCCTTTTAAGAGCCAAAGCAGACTATTGGGGTTCCATGAAGTAGATTTAAACTGTTACTATAGCCACAACTATTCTTATGGATTGTGGGATGAATACACTACCCAGTCACCTTTACTTTCTTCAACAAATCTTACTTTTACTCTCCCACACTTGCCATCCCATCTTTTGTCAAGATAGTACCTATCTAGCAATGCCTAGTTTGAAAATCAGTGCCTATTCTCCTTACAGAAGCTACAACTATGCTCAGCTTTTGACTTATTTAATAAAATTTTTATTGCAGTTAGATTCTTGTTTTTTGTAATGTTTTATTGAACAGTTATGTCATTTTGAAAACACTGCCAGGTACTATTTAGACAGTCTCTGAATTATCAGCTCAGATTTTTCCTGTTTTCAGCATTTAAGATGTAAAATTCCATATTATTTTCCAAATACAAGTACTTTAGTAAACTCTTTCCCAATCCTGAGCCACATTTTGTAGCTCAAACTACCTTCACTTTTGGACTTTATGATTATTAAATTAAGAAATTTGTATATGTTAAGAATTGAATTCTGGATGGTATTTTAAGGTTTGCACTATCAGTTGTCTAATTATAAATGACATTAGTCAGATTTTCAGTTACTTAAATTTTCTTTTCACATGCTATCATCACAATTCAACTTGAGATGATTTTTATAAAAGTATTTTTATTTTCAATAATAATGTGATCATTGAAAATATAATTTCTTTTAAAAAGAATATGATATAAGGCTATTTAAAATTCATGGACTTAGTTGTAATCATTGACTGCACATTTTAAAAGAATCCATCATACATATTTTTTATAGCTTGTCTGCATAGATGCAAGAGGACTTGAAATACCTGTCACAGTCTGGACAGTTCCCTTCAGCCCTCAGCCCCATTTGACAGTTTGTGTTGTTGAGATGACAATGTGTATAACTGCAGATGTATATCTGGGTCATTCCGGGGACACACTTTTAACAAGCACAGTCCAAGATTTTCTCGGCTACGACACCGGTGAAGAAGGCATTATCAACCATTTGATCCACGTTTCAGATCTTGATATCTCAAAGGTCTACATTTTCTCTATGCCTTTATTTTTTTTATTTAGTCATGAATAAATATATTTTACTTTATTAAATTTATTCACAATTGAGATGATACATATATAGGTGAGAATTAGTCAATTGAAGAGCTTGGTTTCAATAGCTGTTTTTTTGTTGTTGTTTTTGGGTGTTTTTTTTTCTTTTTAATTTGTAGCAGCTATTGGAATCAAGCCTTCTAATTACACAGATTCAAAAATGACATTTTTTTTTCTATCTTTTATTAATAGAGCAACATGCAACAGTACACTACCATCAAAGCTTATGATGGTGTAACCATGCCTGCCACTGTTGTTATATCAGATGAAATAGGTCTGTGATCTTAGTTCAACATATTTTAAACCCTATTTCTTTTATGTGGTGGGGTGATGTTTTAACATCTCTAGATGATATCTGTCTGGTATTAATTATTTTAGGATTAAATGATATCCATTTGGTAAATTTATTTTTCTGTAGACGAGTCACCAATAAAGAATCCAGAAACTGGTGAGTTGATGTACCCTGCCCAACTTATAATCTCTCTACACAAAGCAGGACTCATGATTGTTGATGCTGGCGGTCACATTCAGTCTTTTGATCAGAATTTTTTTCAAGTTCATTTTGGATTCAACAAGACAGCTACACTTGTAAGGAGACATTGGTTTCTAGTTATTTTTTTTTTCTTCTTATTTGAACAGGTGAAAGAAAAATGCTGAGTAAAATTGAAACATGATTCTGTTGTGGCAAAATCGGATAACTTTATCAGATAATGATAATTGAACTGCTAATCTTATTGTTACAAAATCGTTCTAAAAATAGAAAAAATCTTAATTTTTATAATGTGTAATTTTTTCCCCATTTAGTCCCAGCAAAATCTTAGTGATCTTCTATCAGATGTCGTCAAAATTAGTGATAATGTTCAAGGTGGTTCCAGCCCTAAACAGGATGGTAGTTTGATTGGTAAAATGCTTTTGGATGTCAGCAGTCTCCATACTGCTGAAGATGACATAACTGGTTGGTCATTTGTTTTCATAGTCTTAAATGCTTCAGCTACCTTTAAAAGTATATTGACACAACATCAACATTGATTAATAGTCCAATATTCCTTACTGAACGTATGTTGTTATTTGTCTTCATTCCTCAGAGATAAACCTTTGTCTTCCACATTCATGTTTTTTGAACCAAGATGATGAGGATCTTAGTTCTGAGGAGGAAGGAGTTTCCATAATTTCTGAGAATCTAGACAAAGATGAAAGTGAAGAGAGATGTTCCATTGTTCCACCATGTCAGACCTCAACTCCTTGTAAACCTCTGTACTCTTTAGAGTATGTAACTAACACACTTGTTTTTTTTTTACTGTATAGAATCCTCTGAAACCCTCAGAATTATGTCTGAAATAAATATTTTAACAACAGTTAAGGCGATAACTTAAGCGTGAAGCCTTTCAAGGATTGGTATTGATATTATGAAAATTGACATTGCATCAGGGAAACCGTGGCCTTTTGTCAGGGTGCCTAACTGTACAATGGAAAGTCCTTGGTTCCAGTCCATTTTCCTTCATTTAGATGCCTACTTAAAATGCTTACCTGATATTATTTCCATAAAATAAACACTAGTCATTCTATTCCCAAGTAAGCCAGGGTACTATGAGTAGGTACTCCAAACCAATTTTTTAAACTGAAGATTGCATGTTTCTATTTTTAAAAAGCTCAACAAGACACAAGTGAATACCAAATACATGCATAAAGGTACATTGTTTTTACATTTATCAGAAGGCTGAATTCTCATTTTTGAAGATCAATATCTCATAAACCACACTGTCAAAAATTGAATTACACACAGACATTTATAAAGATTAACAAATCTGATTTTACACATTTTACATTTCCAAGGGAGTGAAATTTAGAAACTCATAGAAAATTAACCAAAAGACCTACAAATTGAAAAATGGCGCTTAATTGAATTATAATCTGAGAATTTTATGAAATTATACAGTGTAATTTCAATAATTAAAACAATGAGTAAAATTAATGAAAATACATTTTAATTAGTGCATGAACATTTTATTTCCCAGTAGAAGTAAACCAATTTTTTCCTGGAAATATGATGTACCATCAGATAAAAGTGATATGCTATCAATACTAATGGCGTTAGTTTCAGTAATGTGTAAAGCCCAGCAGCTGAAAATCCTGCATGTTAAAATAAAAAGAATTTATTAACATCAAATGACTTCTTTCGCACATTTTTTTTTTTTGTTTTTTATGATAGAATGTTAAAGTGAATGAATTCTTTAAAAAACAAGGGAAGATGTTTCATAATAGAAAATGTTACTATAATTTTTTGATTGTGATACATTTTATAATACTAAATTGTACATTTTTTTTATTTCATAGTATCACATTAAACTCATTCCTTTCTACACTAATGCTGCTAATTATTGTACAATGCATGGCAAAAAAATTGTTGAGCTCATAATAGGAGGCAAAAAAATCATCGTGGCCTGCCATGAAAAATGCAATTTACAGATTTTTCAGTAGTATCATTTTTATAAGTATGTATCAACTTTTTCAATGTATATAAGGGAATTATTTTTAAGTATTATTTATCTATATTATTATTTTTTTTAAGTAAAATTAAACAGGAAGAAAAAATTATCGAAAGCACTCATCACACGACAGTGAGTATGGACACTGGCATTTATTACTCATTGTTTCTTCATAGGAGTGGGATGAAAGTCCGTAAGTTGTTTTTATTTCACATTGCATTTATTTTGCTTAGTAGTGATGCTAAAAATTATTTTGCCAAGGCATATTCCATCTAAACAAAAAGTAAGTTTTGAAACTTCAAAGATGTCCAGTAAGAGATCTGGCAGTAACTGTATCTTATTTCCTGCAGCTGTGACGTTCAAAATGAGTCGACTCAAGACCCCAGGGAAACCTTTACAGTTCTGTTTATGGTTCTGCCTTCAATCTGCCAATGTCAGCAGTGCAGAGGATGAGTATTCTGGTGAAGATGATGACAGCAGCAGTTTCAAAGAGGATGAAGAGAGTTTGCAGGATGACGAGGAGGTAACAGAGAGCATTAGTGAGCATGAAAGACTTGTGTTGCAGTTAAAACATCTGCGACTAGGAGCTGTTGATACATGTGTCCCTGATGTCAGCCTCGGACAGGTCAGTCCTGATAAAAAAAATATTTTTGTTTTTCAATGTTAAAATGTATAACTCAGTTCCTGCTTTATTATTATTCTTTTTTTTTTAATAGCCTAGTAAAAAATGTATTGGATTTGCAGTTTTCTTGTGCACGCAAAGTGCTATTTGTTAAGTTAGTCCCTGGGCTAAATTTTATAGGTTTATTATGTTTTTTTTTGTGACATTGTTACAGTTTGTTGACAGCCAAATGATACAAATAAACATATCCAAAAGAAATGTTTCTGGCCTAAGAGCTCTGTATGTATCAAGTTTAGAATAATTTTTAGAATAGAATGACATTTTTCTATGATCGTCTAGGTGATTGCCGAGCAAGCTGTATTGAACCAGTCATACAATGCCTCCATGAACCATTCACATTTCGCAGCGACAGATGAAGATAGACTAGACCTGGAAGCAGCTACTGCTGGAATGTTTGCCAGCAGATTTACGGTGGGTGAGGCACTAGGACAAGGAAGCTTTGGTTTTGTAAGAAGGGCCAAAAATATCCAGACAAACTCATCGGTAAGGCTTTTGAAGACAACCATTTAAACAAGTTTGTTTGTTTCAAACTTTTTTTTTTTGCTATTTCCTTAAAAAAAAAAAAAGTTAATTTGTAACAGGCTTTCAAACATTTTATTTTTCACTTAGCAAATGTCCATCTTATCACTAAAATAGCTCACATTTTACAGGTTAAGAAACACTGATTTAATTATAAAATAACATAGAATTTGTATTTTACAGCTTTAAAAAAAAAAAGTTAATATTTATTACTTAAAGAATGCAGGTGACATTGCACTATCTTGATTTGAGTTGATATCTCTTTCAGTTTGTTGTGAAATTCATTAAAAAAAGCAAATTATTTGAGGATTCTTGGACTCACCATGAAGTATTTAAAAAAGTTCCTCTGGAAGTTGCTATTTTATCCACTATATCGTGTGACTATATTATCAAGGTATTTTCCATGCTTTGAAAATTCATTGCTGTTGGTCTTACCATTGCTTTTTATTTTCTGATATTTTGATTTAGATACCTAGCTTTATCTTGGAAATATTTTTGTAAGTTAATTTTTGAATTCATTTCTTAAAGTTGGTAGCTGTGTATGAAAATGACTATTTCATACAAATGGTGATGGAAGACTTTGGTGAAATCGACCTTTTTGATTTCATTGACCAGGTGGCCATCGATGAGCCCATGGCGTGCCATTTGTTTGAGCAGGTGTGTCAATAAGTTGGTCTAAATTTTCAGTAATTTTATCTATTTTATTGCATCTTTAAATTTAAACTGTTCCTAGACTAATTCGACACTAATAGGGTTGTGCTATATATGAACATACCTTTTTTTTTTTTAATTGCATCAATAAAACATTCAGAATGTCTTGTTTTTTTCCGGGATGGCTATTTTTAATTCAAGCTTTCATTTCAAGTTTAAATAATTTATAATCAGTTTTAACATGAATTTGTTTTGTTTTGTTAATTCCAAAATAGCAAGAATATTTCTTGAATTATTATTTTTTTTTTTTTTCAAAAAAGTTTGCTGTTTCTCTGTTATCAAAGTGGTGTATATTGTTGCATTTTAGATTGTCAGGGCAGTTGATTATCTTCACTCTCATGGCATAGTGCACCGTGACATTAAGGATGAAAATGTTGTAGTGAATAGTAAATTTCACTGTAAGTTGATCGACTTTGGTTCTGCAAGCTACATGCTACCTCATGGGGTTAAATTCACCATTTTCAGAGGCACAGTGGAATACTGCAGTCCAGAGGTGCACAGGGGTGAAGGGTGAGTACATGTAGTATTATTTTTTGTATTAAGTGAGCACATTTTTAATCCCTTTTATTATTCTCATCCTAATTTCATACCTTATTAGCTTTTTTTTTTTTTTTTTTTTTGGCCCACTGATATTTTATTCATTTTTCTTATAATTTTTTTTTTTTTTTCTATTCAGATACTTTGGTCCGGAGCTGGACATCTGGGCTTTAGGTGTGACATTGTTTACTATTGTATTTCGAGAAAATCCTTTTACCGTAGAAAGTGGCCCTTATGAGCTGACAGAATCGGAGCTCCCGTATCCTATTTCTGATGGTAATATTTTATTTTAATTTAATCTTTATCAACAAGGTTGTTTTCTAAAACCAAGGTTTTATACCTATTTCATTTCTGTCACATCCCTTTGACTCTTTTTGTTACAAAGAAAAGTCCATTTAATTCTTTTGCTCTAGTTTAATTTTTTCCAATTCTCAACTGTTTATTATTTTATTTATTTTTTGTACATTAGTTTAACTCATAATAATAATGCAAGTAAAAAATGTTAAGCTTATTATAACATAGTTTAGCAAATGCCATCCCATTAATAAAAAAGTTTTCTTTGATTCCCTCTGTTTTCAGAACTGGTGACCTTGTTATTCGGCCTCTTGAGAGTAAACCCAGTGAAACGTTACAGCATGCAACAAATCATCAATAGTGACTGGCTGAAGCAACAGGCAGTTGATCTCAGCAGCTACAGCTGGGAGGAAATGTTTGGAGCCAAATTTGATGAGGTTGATGTGGTGAATACCAGCTGTTGATGATGTGGTGAATATCAGCTGTTGATGTGGTAAATGAATACCAGCTGTTGATGATGTGGTGAATACCAGCTGTTGATGTGAATACCAGCTGTTGATGGCACAATATTCTTTCTATAATTCAAGCTGTAGTGGATTTATTTTTTTTGTTGTGCTTTTACAAAATTTTGTTTTCTTTCTGCTAGTCACTAACTGAGCTGTGAAACTGTATTTATTTGTGACTTTTACATTAGCCACTTGTGTGGAGCATTTACTTTTGGATGTACCTTTACCAAAATACATTCATTTACCTTTTTTCAGCTCAACAGCCTTATCATCTTTTATATACACTCCGTTTTTTTTAGATATATAGTAAGATGTATATAGCTTAAATATAAATAATTTAGATTCTGTTCATTGAATGTATTTGTTAAAGATATTTAAGTCAGATAAGCTTTACAATTTTGGTATAGTCGTTACGGCTACATATTCTCTGATCACTAGTGTAAACATTCATTGCCATGTGCTGTGATGTCAGAGGCTATAAATTATTCAATTTAAATGTACTAATTGTTATACCATGAAAGCAAGGCAAGAAACTGGTTCTATTTAAGAATATTAAATGACAGATGTTCATGTGACATTACTCAGTATTTTTCATGGTTTTCAGCTTTAAATATTTAGTTTAACCGATATTTTAACAAAATTGTCCTTGAACATTAAACTTGTTAACTTTTTTTTTTATGTAATATTTCTGGCTGTATCTGGCCAAATAAAATTCTAAATTTTTTACCTTTCAGTGACGTGAAGAATGATCAATTCTGAGTAAGATGTATGGTTCAATTTGCCTTAATGTTTTGGTTCCAATTTAAAATGTTAAACTTTGTATTCAAAAGAATGAGACATCAGGTGTTTAATATTTATATGTTCATATGCATGTATTGTCAGTTTCCATGTGATAATATCTAATATATATTACAGTTAAACCTTGGTTTATGAGCATAATTTGTTTTAAAGAGGTCTGTAATCCAAAAGACTTATATCAAAGCCCATTAAAAAAAAAAGTAAACTTTGGATGATTGGTTAAAAAAAACAAAATAAAAATATCCTTATGCATAATTGTGAATATTATTTTAATATTTTAAATTCAATATAATCCAGTGTAAATTGATTTTGCCTAGTACTATGCAAGAATTTTGCAGAAATTTTACTAAACATGTTAAACACATTTATCACTAGCACTGTGACAGTTTACTTATATGATGTTTCCATTATATTATACACCTCTCTATATTGTATTTGATGAGGCATTTCTCTCTTTTTTCATACTGATGATATTTTTTCACTACAGACACTTAAGTAAATAACATAATGGTTATCTAGGCAAATTTTGTTTGTGTTGTGAAATCATTGTAAACCAAGTAACTCGTAAACTGTGGTTTGACTATTTTACTAAGCAGTTTAGAAAGTAATTATTTATTTAGATTTTAGTATTCAATAGCCTTTACCACTTAAATTTTGTTGTAAATATCTTTTGTAATAAATTTAATCATTTTTCTCTAAATAAATGTTTTCTACATTACTTGTCAATTTGTTAGAAAATTGAGTTTCAATAAAACTTTGTTTCATAGTGATCAGCATATTCTTTGTTAGCAGTTTAATTATAAAAATAGAAAAAAAAAGATTCAGTTGGAGCTACTCTCAACAAAATAAAGTCGTATATGGCTGACCTTGACCCTTACCAGTGTTCTAAGTTTTCTGGTGATATACAGCTCAGGCTGTATGTGGTCAGAGAAAAGGCTCTTGTGTGTGTGTATTAAATTAACAGATAAAGAGGTTCAATTTGGTTACTGCATTAAGGGAAGTAATTTTAACTTTTTTTTTTCTATCATCCTGGAAAATAATTAGTTATACATGTATGGAACCCTAGTAGTGCCTAATGAAAGCCATTTCATGAACTATGCATTGATCTATGTTACTGTTTACTTTATTTAAGCTCAACTTAACCTTACTTTTCTATTGCCATAATCAGGGCATAAGTAAAAAATGTCAATTTCATTTAACCCTAAGGTTAACCCTTAAGTCTTTAGTTATTTCTTATAGTGTTCAGTAAGGAAATGAAAGTTTCTGAAATGCTGAATTATCCTACTGTCTTCAAAAAAAATTCCAACACCTTTCTACTAACCTTTTAGTTCAGATGAATAGGGATAATAATTTCTATTTGGAAAAAAAATACACATGTATATGATAGTCAAATTCTTGGCAAGTTGTTCCATAAAAAAAAGAAATAAGATGTGATTAGTAGTACATTGCATTTAAATGACAAATTGGGTTTATACGTTTTATGGTACTATGCAAAATTACTATCCTACCTTTAACTAATATTATCTTTTAATGTAGATAAGCTAAGATTTTATTTTTGCCTCGATCAGGATTTTGAGATTTAAATGGGAGCATGTAGTTGGTGTAGCAGCATATTTTGGAATATACAATGTCACCTTGTAAACAAAAAGGTTTCAGTGTAACATTAACGTGTGCCTGAAAACTTTTAAAAGTTATATTTAAAATTCTGAAAATTACATGAAAATCAGATCTTAAAAGACAAACCAATTAAAGACGGCAAAAGGTTGCCCCTCTAAAAAGAACCTGACTAAGGTAGTAAGTAATAAATGAGAACTCTATAGCGTGATTTAGATGAAAAGATTTTTTTATATTCGGAAATAATGATTACATCAAAAAATATCTTAAGAGATTTTATTTACAATCGGGTACTCTACCATGACATGTACATTATAATGTTTCGTAATAATGTGAACATGGGTGGATTTTTTTTTAATGATAAGAACTTTTCTTCTTAAATGTACTGACAACAATAATTCAACATAATATGATGAACTAATTTTACAATACATCAAATTTATTAGTAAAACTAAATAATTAAATGACCATGCAAAAAAAAAATAAAAAATAATAATAAGCATGAAAAAATTAATTCTATGTTTCCTGAATCTGAGGTCTGCTGTCACATTAATAAATATGCACCCCATTTATCATCTTGTCAATACATTAATAGCACTAGTTGAAATTTTAGATATTTCTTTTGGAATTATAAAAAAAAAAACTGAAGTTTAAACAAGCTGAACATTAAACTAACTAAATTTTTTTATTCTATTAAGAGTGCTGTGCTCTCTTTCTTACTTTATTGAGGGGGTTAAACTATAGTAGTAACATGTATCATGGCACAAGCTGAACAATGAGAAATTTGTACATGCTGGATAAATAGTGCTATGGTTTATTTCTTATAACACTGAGGGGCAGGGTTGGATGAACCAATACGCTTATAAGGCTTTAGCTTTGATAAGACCATGAAAAAAATCTTTGATCAGACTTCAAGGATTCTGTGTGATTTTTAAAGGAAAACTTCATACAAGGAAATAGCACGAGTTAAGAATAACTCTTTGCATCTTCTGGAAAGACGCATAGACCTACTAAAGGAAATGTGAAAGGACATAATAGGTTTCACGGGTGATGGGCTTTGTGAATTTGTTTACAAAATTAGGTTGATTTTTTTTATTACAAGCTGTAAACTCAGAACTAACCTAAATCTGGCACAACTGAGAAGATTAACAGAGGTTGTTTTAAAATACCCCATAGCGGTTAATTTTATTATTATTTTGTTTGCCATAAAATTAATTTATTTGAAAAATGCCAACGGTAAATTAGTCTATCATGTTTAGTTTTGTCTCTAAGAGTGCACATAAAAAAAGGGTGTGGTCACTAACTACAAAAAAATTACATACACACGTACAAATCTTTCATAACAATTGGATCATATTTCATCAATAAATAAATCTGAATAGGTTGGTGACATGTGATATTTTTACTTAAACATACTTTGACTGAAGTGCACAAGGTGATCGAGGAAAAGATCTCAAAGAATAAATACATTCCAAACTTCTTTGTTCAGATCCTATTCTGAATATTTTGCAAGCTACTGCTTTCAGGCCAAAAAAGGCATTAATGTTAAGCATATAGACATGTATATGCAATATTTAACAGAGAAATTTATTTACAGAATGTTCTCTGGTTGTCAAATTTGCTGACTGTAAGTAAAGACACAAATTTCACGTTTCCCCTGATGTCATGGCTGAATACTTGGAAAACGAAGGATAGTCTTTCTTTGATAGAGGTCTGTAATGTAATGTTAAATCACCAGTTTGTTTCCATATGAAATGTCGCACAGTTCGAAGGTCCATGTTAGGGTCTAAGACCTAGATAGAAAAAAATTATTTAATTTGATATTAAAAATTTGGTTTAATAGACAGTATTTTTCTTTTTAAAAGGATATTATAATATTAACTTACAAATATTACATAAAAAAATTTAAACAACTCTATGAAAGTGTCATTGAAATATTAAATTTTTCTTTATCGTTTTTTTTTCTTTACTTGTACTGTTTTCCCTTAGGGTTTGCAAATTGATAAAGCTTGTGATCGATGAATTTATTTTCCACTTTTCAAAGAAAGAACAACACAATGGCAAGGACGTACATCATTCCACAGAATCAAGGACTTACCACATCATTGCACAGTAACTCCACCCTTTCCTCTGCGGCACAAGATGAAGGCTCCTCTTCTTTCTCTGTCTCTTTCTCATGGCTGTTGCTAGTCGCTGCTTGAGATCCTGCATCTGACCCTTGGCCAAGGACTTTTTCATAGACATGCTCAATAACTTTCCTCACATTGATCATATCACTTGCTGATAAGCGATCTCTGTGAAGTAGATAGTTAACATTTGTGATACGTAGCTGTCTCTTGAAAAAATATTCTTATAAAAAAACTCAATATCTTTTTATGTGCCTCAGTTTCTAAATAAAATACAGGAGTGAAATGCCTAAATATCAACTCAAATAAATAACCCATTCATAAAAAAAATGAAATTGCATACAACAAATAGAAAAAGTTTAAATATTGGTTAAAACAAAAGTAGAAACAAGATGACCTACTTTTTGATTGGTTTTATTCCAGTACTAGGGTGGGGTTGTAAGAAAAATGGCAACTTGTTAAACTTTGGCATTTCTTTCTGTGAAGATTTTCAGAAATAAATTTAGAATATCTATTACAGTAAGGGCCCTATAAATGCAGTAAAAATGACAGAGTAACATTTATTATTGAACTATGCTAAAAAAAAAATATACAGGTCTTGTGTCCACAACTAAAATCGTGCTAATTCTATCTGTAAACTTTTTTACCTCAATCAACTAAAGAGACTTGAACTCAAATACACAAATGTAAAGTAAGCAGAGACAAAAAGAGTTCACTCAGGCATGAGAATGAAACTAGTTGAACTAAAAGCTTTGACACCAAAGAACCAAGTAAATTGTACTTATATTATTTTTTAACGACGATCACAAGTTTAGAACCAAGGCCTGAAACCATAGCCAGGTGGCCATCTACACACATTCTTTTGATATGAAGTTTATGACATTAATAAAAAAAAAAAAAGAAAATCAAATGATTGCTAAATGATAAATCTCGTGTCCAGTTGACCAAATGGGCTGGTGATGGGAGAAAAGGTAAAAACACTCACAAAGACAATGACGTCCAGCACCCATTGAGGCACAGTTTCCTTCAAGAGCATCTGTTCCGTCTCACCGCCTGCATCCCGGGCTAGTAAACGAAATAAAGTTCTCCCACCAACTTCACTGCATGTCATAAAAAAAAAAAACAAAGATATGTACAATGAAAAAAACAAAGATATGTACAATGAAAAAAACAAAGATATGTACAATGAAAAAAAACAAAGATATGTACAATGAAAAAAACAAAGATATGTACAATTAAAAAAACAAAGATGTACAATGAAACAAACAAAGATATGTACAATGAAAAAAACAAAGATATGTACAATTAAAAAAAACAAAGATGTACAATGAAAAAAACAAAGATATGTACAATGAAAAAAACAAAGATATGTACAATGAAAAAAACAAAGATATGTACAATGAAAAAAACAAAGATATGTACAATTAAAAAAAACAAAGATGTACAATGAAAAAAACAAAGATATGTACAATTAAAAAAAAACAAAGATATGTACAATGAAAAAAACAAAGATATGTACAATGAAAAAAAACAAAGATGTACAATGAAAAAAACAAAGATATGTACAATGAAAAAAACAAAGATATGTACAATGAAAAAAGCAAATCTCTATAGAGTAATCTATAGAGAAATCAGACCTAAAAATGACTGGTGTGTGTCCCGGTACAGTAAAGTATGGCACAGATGGTTTCTCTTGTTCTGGATCTGGAAAAAAAAGTTGAAGTTGATAATCCTTTAAACAAACATTCAAGTCAATACAGTGGTACCTGGGGTTATGAACTAACTTCGTAGCTGATCTCAGTTTGTAACCTGAAATGTTTGTAACCCAAGCATTGAAATAGTTCTTGTTTATTACATTCAACAAGAAAATGTAGGTTTTTTTTTTTGGGATACATTTAGAATGAGATATAAAAATATATCCATAAGGTGAATTGTCCAAAATCTGCTCCCTTAGTAGCATATGACAGTAAATGGTATAAGATCACATGTATGTTAACTACATGTATATAACATGGTGATCACATGACACTTGTCAGGCAATCTACTTGTACTGTAAAACCTTTATCAAGCTAAAATAAAAAAAAAACAGTTTTGCTTGTTTTGCAAGATATTGCTTGTGAAGCAAGTTAGAATTAATGAAAGCTTTTTGCTTATCTTTCAAAACACTCATCTTGCAAGTTAATGAGTTGAGTGAGGTTTGACTGTACAGGTAAATTTTCATCAATCCAATACTAACCTTGACTGTCCTCAGGATGACATTTGGGCCAGTAGTCCAGCAAAGCTTGAAGTAATGTGGTACCAATGTTTGCTGAGTAAGTAAATGAAAAGTAAATAAAAAAACATTAAGAAACTGCTCATCAAAGATAATCTGTAAAACAAAGTTTAAATTTGTATCAGGTTTTCAGTAAAAGTTTCAAATGAACATTTCTTTCTGTCTTTTATTCTTTTGCCACTTTGACATAAGTTTTGTATTTCCATTTTTTTTTGAGACACAAAGAGAACATTGTGGCGATCATAAAGTACTTCTGTGCTCATCCGGTGATCTTCATTCTAAAATCTGTAATAAAATTATATTATACTAGCTGTACCCCACAAAGCCTTTGCAGGAAGATAGACTTGTTAAGCCATTGCCGAACCTAGGATTTTGGGGCCCTGCATTTTGACATTCGATACCATGACATGAGATTATGTACTTAATATTTATTGTAAAAAATAATTTTGGGGGCTCCCCTAAAGCAGGAGCCTGGTGGGACTTTCGATTTTGGACCCCCCCCCCCCCAAACCCTAGTTACGCCTCTGTGTTAATTTTTTTTTAAGTTATGAAATAATTAAAAATCTAATTACATGTTGATTCTTTTTCTTACAACATCCTAAAAGATAAATTATTTCAATTTTTAAAAAATGTCAAAGAGATCTAATTAGTTACTTTTCATTAAAACAACTAAAAGGATACATTCTGAAACAAAAAACAATAAAAATAAATGTCACTGGGAGTAATCGAACCCGGAGAGTCTGCCTTTTGACCTAGTTTTTTAGGCCTATATTGTTATTTTGTAATTAAGAAATAATTCAAAGCTGTATTTATTAAAAAATAAATATTATAAAAGCTGAGAACTTAATTAGTATAGAAATTTGCAGAATTTCTTTTTTAAAATATTATTTTGACTTTATTTACGAAATTAGATACGAAAATGCGGTCAATAGTCTTATCGTCGCCGACGTCGGAGATTTTCGATTATTACTATTGTTTACGTCTGACGATGTTAAAATGCTCTATTGTAATAAAAACTACAATGATTTGAATGATATTATATGCTAATTTTTAATTTTCGATATTGGGGACTTGTACATTTCATAATTAAAAGCACAGAAACTATTGAAAACTGTAGATAATATTAAAAAGAAAAATTGAATCGAGACACAGGGGATGACGCCATTTTGAATTCTTGTTTTCCGCTTTCGATTTAACGCACACTGGAAATGAATAATATTATATATGATGCTACTAAATATTTATGAAAACGGAAAAACAAATATTCTCATTTATTTTTCCACTGCTTATGGTTAAATTTTTAATGTATATATTTTTTGTCTGAGTGTGTTGTTGATTATTCTAGCACTCAGTATAAGAAAAAGAGGAAAGTTAGATAGACAAATACATTATTTCGGTCACACATTATTATTTTTAAGGTATCTATAATCAGTACTAACAAGACATTTCATTATTATTTTATAAATTATTGTTGACAGGCTCAAAAATTATGAAAAAATGCTAGAAAACCAACAGACTCTGTCAAAACATTCAGACCTTTGATGATAGCTTGGAGAACAATTTTCTCTTATTATTTCCCTTTTGCGGTTGAGATTCACCATCAAACTTTACCTTACAGATGATTTCTTTTATCAGGGAACCTCAGAGTCATAGGAATTTACAAATGAAGCTTTACACTTCATTCGACTTACTTTTAGTTTCAGGGGCATCTGCAGGAAGCTCCAAGCCTAAATCTCTTGTTGACATCCAAGCAGCAAAACAATCAGACTCTTCCAGATGAATTGTCAGAAGCTGGAAATACAGTGAAATGTCGTTATAACGAACGTCAGTGTAACGAATTATTCAGTACAGCGAATTTTTTTTTCGCCCCTTCCCCTTGGCTTATATAACATCTGTTAAAAAGTGTCGTTGTAACGAATTTCGTGTTTTCAGTATTGCGAAAAAAATAGCCGTTTTGCAGATATTTAATTTTATTTTAATTTTATCCCCTTACCAAAAAAAAAAATTAATTCGGCAAATTTCTATAACTCAAGTCAACTTGAACTCAAACGACATTCACATTTACTAAATAATGGGAGGGGGGAGTGTTAGAGGAGTAAGATGTTATGGTAATCTTTAACCTCTACTGATGAGGATAGTAAACATAAATTCCACCATGTGCAGTACTGAGACAAGTATCGTCTTGGGACGGCGGGGGGGGGGGGGGGTGTCACAATTACGTAACAAAGGAGGGGGGGTAGATGAGAGTTTAAGCAAGGTCGGGAAGGGGAGAGGAAGAGAGTTAAGACATCACGAGACAGCCAAGTGACGGCGGGCACAATTACGTAACAACGAACTGGGGGGGGGGGTGGAGTGGCGGTGGCTGTTACGAACGGGGATGGGTGAGAGGAGAAGCATTTTAGCAATTGTAGAAAGGGGAGGGGGTGGAGAGAGATAAGATGTCAGCCACCTGCACGTAGAGAACGTCACAAGTAGTGACGTAGGATTAATTAAAAAAATCAATAAACCAGTGTTATGTTTGTGTGCGGGGGAGGGTGCAGTAATGAGAAAGAAGCAACTTTTTTGGGAGGTATGAGAAAGACATAATGGATTTGATGTGTATGGCTGTTATAAGCAAGTAATTAAGGGTAGCATTTCCCAACTACCCAGCCAGGCAATGTTCTTTCGAACATCAACCAGACTGCAGATGAAAAAAATGATTAAAAAGTAACTTGACAGTTTTAGTAAAAAGCAATGTCATTGTTTTGGGTAGGGGCTTGATTAATGCTTAGGGTCGCATTTTGCGAATATGGCTATTAACAATATTGTTTGGAATAATGGCGACGGGTAAAGACTTGATGGACAGAAGACTGCATTCTGGTTGTTGGGGAATATTTAGAACGATCTTTTATGCTTGGGAGTGTTCAGAAGAAAATTACAGACTTTTTCAGGTGACTTCTGTGTGTTTGTATTATTTGACATTTTCTTATTATAATTAAATTGAATCCAGTTAAAAAAATATTTAATTATTTAATGAATGAGACAATATGAGTAAGAGAGCCATAATGGGCACATTGCACAGGTTTCTTATAAATCAAGGGAAGTAAGTCATGTTGAATAACTGTTGCACAAATAAATGAGTTATGTCCCTTAGTTCAATGACGTTGGCGGTATGTATTAAAACAGAAAATGTCGTGGGGGGGGACCCCCCCCATTTCAGTGTAACAAATTTTCAGTATTACGAACGAATTTCGAGTCCCCGTGAATTTCGTTATAGCAACATTTCACTGTATATTAGAAAATCTCTTTATGGAAAAAAAAAAATTAATTAATTACAGTCATTGAACAGAGTAGAAAGTTAAATAAATCACTTATCTGATAATTACACTGAAGAAACTTACCCCTGTTTTAAGATCAACTGTGAACCAATTGGGAACAAATGTCATTTTGAAATGCCTTTTAACAATATCTTCAAAATCCGCTTTACCATATTCTTCAACTTTTCTGGCCTAAGAAAGTTTTACAAAAAAAAAGTTAATTACAATAACATGGGGAAAAAAGCTTTAAAAAATATTAATTTAGATCTATATCTCAATTTCAAAACTGTTTAAGGGAATCTTTTCAAAGACTTACAGTGAGAACATCCCAGAGGACCACATTGTCATCTGTGTCTTTGGTTAAAATATGTCGCTTATCATTCAATACATGATACTGACGTATACTGGGATCACCTGTACAAAAAAATACACCAATCTAACATGTTTAAAAGTAAGTTTTAGAGAAATAGATATCTAAAAACTACCCTAATATAATTTGATATCAAAATAAAATTATTTCTGCCATTCTGAAACCCAGTTGTTCCTGTCTTAGCTTTAACTTAATATTGAATTCCAGATGACTGAGCTCAAAGTTATTTCATTTTAAATAAATAAAAATATAAACCCTTACTGTCATTACCTTTTATCACCATATTAGGTTGTGAAAAAGCAGGTGAGGCCCTCCACCGGTCGTTGTCATAGTCACCAGAGGAACGGCTGTTAGGAACTTTCACTGGCTACAAATTATACATGAATAAAATAAAATAAAAATAAGATTAGAAAGTGTTGAATAATAATGAAAATAAGCTTAGTATATAAAAACCAAAATTAATTGTAAAATCTGTGACTTATCCCAAGATTTTCTTCTGTCAATACGATTTTTTTAACTGTTTGGTTACAATTTATACATTTTAAAGAAATGCCAGTCATCAAAAGCTTACCCAATTTTTTATTGTGGAATCTGTTGTTGACACCCAAATACTGGGTTGAGGAGATTCAACAAGCTCCAGCTAACAGTAGAAATAAAATAAAATATTCTCAACACTCTATATGCGTGAGGTATTAAAATGATGACATACTTTCTATTATACATCAATAGAATGGTAAACAGGTACTAATATAAAGTTCACCTTTAGCACTGGGTTTTTCTCTTCACATATCAGTTCTCTATTTTCTGGGACTCTGATATCTGTTGCCCAAACTCGCCTGTCACGCCCACCAGAGAACACAACAGAAAATGCATCATTGGCCTGAAATTTAATACACATAAATTGAAAAATATTTCATATATTATTTAAAAAAGTATAACTCTCGACCAAAACTTTTTTCTAGACCCAATAATGTATGAAACACCACCGATCCAAACTGTTATATTAGTTAATTTTTTAAAAAAATGTATTTTTAAAAATTTAAACAATATACAGTGGTACCTACACATATGAATGCCCTAACATATGAGATTTTTGAGATACCAGCAGTTGAGAAAGCGATGTTTCGTTTTGAAATACAAGAAACATTTTACGATTTGAGCGGGTCGACTGGCAGCGCAAGACCCAGTTTACTGCGCAAGACCCAGTTTACTGCGCCTTAAGCATCTCGCATTTTCCCACACCTCAGCCAGTGTGCTTTTTTGCCTCGTTGTCACAGCATCTTTGTTAAGTAGTTCTTGTGTTTTGTGTTTTTAGATCATTTATAGTACTATATCATATTTCCTTTTATAACTGTGGGTTCGAAAAAAGTGAGTGCATGTTGGATGATGGAATGGATTAAGGCCATTTCAATTAATTACTATTGGGAAAAATGCTATGAGATACAAGCAAATTGATTTCAGGCAATGTTATGGAACAAATTTAATTTGAATCTCGAAGCACCACAGTATTAAAAATACTGAAGTTCATTCTAAGGAAGACTAAAGCACATAATAAAAAAGATAGAATAGAGAACAATCGCAGTTTGAAATGAGTTCTTTAAATTATTATATTTTTTTAATGGAAGGATTCTTTCAATTTTGAGACTGATGTTCTCTTTAGTTAGAGAACAATAAAGTCCAAGCACATAAAACTATTCATTCACACACAGATATCAAATAACTAATCTTGTCAATTTCAAATTGCATCATTCCTATAAGAGAAACACACAAAAAGGAATCAAAGTGCACCTGTAATGTCCAAACCCCTTCATCGTGTACTCTGAAGGTGGCCACACATCTCTGCTGACCGAGTGACCACAGTCTTATGGTGCCATCTGAGCTACCTGACAAGCACTGTCATGCAAATAGGAAATAAATTAACAAAATATTTAATGTACTATATTATATTTTAAAATATGTTTACATTTTATAAACTAATCTTGCTAAAATCAAAATTACACATAAAAATTCAAATAGATGATAAAGGTTTTTTTTTCCCGTTCATATTTCTATAAAATGAAAAACTCAATACCTGAGTTCCATCTCTGTTTAATAATAGGGCCTTTACATTATCAGTGTGACCTTTCAACTTCATTAACTTCTGACACATACGAGTGTCCCAAACTCTCAATACCTTTTCAGTCGACCCTGACACAATGACAGTCCCTGACTGGTTCATGGCCAAACTATAAATAGAGTCTTTATTGCCACTTAAACTTGATGCTGTCAAAATAAAAAAAAAAAATTTTTTAATTATAAAGTGTTTCATTTCGATAGAGCATATTTTTTTTTTTCCAATCTACCCAATCAAAATTTTGAGCTTTTCTGAACCAAAAGTTGTTTTTTTTTTACAGTTTTTTTTTATATTAAATTTACTCGATAATGATTACTTTAGAATATCAATGGTGAATATAAATAAATTGGTTTTATATTTAAAAAAAGAACAAGAGGCATAACGAAAACTTAAAATTAGCATAAGACAAACAGCAACGATGATTGTTGTCACAAAGGTGACACATTAATCAAAATTTGTGTTCATATGACAAGTTTTTAGGGACATTGGAATTTTGAGGTATTATTACAATTATTGCAAAAGACAAGAACATTTTTTTCCCCATTATTAAATATGAACAGTAATAACGCGTTAATAATTTATCAACATTGGTCAATAGTAATAAAGGGTATTGAATTTAGTCTAAAATAATACAAAAATGGTGCTTATGATCTTTCACTAAACAAGGCTAACAGCAGGAAAAAAAAAGTTACAAAAGGAAAGAAGAAAACAAAAATCAATGAAAAAAAGTATTGCTCTTTCCATAGCCGACTTACTGGTTACTGTGTTGTTAGAAGCTGTCAGAGCTGTCAAAGTATTCACATCCCAAAGGAATATTTGTCTGTCAAGACCAGCTGAAGCCACTTGCTCTCTATCTTTGGCATAGGCCAACGCTTTAACATAATCTTTGTGCGTGCGTAGAGTAGACATGCAAAATCCTTTATGAGCATTCCAAACTTTAACAGTCGTGTCACTTGATGCTGATATTACTGCAATTAAATAAAATATTTAAAAATCTTAAATACTTCAATAAACAAAAAAATATAAAATATTTATAAAGTCTAAAATGCAACAAATTTTTTTCTAGCTGAGATTCCAAGCAATAGTCATATATTTAAGAAACATTTTTAGTCAAACTACTTATATCTTAATTTTAATATACCAAGTTTACAAAGCCATAAACTTACAGGTTCTCCCACCACAGCATAGCACAATATCATTAACCCAGTCTGTGTGATGCTCCATAGACAGTATGTATGGATCCTAAATAAAAATGTAAATGTTGCTAACATCATAAAGAAAAAAAAATTTAAAAGCCTACGAGTTTGCGATGTTTTAAAACATAAAATCGAAGCCACTTATGCAAAAAAAAAAAAGATATAATTTAACTAATGCTGTTAGTGAATTTTCTAAGGAAATATAAATGTGAAAATTTTAGATAGTTTTTAAAGTCAACTATTACAAATTTTCCAGCTGCAAACTAAATATAAAATATTAATATCAGTAAGACCAGTTCTAGAAATTTAACATGCTACCATTTAACTCATTTTCAACAATACCATTATCGTCATTCTTGATCAACCTTTCACCTTAGCTTCATTAATATTTAGTCTGTCTAAAACACAAAATGCAATTCATGGTCTAAGTGAAAAAAACGTTCTGTTGTAGGGAATTACTTAATTATAGTCAGGGTTAATAATCTGACAGCCTAATTTTAAAAGTGTTTAAATGTTCACTTTGTTTGTTCTTGTGTGCCATATCCGAATGATTGAATCCCTCCCAGCTGAGTAGAGTCGATTTAGAGTTGGATCAAACTGTAATGCGTTTACTCCTGACCTATGACAACGCTCAACTTCATCCCTTATCACAAATGATACCTGAAAAGAATCATTCAGTTAGTTTAGGAAATGAGTTTTTTTTTCTTCACAATATCATTTTGTTTTAGTTTAAGTTAGAGTAATAAACAGAATTAACTAGAAGATAAAAATTTATTTCAAAATCTTATTAAAATAAGGTGGTTTGACAATGATCAAATTGACATTGTTAGCTTTATTAGAAAATTAAATAACACCAGTAGCAATAATGTCTTTAATTAAAACATTTTAATTTTTACACTGGCGCAGTGACATGCCTTAAAATTGATCAATTGCTGATCGCCATTAAATCTGTAAGATAAAAATCCATAAAAAATCAAACTATTCTGAGAGGACATTACTGTTGCAATGTTCCAAATTTTATTAAAAGTCAGCCAAGATAATGTATGTTAAATAGATATGCTACATCACAGATATGCAGTAATAACTAATACAAGGCCACTGCATCTGAGCCTTTCTATGCACAGTATAAGAAACCATTTAATGGGTCAATCGTTTGAATTGATACTTTACCTCTTCAACAGTTCCAAATTATGGTATTGATGATTTTACATTTATGGTACGCACTGGCTCCACGTCCGTCATATGACAGACGATGTATTTTTTTTTTACCTCGTACGTCAACAGAATGAACTCTTATGATGTAAAGTTATAAATGCAGTTTATATTATGATATTATTACTTACACAATGATGATGCTCAAAATCGGCGATCGTTTTAACACATTTAAAGAGTAAACAGAATGAATGAGAACTCTTATTTACTGCAGACGTTGATGACGTCATTTACTGTTAAAAATCGGAGAGATTTTTTTTTTTCGGGGACCATAAATAGATATTGCTCCACACCCTAACCCTATCCCTAACCCTAATCCTATCCCTAACCCTAACCCTAATCCTGAAAAAAAAATCTGGAAAAAAAAATGTATGATTTATTAAAAAATGACCATCAATAGATATTGCTCCACACCCTAACCCTATCCCTAACCCCCTATCTCTAACCCTGATCCTGAAAAATAAAATCTGAACAAAAAAATGTATGTCTCTATTAGGAATCGAACCCGCACATAGCTAGCCAAACTGGGTCTCAGCCAAGCGAACAACCTACATTACTAGCGCGCCACACAAACTAACCTCTCATTTTAATGTATAATTAGAAAAAAATTGCTCGGCTATGCAATTTCTCGCGAAAAGAAAATAACTTCAAATCATAAGAGTTCATTCTGTTGACGTACGAGGTAAAAAAAAAATACATCGTCCGTCATATGACGGACGTGGAGCCAGTGCGTTTATGGTAAACAAATGAATTATTAATTTTTATTAGTTTAATTGTAGACAAATGAATTATTTATTTTTATTAGTTTATCCCTAAAAATGTTCATTTTTAACATTTAGTTTTTTCTTGTTTTTGTTACTACAAAACAATTAAAACTCAGATTTGGAACTGTTATTTCTGCCTCAAAAACATGTCTACATCAACTACATGATTATTACCTATTTACTAATAACAATAATAGACTTAAAAGAACGGCACCATTGCACATTAATGTCTATTAATGATTATTCTAAATCATGATCAGTATTTAACAGTCATGCAATACAGCTATTACATAAGAATTTCAACAATGTTTTTTTTTTATTTGCAATCTGTCAATCAAAACTGTTGATTTTCTTTTGATTTGATGTCATAAATAAATGCCATTTGGCTTTTCAATGCATTGAAATTATTTACACCTGTAAATATATACCTGGACTTTTTTTCGGCCCTGATTAGTGGACCCTTTATGTAATGACATTTTCTCTATCAATAGTTTACTTTATTCATTTGCTAAGTCAGTTTTGATAAGCCTAAGCCGTTAAAGCCGAACCGGATATTTTTTTAAAACAAGAACAATATTAGTACAGCAGTATAGAGCTGTTCATTTTACATTTTAAAAATACATTCCATGTCAAATTAAAATTTAATTATTTAAATAAGAACATTATTTTTTACTGAGATGTAATAATTTTGCTAGTTGCAGCCATCAAAAAAATAAAAGAGAGTGAGAGATTTCTCATTTGATGCGGAATAAATATTTTGGACGCCATTTTCTTATGAGCTTCTGTAGCAACGAATATTTCAACTTTTAGAAGGAAAACTCAATCCAGGGTGACAAGGCTTACCCTTCAAAATGCCACCTAAAAAGAAAAAAGGCAAAGGAAAGGGGAAAAGAAAAGGAAAGGGGGCAAAAAAAGATGGTATTATTAATATTTAATGATGTCTAGTAATATTTCTCATTTCTTAGTTTTTTTTCTTAACAAAGTGTCCAGAGGCAAAGATAAATTTAATTTAGCCTTTGAAAACTTTACGGAAAAAGAAAACTACAAATGTATTGTGTTCTTAAAACATTACAATCATATGATTGTTTTGAAACTACTAAACCTTACTTTGTAGTTTTGATAGTTGATTCTTAGGAGATCCCTATGTCTTGCCTTGGCCTTGGTCTTTGGATTACATTGGACCAATGATTGGTCATTTATTATTTCATTAATTGATGTACATTTAATTAGAAAATAATCGCTAAAAAATAATAATATGAATGAATAACTATTGAATCCACATTGCTCATTTATTGTTTTAAAAAATCCAATATTCTTATGACTTACTGTTCATTAATATTTTTTTAAAGAATTCTGGTGGGAGGGAGGGAATTATTCGATTGAAGTATTAATAATATTAATATTAACTAACCGTCATTGAATGACAACTTTCATTACGTTTCATATCTGTGCAGCTAGTTAATACATTTTTTAAATTTTCATTACATTTTAATGAAATGTTCTTATATGCATTATGAGCTTTACATTATGTCAACACATATTATCCAGATGCTAAACTAGAGTTAGAAGACTCTTATAAACGGACATTAGATGAAATTGCTGCTCTTAAAGATCACCTTGGTATGTTATTTCTAATTTTTCTAATTTTTTTTTTTTAAGATAGAAATATTTGTTTTTTTAGTTGACCTTGTCTGTGGGAAAAAAAATTAATTAACTCTTTAAAAAAAACATATTGCAGCTGTTCGAAGGGAGCTAACCAGAAGAGCTCAGTCAGCAAGTGTAGAAATCTCAAAGAAGATGGAAGAAACAGAGAGGCTTTTAGAAGAACATAAATTAGATCAAAAAGATATAAATGCAGGTAAAAAAAAAAAGTAGCAATTTTATTAGCATAAATATGATACATTTTTTTTTCTTTATTCAATTTTTTGGTCATAAATCCATTTCCAGGCTTAGAAATGTTAATTAATAAGAGTTCCTTAGCATCTTTTGCTTTGCTATCATTGAAAGTTAATAATATGCTATTACTAGCAAGCACTGTCAGTTACTGTGGGATGGATGGCTGAGTGGTATAGATACTCGACTGTTGACCTGAGAATCTTGGGTTCGATCCTCTGTGAGAACCATGGAATTTTCCCAGGTGAAATTTAGTGAAGAGTCGTCCCACATGTTCAACCAGCTTTAAGTGGGTTGTTGACTTAAGTTGGGGAAGTAAAGGGGGCTGGGTGCTGTGCTAACCACACAATCCCTTCATATGCCAAGGTTATAGAAACAGATGAATTCTACACTTCATCTGCCCCAATGCCCCATTAGGTCTAAGGGAACCGTACTTTACTGTCAATTACATGATCTGAAAGAATGGAATGATTGACTACTGCACGTATTCCTCTGAAGTGTCAGATCTACAATGGATATCTAAAATTATTCATTTAGCCAGTCCTCATATTAATTTGTATGCATTTTTTTTCTGCTTTGAGACATGACTAGACAGTATAAAACAATGCAGACTGAAATGGGTCTTACAATACACCAACTTGAAACAGAACTTAGTAGGACAAGATCTCAATTAAGTAAGGGAATTTTTACATATCTTATTTGATTTTGATATGTATTATATTTTGAATAAAACTCAGCACAGCATAATAATTCTGAATTTTTTAAAGAGAACCTTGGAATACTATTTTTTTTAATTTAGCTAATTGGTTTATGCATTAAAAAAAGATATGTTTATTAACAGTCTCCCTTTACAATTCCTTAAAATTATAAAGATCCTGGAGATCTCTTATGGGAAATAAATATTACATCTCAAATAAATATGATTATGTAAAGGAGAATAAAAATTTTTAATTTGGAAAATGGTGAATGGTATGCTTCCTACGTTAAGCCCTGATCCATTGAAATTTTTCTTCCTTGCTAAAAATGTTCTGATTTAAAGAATAGGGCATTCATAATAAATTTAGGCCTACTGGTTCCATTTTATCAAACCCATCAGTTAATATATTAATTTTATAACTTTGTGTGCCAATGCATCAGAACCTCTTTTTAAGCTATACTTCTCTAATTTTTTTTTTAATATTTAGTTTAACCATTTTATAGGTGCTGCAAAAGCAGAATTGAAAAAAAGTTATGAAGACCAGAAGAAAATGATAGATGAAAAAGATGTCATCATTAAAGATTTAAAGTTGAAAATTGATTCTATGGAAAAAGCATATGAAAATGTTTTAAGGGTGTGTTTTTTTTTTTTCTATTTTACTATAATTATTTGATAGTAAAAAATATAAAAAATAAAGAGCACTGTTACCCGATGACTTTCATGTTGTTTACCAGCTTCATACTTGTGCTGCTTTAATTAAGATGTATAAATTGTGTTGTGGAATTATTCTTACCACAAATTTGCATAAAGGAAGCCAATGTAGGTCTACAGCAACATGACATAACGTTTTGTGTTCAAGGCATAAAAATGTAAAAGTTTGCTAGTATAAAAAATAAAAGGCTATTAGTTGTAAAAGATTTATTACTGAGATGCTTTGGTTCATTGTAACTGAACGCCTATGTGGTACAACATGGGGCTTCTTAATTATTGTCTGTCTAATATACTGTTTATATTTAGTGTCTTATATTTATTTCTCAACCTACTAATTCATTCTCTGTGATATCATCCATGTGAAGTTGTGAACAAAATTATATTTGTTGAAAAAAAAAATGTATGATGATACTTTCTACATTAATGTTTAGCAATGATTTTTTTTCTGTGGCTCACCTGTCACCATCTAGCATGGCTCTCTAGTTGTGGAGCACTGACTTATAACACATTTGTCACAGCCTGCCTCTCTGCCTATTATGGAAGGGAAAACTTTTCACTTTCCTTGCTAGGCTTTTGTTGGTATGGCCAGTATGGGCAAGTGATAAAACCCTACTTTCTGCCATATTTGCAGACGCGGCAGGGTGAGTACATAATCACCCCACTGCTCTGTAAGCATGGCAGATGTGCACTTATTCACCACCAATTTGGCTTGTATGGCAGGCAAGCAACACCCTTCCAAGCTCAAAATGGTGACGCAAAAATATGTTTTATTTTTTTAGCTTTTTAACTTGACATAGTCTATAATTATTCCCAACTAAGCTATATCTGAATAAAAAAAAACTATTTGCCTTTTTTTTTTTAGCACCTCAGTTTACAGATATTTACATTGAAAAAAATTAAGAATAGACAATACTGGTTTTGTAATCCTCTTTATGATCACTAGTCTAAGTTGGGACAATATTGTATTCAATGCTAAGTCATATATATATATATATATATATATATATATATATATATATTATACTTATATTTTTTTAAAATAATGACTGTTTTTTTTTCCTTAGGAAACTCTTGACAACTTAATTGTTAAGTTAGATGCAGCGAAACTTTTGTGGGACAAACATTCATCTTTGATACAGTCCAAAAATAAACAAACATTATTAGAGTTTGGTTTGAATCCTCTTGATATTTAGTAATTTATTGGTTTTTGAAAATGTTGTCAATAGAATGCATTCTGCAATGTAACATGTTAACTACAAATATTACTTTTTACAGTTTTATGTAACTTACGAATATTAAAAAAGAAAAAAAAGAACACCGCAAAACTTTTGCCAATTGGTAGCATGTTTTATTTAACCAATCTGGCAGTGTATGGTTTAGCTTCCTTTGATATGACAACTTAATAGAATTTAAGACTTTTCAGTCTTCCTCTTAGATGTGAATTCTTCAATTTAAATTAAGATATAGCACTAAATCACTCAAGGTGAATAGCTAAATGAACTTATGTCAATCAAGTTAACTGAATGTAAATTTTTCTCCCTATTTTGACAAAGAAAGTAATTTTTTTTTTTGAAGTAAGCAATAAAGATTGTTATTTTATTAAATGAAAATAAATGTTGATGCATTGTTTAAAAAAAAACAACTATTGTATATATATATACATATACTGAACAATAAATTTATTTTTTAAATAGTGAATATAGTTGTGTACATTATCTTATGTTTGCCGCATAAATCTAAGAAAATATAACGCTATAGATAACAGTCTGAAGTTAAAATAAAAAAGACCTGGTATGTATAACTTACATATCTATACTAAAAAAAAATACTGCCTTTTGATGAAGTCCATAATACTATTGGAACTTTAGATTTTAAACAGTTTTTTTGTATGTACTTTTTATTTATGTGATAAACAAGGCATTATTGAAATCTTTGTTTCATTTAAAATTTTAACATTCTAATCAAACCATAGAATTTTACTAAAGAAAATGACAAAAAGTTTGGCTAAATGTTCAAATCTCATGTTTAATGTCATGTGTTAATTTAAGAAAAAAATATTTTTTTTTTACAGTAAACAGCATAGTTAGATAAATAATTCTTCTTACAAAATTTTTTTAATACAAAATTTTACCACAATTCACCTGTAGCTACTAAAAACAACAATATTAAAATTAAAACTTTGTCTGCAACCAAGCAAGAAACAAGTAATACTAACTAGAAGCGACATGTAAGATTAAAACAAAATCACAGAGCTCTGCGATGCCCCTTTCAATAAATACTAAAGACAGACTGAAATCTTAAGTGAAGCATCTATAACTCAAATAAAATTCATGTAATTTGTGGGAATAACTTAAACACAGTAAAAGACATACATGTATAATCAAGAAATTTAAAAAAAGGACCATAGCTACTCTGTAATTGCATCCTTTTAATCCCTTATAGAAAAACTGTACTTAAAATTAAGTTTATGAAAAAAAAAAAAAACAATAAATGAGAAACAGAGTAAGTAAATAAAGTGAGAGGTGATCTTTTGTTCAATGAGTGAAAGACAAAATTTAGCAACAGTGATTTCACTGTTACATCACACATCTTGTATCTGGTTATCTCATGAAGTCAAATTTTAGTTTTAATTTTTATTGCAGAATTTCTATGACAGTCATGAAATACAACTAATTTAAAAAATGTCATATTTCAGATTAAACATTTTTGAAAAATCAAAAAAAGAAGCCTGATATGAACATTAAAAAACTTTTCTCAAATATTATAATGAACTTTTGTATTTAAATTTTTTTTTTAAATGTGAGCAATTACGTGTATCCTCAAATCATTGTAGGGCATGTACAAATGTAGCCCAATCAGATAATCATAACTAAATTTTTTTTTATTGGTTTATCACTTATAGCCACTGTTATGTAAGCTGAGAGGTTTAACTCCCCTGCTTTGAAACATAAAAATTTGTTGTGCGGCTAGACTCCTCTGCTCTAAAACAAAAATCTATCATTTTAAAATGACTAATTCAAAATATGCATTGAAATGATGTTAAATGAAAACTTATAAACAGTGTAGCTGGACCCAGTAACATCAGAAGTACATCTTAACTAGTTATAAGAGCTTGAAAAATAAAGGGAAATAAATGTAGTTGGGGGTGGGGGGCTTAAAACATAAGGCCATCAAATAAGAGAAAGGTCATCCATTTTTTTCTTAACCATAATATATGAGAGGTGAATCTGAGAAAACTAACACTATTACAAGGCATGGGAACTTAGAGTTAATTCTTTAAGTACTTACATTTATATAAGACCTTTCTCTTTTTCGCTCCTATTGGAGCATATGGTCTCAACAGAGTTATGCCTGAGGACACAATTTTGGGCAGTCTTCTTGACTTGGGCCTATGACATCATTACCTCCTTTATAAATAACTTTATTATGAAAACCAATTATCTTTGAAGATATTTATGAATAAGATTCACATGTAAGTAAATGGAACTGAAAGGCTGAAAGGATTTACCTAAAAATACAATCATATACGAATCTCTTTTTCATATTTTACATCAGTCATTATAATCATATCTATTCTTATTCAGAAATGTTTACCTAAATGAAAACTATGTCATAATGTTTCTCTTTTTTAAAAAGGCAAAAAAAAAAAGAAAACAATGTTTAAAAATTAATCTTCTAAGCAAAAAAAAATGAATGGAAATTAGATAGTAACATCACATTTTGAAAAAAAAAATACTGGCAATAGAAATATTAGGCATTAGTGTTTTGTTTTGCTTTATTGAAAAATCATGTATTGCTCCTGCGATTTTGATATAGCTTTTGTGATGTACAAAACAAGGTAAATGTGAGAAAACCTGCAAAATTAACTGTTAAAAGTTCTATAAGTTAGGGGAAAAAACCGAAATAAAATTTAATATCTTGGTTAATTAACGAAATGTGGTTTAAAGCTAAGTTGAAGGGATCCTTTAAAAAAAAATTGCTGCCCTAGAAATGCTAGTTAATATGTGTACATACAAGGAGCTTAGTATTAGTCTGTTGATACAAAAATGAACTTAGCCTAAAGAAGAATTTAAAGCATGAATGGGTGACATAATTTTTCAGAGGAGAAAAACTGTGTTAGAAAAGGAAATCATAACTGCAGTTAAAATGGGGGAGGAGACAAAATAAACCAATGTTTTTTTTTGGAATGAACAAAGAAAAAGCAATAAAAAAAGACTTCATTGCAGACAAAAAAAACTTTTTTTAATACATTATGCTGGAATGTTGCTAAAACATTTACACTTTAAAAACTGACTACATGAAAAGAAAAAAGCAACTGTACAAACTGACACCAATGTCAGTCTGAAAGGGAAAATAAATAAAAACCTTGTAGCGCTTAAGGCATATTGTGTTCAATTACTTCACTTATGCAACAGCTTGTGAAAGCTTCATTTAAAAAATGGGTACACTGGGATGGATTTCAAAATAAAAAAAAATATTTACACCACTTTTTAGGATAGAAGTTAGAATTTTATTATACTTAGTCAAAAGTCCTTATGTTGAAGAAACATGCCTTGGTCCAAGGAACAAAAATAATTATTACCCTTTGTTTATGCTGCCATTTTGACTGGCAGGTAGAGAACTGATAGAAAAAATTATAATTGATGATATCAGAACAAAAATGATATATATATATAAAAAAAGGTTTTTTCTTTAAAAAAAATCAAACTCCATGATGGGAAAATTAACAAGTTTTAATATAAATTAAAAATTTTCTCCAAATTCATGAATTTATCCCAGTCTAATGTGTCAAGTACCTTAAAAATGAGCAGAAAATAAAAACAGATAAAAAGCTAACAACCATTACTCAGTCATACTCTGACAAGGTAATAAAGAGAAAAATGAAAAAAAAAAAGCATTCAAAAAACAGCTACACTATATACAAGAGATACGTATTATAAAGATTATCTGTACAAAAGCCAGCTGCAGCCCCATTTAATTCATGCCTACATAATGTGCACAATTCAAATGGTCACAGAGGAATATATTTTTCTACAAAACAAACCAAAAAAAAAAACAGCAACCAGAATTGTTGTGAAATTAATATTGATTCTAAATGTTTTGAAATATTTAAAACAAAAATTAATTACAGACAAACCCTGCAGCAGAAACATTCTAGCATCATGCACCTGAACTTTTACCCCATGTAATGGCATTTATTTTACAATATAACAAACTTAGGTGGGGAAAAATGGAATTCATGTTTCTTGGATAATCCTGATTACACTTTTGTTCGGCAAAAGTTTCCCTTTTCCTTTCATGTTTTATTAATATCTCAAAAATGTTTTTGCAAGTAAAAAAAATGGGCCATAAAAACAATGAAGATGGTGGTAGTAAAGAAGGGAAAGAGTACTTAAGTTAATATGCGAACTGAAGTTGATGCTTGCTAACAATGATTTAGAAAATCATCTTATAGCTAAGAGGAGAAAATGAAAACTATACTGTCAAAAGGGACCTAGCTGATATTAAAAATGGAGTAATCACTTGATTTGTGGCAATCAACGAACAAATTACATTATTTTTAAATTTCTATGAGACAAGTCTGAGATACTTTTCTATAACATTATTTGTCAGTGTTTTAAGATAAATGATTTAAATTAAAGAACTGTAACAAAATATCACATTCTGTGCCATTTGTTACTAAATTAATATCATTACCTCAGTTAAGAACGTCAAAGTAAAATCTCAAATAAAACAAAATACAAACTAAGCAAAAATATATTATTATGCTTTTTTATATTCAATGTGCCCTCCAAAAAAAAAAAAAAAGGTAATAGTACAAGTTTAAGATATAAAAATAAATCTTGAAATTGAACCCAACAAAAATAAATTTAGAATGAACCAAAAAAAAAAAGGAAAGAAAAGTAATATATTTGTAAATTTAGTATATGTATTAGCTAAACAGTCATCTTATTTATTGACTGTGTTATCTATTTGTATGTATTTTGCTCTTAATTAATTTCTCAAAACTGCTCATGACAATTTATAAATATATTTTTTATACCAACAACAAGGGACATGTAAACCAATCACCATTTTCACTCTTGAGTGTATGTATGATTATTGATAGTTTTTTTAATAGTTTACCTCGTTTCATGGATTCCTATTTTGATACACCAGTTAATTAGGTTTATTAGGCTTACATATAGACACAATGAATACAAAAATAAACAGGTTTTATTCCAAGAGTTCAAAAAAATTCTGGATAATCTGAATGTAACTCTGTCATAAACTCCACCTCCACAGAAATATTTGTTTTGGAAAAAAATAATGTGTCAGTAGTCCAAGAGATTTGGTAGCTTAAAAAACAATGTCAATATATTTATAAATTTGTTGTAAACATAATTCGTTTAAATAAATAAAATGAGCTGTACATGTTTTTAGAACTAAAAAAAAACTTTTTAATGTAAAATATCTACATGAATAATAAAATAATTTACAAATTTTTTTTGTAAAGTTAATAAAAATCAGATGAACAAAAATGAGCAAACATTCATATGTTTTGAACGAAAGTAATTAAAAAAAAAACAGTGGTAAGGAAAATAATTTTTTACAAATTAATATTTTAAATCTTAATATTTCTGTCAAGATTTCAAGAATGAATTTTAATAAAAATCTTTTCAATTAAATCATTCTTTAAATTTTTTTTTTTTTTGTTCAGATAAATAAATAAATTGTTTTTATTTAAAAAAAAAACAATCAATGAAAACTTATAAACTGTGCGGACTGAAGCCAGTACAAATCAAATACATTTTCTTCACAAAGATAAAATTTTATTGAAAATAAAATCCATTCAAAATCAAATAATATAATTGTAAAAATTATTCAGAAATATATTTAATAATAATAATCATTAGTTAATTTTAAAAAAACAACAAGAAATGGATGAAGTGACACCAAAAATTCTGTAAAATATAATTATTACTATCAGACAATCAATCAGTTATGTTAATCCCAGACATAAATAAAAGCTGGTTAAAAGAGGATATATTCTCTTTTCATATTCATTTAAATATTTATTTTAATAAAAAAATTGGGGGTGTGGAGCTGGAATTTTAAAAGTTTTAGAGTAATATAAATAAGAATGAAAAATAGAAATCAAATTATTGTTATTCACCATTTTCTTTTTTAAAAAAAGAAAAATCATATAAAATGTATAAATGGAAGTACATATTAATGGAATGCTCTTCTTAAGACAGACACATGCATGGCAAATAAATTGACCAATAAAAATAATACAAAATAAATATGTCTTAAACTTGTTCCAGTTAAAAAAAAAATATAAATACTATATAACAACAACCCACAAACGAATGAGTGAGGAAATGCTCAGTAATATTAACAAGAGTTATTTAGCTTCTTCAAAATTAAAATTGTAAAAAAACGCACAAGCTCTAAAATATGTTTTTTTTCCAAACTGTTTTATTTCTAATTAGTGTATCAGTCTCTTTACTTTTTTTTAACCATATATATTTATGACTATTTGAAAGTATCATTGCCAAGGAATATCAATCAATAATAAAATTATTGTGAGTCTTGTCATATATTTAGTTGGTGAATCAAATAGACAGAGGACAAAAGGGTTTGATATCATAGGTCCAAACTGTAGAAAGCTGGGCTTCACCAGATTTTTTTTCTACCCAAGACAATAATGTACCGTGCTCATAACATCAACAGAATAGGCAATGCTGAAACTTTACCTCACAATAAACAAGCTTTTTGCACAACTGTCTGAATAGAAATCAATTTAGCTTACTGATCATTTAAAAAGTAAAGAGAGCAAATTTGTATTTTAAAAAAATATAAAGAAAATTAAATAACAAGTGAATATCAAGTAACATTTCAGTATTCCTCATTAAGACCTATGTAGTTTTCTTTTGAATTATTGTAGTTTTAAAAATGGATAAAATATTTACTTTAAAGCCTTTGGGTCTTTTAAATTTGCTTTAAAAAAAAACAGGATCATGAGTTTTACAATGGTGATAACCACAGTCAAATGCAGATCACATTTACATTTTTACCTCCACATCTTTCAGACGTCATTTCATTTACCTCTGAAATATGAAGCTTTTAATTATATACAGAGCTGATTCTGCTTCTTTGCTTAAGAGAATAAAATAATATTCACTGTACATAACATTAACACAGAACAAAGAAAATATTCACAAAAATATCACAAAACGGCCATCATTCACAGGATTCAATAGGTCAGTTCCAAGGCCAGATTAAATAGTCATGTTTTAAGCTTGCTCTTGTGCCCCGGCCTTACATTATTGTTGGTCACTTTCCCATTGATGCCATTGGACACTTTTTTATTACTAATGAACAAAGTTTCTTCATCGCTGGAGAGATCTGACTCTGATATCATGACACTGCTGTTCTGAATTTTACCTGGTTGTGGATTAAATAAACATAGAATATACATATGTTTATGAACTGAAATACATGTAAAGTTCCCTTAGCCCTAACGAGCCATCGGGGAAGATAAAGTGTAGAATGCATCTGTTTCTATAACCTCTGCATATTAAGGGATTGTGTGACTTCAAGTCAGGTACCCATTTAAAGCTGTGTGGACTTGTGGGGTGACTTTGGACCAAATTTGGAAATAATTCCATGGTTCTCACAGAGGATCGAACCCAGGACTCTCAGGTCGACAATCGAGCATATACACCACTCAGCCATCCGTCTCATAAAATACATGTACAATATATAAATAAATTAGGAAAAATAATTAAAAAATAGGAAATAAGGGAAAAAAAAATAGTAAAGAATCAGATAGAAAACTATAAAATTAATAAAACAGGTTTGAAAATGCTGTACCAATACAGGACAATAAACATCAGTTATTTATTTAAAGATAATTTATTTTTTTTTTACTTAATAATGCAGTTCTATCAATAAAAAAATTATTTAATCAAAACTATATAAAAATTACCTTGGATAAAATATGTATATTAAAGCTCAAATAGCCTTTGCTTGTTATGTTTTTGCATTTTAAATTAACTACTTTTTTTTTTTACCTTTAGTTAACATCTCTAATTTATCCTTGTCGCTGTCATCAGCATCACGGAGTAGAGAATAACGATGTCTTCTTCTGGCTTTCAGTGTAATCTTACATCTTAAAGTTGTAAAGTTATTTGGAAATATGCAATTAAATGTCAGAATTTCATATCATAACATGTTTTTTTTTTAAAAATAAGTAGCAAAGAAATCTGATAAATTATTTAATAATTTATAATCAACTTATGAATATATTTACACAATATGTGAAGTGAAAATATAATCATATCATTAATAGAAATAACCTTATCAATGTAGTCTGATAAGCATAAAATAAATAAGTAGAACATCATATTAACAGTAGGTAATATTTATGATAAAGCCTGAAAATTGCATTAATGATTAATGTCTATAATAGTCAAATAAACAAACAAAATGGAAATAAATACAAAATAAAAACTAAAAAAATGAATTCACATAGTTGTATATAGAAACATAATATTACGATTTTTAAAAACAAAACATAAAATGAATGGAACTAGATTGTTCTTAAAAATTTAATCAATTTTAATTCACAGCTCAAAAATATAACTTAATCAATGAAACAATTCCTAGCCCATTTTATAGTACATTCAAGCCTTGAAGCTAAATAATTAGTTCAGTTAGACACTGATTTCAAAAGTATTATTATTTTTTTAAACATAAATTTGATTTTCAAAGCTTTAGCAAGAACAATTCGTTTATATACATTTTACTCAATTTGGTTTCTACGCAAGCCATGAATATTTTCCTATATCTGCAAGTGCGAACTTTTTTTAAAACTCCTAGAGATATAAATACTCTCTTAGAAGTCATAACAAGTGGAATGATACAAGGTACTCCAAATCAAACATTAATTTTTTTTGCACAAAAACAATAAATTACGCTTTTATTCAAGAAAGCTTTTTCATTAATTTTTTTTAATACCAAAATTCATCTAATATTATTCAGACTTTGTCATCTAAAAACTTGTTTTTTTGCATCATAAAAATATAATTTTATTGACATAATTTAAAAGAATATCACCAGTATACCAATTAAAAAATGAATATATTTGTAAACCAGTCTCTGTAGTCATGAAAATGGCTTGGTCATATTTACACTTATATCACTAGAGAAAGTGCCTCTTTTTCTTACATTTATTTGTATGCATCTTGTTTGTATGTTAAAAAAGAAGATTTTAAAATATATTCAAGACAAACAAAATTTAAAAGAAATGAAGAAATCTGCTGACAAGCAAGAAAGGTTTTAAATAATATTCTTTTTTATAGTAATGGTAGAATTTCGGTATTAAAAATTGGTTTAAAGATTTATTGTGCATAAAGTAAAAATTTACACATGGTTTTGAATACCTCATTTCTTATATCGTAAATCAGAGTATGAAAATATAATGAAACGCCATTTTTATCTTACTTTATTCATACATCTAAATGATGTAAACCATTGAAAAGCAATGAGTATATTTGTTATATCACTATTACGGTTTTGAATAAAACAGGTATTAGTGGAGATATTGAGGTCTAAAGTTGGCAATTTATAAGGCCGTAAAATTAAGAAAATTTCTTAAATTTTAAGTTTCCTAACTTTATTAGAAAATGACACATACTGATAATTAAAGTATCAAAATTCTTAGAATGATAAGTTCTTTGCAATGAAAAAAATCTAAAATTGGTTAGCATTACCTAATTATACTAATAGCTTATGAACTGAAATGATACGATAAGAGAAAATGGCATCTTATACTAAACACATAACGAATAATGATATTCTTATAACAAATGATGTATTATTTTAAAAATAAAACTGACATGACAATATACACAAAACAACATACATGTAACATCTGACATGATACTAAATGCACAGAAAATGCTGATTATGTAAACATAACAACAGACATGATAATATAAACATTAACAAATTACATGACAATAAAGAAACAACTAATACAATACACACATATCAACTATGCATAACATATGACATGATAATACACATGTATACAACATAACAAACTACATGAACTGTGATGGGCAAAGCTAACTAAAAAGTTACTAACCATTAGTTTAACTGAACATTTTTGGTTACAAGCAAAGTTTAACCAAGTTTAAAAGTTAAGTTAAAAGTGTAAGTTGAATTACTTTTTTTAGTAACTAACTAAAAAGTTAAGTCACTATAAGAGCATTTTCAAAATGCAAAATTTCACACTGTTTTGTTTTGTCTTCCAGGTAAACTTTACACCTCTATATAAACCTATATAAATATATGCTACTTACTTGTTATTCAAAATTGATTTTTAAAATCTAAAGAGTTTTTATGGTAGTAAGTGGCCTATCTTTCCCTAAGATTGCTGAATAATTTATAAAGAGTAACAAAACAGCCTCCAGTTCTGAAAGAATATTTCATTGCAGCTGCACATATATTGACATCTCAGAAATTAAGAGTGATTGATGAAACTATATTTATGCTAATTTTTCTTTCTTCAAGAATGAAAATAACTAGAGCTCAGATTTTATCATGTTAAAAAATCTTTCTGAACCTACTACATTAACAAAGTAAATTATGTTTTATGCATACAAATTCTGATTTCTTTAATGTATTTTTTTATTTGTTACATTAAAAAAAAATAGTAACGTTGTGTTATTTCGTCTACTGATAATTGATGGAATAAATCGTTCATAAATATGTAAAAAAAAAAAATGCACTTGGGCCAAATAGTAACGTGTTATTTCGACAACTGATATTTGATGGAATAAATGCTTCATACATTTGTAAATAAAAAATGCACTTGGGCCAAAAAGCTGTAAAAAAAAAGTTTTAAAAGTTTAACTACTTTTTTTAAGTTTACTAAAATTATTTAGTTTAAAAAAAGTTAAAGTTTAGCTTAAAAAAATTATTTAGTGCCCATCTCTGGATACGGTAATACATATGACAAGTGACATGAAAATTTACACATTACAAGTGAGATGTTTAAGAGATACCCATGCAAAAGAGGAGCTTCAAGGAAAATAAAAAAAAAAATTTTTGACTATTTCATATCAACATATATTCTAACCATTCAATAACAATTCTACACAGTTTCATATTTGTGAAGATTCAAGTGCTTGAGTTTATTTAAGGTTAAGCAAACATATTAAATTATTTACTTTTCCTATGAAAACTGTTAGACTACTCTTGCAGCTACATTTTATTTGCATTTCAAAATGTATTAAATGTTGTAATGAAAGTAGTAGTTTTTTTTAAAATGGAAAATTTTAACCCCACCTTGTTACAACTTAATCTTAGAAATATCCTAATCAAAATGTCTTAATTTGCTATGGTTTATTTTAACCTTTACTTGGGTATACCCTGTATAGACATATCAACAGAAATACATACAATACACAATACTATACATATAAGAATTGACATGCATTTTATAACCTAACTATACAATACACATGAAAACTCTAAGTGCATGATAAATCTAATGAATGAGATGCTTAATATACATGTAACTAAAAAGCCGCATGTTGAACACGAAACAATCTAGCTATAAACGTAACTACTGAGCAGTATAATATACATGTAATTGTCGAGCTGCATACTATGACAATAACAACGACTCACTTTCTAATCAGCCAGCAGCAAGGTGATGCGCTGAATGCACTTTGATCATTACATAATTAAAACAAAACTTTATGATTTTAGCACTTTATAAAAAAAATCACTATGAGTATTATAAATAAAGCTAATTTATTTAAGCTCATATAACACCCGAAATATTTTCTTTGGGGTGTCGTTATAATTTTTACGTTAACACATTCAAAGCTAAATTGCGTTTTAATAAATTTTTAAAAAACTAATTTAAAATTCAATATTTTTATCAGAAGGAATATGAAAAAAAAACCTAAAAAGAATTAAAATCATCACATTGACCAATCAACATACTTTTTTGATGTGCAGCAGCAAACAATGGCCCAGATGGAGCTGATAATTGAGACGAGGATGATAAAACAAATGATAACAACATACAGAACACTCCAATCTGAGAATTATAAGAAATTATAAAGAAATGTTTCACACCAGCAGCAGTACAAAATGCATTAGAATATTTCAATTAGAAGTGAAGCCCTACATAGAACTTTACTATTAAGCTCTGCCTCCATTGGTCCTAAAGTCTGGTATCTAAGGACCTCAAGCAACAGATGTAATGATATATTAATAGAAACATGATAACCACTCAGGATTTCCTCTGCAGAGCAGCAAAAATTTTAAGTTTTGCTGCTTGCCGAGTTTTTCCAGAGAACTATATTCTCCACAAGGTAAATAAACCAAGATGGCTGCTTAGAAACATCAATTTAAAAAGGAAAAAAAGGTATCAATAAAAATATGATAAAAAACAAAGATTTTAACAGAAAAATATATACTGTACCAAACACATTTTTAGACAGTAGAAAAAGAGTAGTATGGCAGGCCTGGGCCCTAAATGGGGTGTAGAGCCAAAGAAAGAAGAGAGGTTTTCTATGTTACAGAAACTTTTGCGAGGAAAGTTCAGTTCTAGAGTTAAGACCTATGGAGGCTGAGCTTTAAATTAATATGGGAACTTTTACTGCATATTTCAAAAGTTAAATGCGAATAACTACAAAATAACATTTTAAAAATGAGTTTTAATGAATGTACATAGTTCATAAAAATATAATTTTGCAAATTTCTTAATTATTATTAAGACTAAATCTATTAAAAATAAAAAAAAAAAATTAAAAAAAAAAAGACATTTATTTCATTACCACAATTGCTTTCTGTGCCCAATAAAGAAGAAGTGAAAATATTTGGCATCCAAAATGCCTCACAAATGCAAAGTTTAGTTTTCTGATCACAATGACCATGACCTGAGCAGTTATTCTGACAAACTGAATTGAAAAAAAATTCATAAGATTATTACATTAAATAAATGTAAACTTTTAAAATTTAACATTTTTTTTTTGCTCCATAATTCAATAAATGCAAACAAAATGTGAGTGAAAATATTCTGACAATGGATTAGTGGCTACTGGTTTTTATTGCACAATAATAATTTCATCACCTTCTAAGTTGAGTCTGACTACCGAGTAATCCAGAATTTTGCCAGAGGCCAGCTTAGATTTGAGAGTGGTTAAGGCCTGCACTCCACTAACAATGGTTTGCATGTCTCTGTCCTGGTGTGACACTAAGAATGTCAAGCACAGGCTGATAGGGAGAGAGAATCTTTCTAAGACATGTTATGGCTGTACAAGTTACAACAACATAACAATAAAAATTTGAATTAGAATACAAGTACATGTACTACAAATTTATATGAGTTAAACTATATAGAATTAAGACACAATTTGATGGCAGTAAACAATAACTTTCCCTTTGTTCACTTAAAAAAAATTGAGCATCCTAATTTAGTATAGTACTGATGAACTGTAACCCGTAATTTAGTATAGTACTGATGAACTGTAACCCCTAATTTAGTATAGTACTGATGAACTGTAACCCCTAATTTAGTATAGTACTGATGAACTGTAACCCCTAATTTTGTATAGTACTGATGAACTGTAACCCCTAATTTAGTATAGTACTGATGAACTGTAACCCCTAATTTAGTATAGTACTGATGAACTGTAACCCCTAATTTAGTATAGTACTGATGAACTGTAACCCCTAATTTAGTATAGTACTGATGAACTGTAACCCCTAATTTAGTATAGCACATGCATTTATCACAAACCATAAAATGGTGGATTTTCATTTAGCCACTGAGACTATTACATGTATTACTTGTAAAAAAAAATATAGCTATTTGTTTTAGCACAACTGGACTTTGTTTACCATGTAATTTCCAGAAAGGCAAGCTCTAAGTCTAAAGTCACTGAAAAGGATGCAGTATAAAAAAGGTGGGACATACATTTTTAATAGACATTGGCGATCCAGCTTTTAATGAAGTATTTTTTTTTTAATTGACAGATTTGTTTCAAATATTCAAAAATTCTTTTTTTTAATCAGAAGGTATATTTCAACATAATGCTAATCAGATTTGTCATAAATAATTTGTCACAGAAAAAAATCGAACAATACCAGCAATGAAACTAAAAGGCACAAAGACATAAAACCAAAAAAAAAATTGCATTTGGTCCATTTTACTGAACTAACCACTCCCCCCCCCCCAATCTCAATTCTAATCAACAAACTTAAAAACATTTAAAAAAAACATAACACCAGCACACAATTTTTCAATATCTCTACCCTGTATGTGCTCAAAATATTCTCTAGTCAATCTACACAATGACCATATAAAATAGAATACTTTGAAAAATAACCAAAAGAAGAAAAAACAGAGATGCTGGAAATACTACCAAGAAAAATATTCACCAAGTTGGCTTCAAAATATTTTTTATCTCCTGAATGACAAGAAATGATTTAAAATATGTTTCTTTTTTTAAACTTGCTTTTTTTTTTTTATTCCTCCACCATTGAATTAAGAAAAATGTAAACAGCAGAAAACATTTTTTTTTTCTGACAATGTTTAACAATTGTTTTTAAAGAATTCCTGGAGAAAACAGTAATCTAAAAAAAAAAAAAAATCTCTTACACAAAACTTACGAACTTAGCACAACGATGTATTATTTTACCTTTTGAAAAAGTACAATTTCAACAATAAAAAAATTAGCCTTCCTAAATGTATATACATGTAAAAGGTTAAAAAAAAAAAAATCTGCAAAAACAATACATACTGGCCTGTGCTGACATCTTCTGATATGGAAATAAATTCAACCATGGTATTTCTGTCTTCAGGAGATTTCTGCAGCATCAGCTCCAGCTGATCCTGCAGGCTTTCCTATTATTGGGAAAATACATTTTTATCTAAAATGAAACACATTGCGAATTCGAATGTGAAGAAAAATATTTAAACAAGTTCATCAGCATAAATGCCACAGCGAAAAGTAAACTGTCACCTTATGTGCAACTGTGAAATGATCAATGTTTGCATCCAACAACATCTCCACCACATCTTTCTGATGGGGATCTGTGGACAAGAAATTAGAGAAATACTCTGATTTAAAATATATTCATCTGAGCATCTATCTATTTTGAGGAATTGACATGTTTTAAATTACACTTAGAGCATTTTGTTTGGCTAAACTTTTTGTTTACGAATTCAAAAAACTACATGAAAACTGCTTTCAGGTACTGATTAAACCCAATTATTAATAAAAGAAAAACATACACATTGAAAAATAAAGTTTATGGTAAAATAAGATGCAGAACTCTTTTTTTTATTTGATTATTCAAGCTCATGATGTGAACAATGGCACTTATACCATAGTTGTATTTTTGTACACATTACCAGTGACTTTAAGCTATACTCTATATCAGTGTTTCCCAAACTTTCACACTTTTACCATAGTTGTATTTTTGTACACATGACCAGTGACTTTAAGCTATACTCTATGACGTGTTTCCCAAACTTTCAACACCTGTGTACCCCCTTTTTTATATTCATAATGCATTTTACCCATAGTAAAAAAACAAGAAAATTTGCATGTTGTTTTACAGTCATGATTTCTCTTTATTTCATTGTTTTCGCTTTAACAATAAAAATTTCACTTGCTTAGCATGAAACTTTCAGGTAAAAGTAATAAAATTATTTAGACTGAGAAAAAACAACATTACTCTTGTTGACTATGATGGTCGAGCTGTCACTGCTTTGCTGTCCATCAGCATCCTCAACAGTTAATGTGAACAGGTACTGACCAGCAACTAGATTGACCAACTGCAGAACTGCTTTGTGGTCAGAGTTGTTAACAACAGTCTAAGTATAAAAAAAAAATTATTTATAATTAAGTTTTGACACAGTACATCTTTTAATTTTTTTTCAATTCTCGAAATGCCTGATGAAGGGAACAAATTAAACTAAGTACATACCCCAGCTGCTAAGCTTCTACTGTCTCTTCTCCACAGGTATTTAACAATCTCCCTATCATCACTAGATTTAGACCCATCCAATATTACCAGACTAATAGGCAGCCGAAGAACCTGGTTCCCTCCTGCGTCAGCTTTTGGGGGCAGATTGATATCTGTAAAAATATATATATAAATATATATGTAAAAATTTTCCTTTCTTTATAAAACTGGAGTGTAAGCTAAAATAAAAAACTTAATAATAAATTAATGAATATACTCATTAAAGGACAACTGCTAATCAATGTTCCCTCTAAGGTGTGGTATGAAGTGAGCAAGAAATTTTGTCTCTGAGCGAGATTTTTGTTTGAGGCCAAAATTTGTGAGCGATTTAAGCGATTGTAAAGGATGTATTTGTATGAACTGGTTATAATGAGAAACTCAATTCATGTTCCATGGTTCATGTAATTTATTAACAACACAATAAAATATAAACAGAATAAATCCAATATTAACTGAATTATCACAATGACTGATAATCTCCTCAACTCAATGAATAAATACTTATTAACAATAAACTCAACTGATTAACTAATACTCTGATACACTGAATATGCTGATACACAAATTAACTGATGATCATCTAACTGAACTGACTCAAGACTGAACTAAGACTTCTGACTGAACTCCCGTATCTTCCAAACATCCTCTTTATATAATTTGCTTGTATTATACTAGAACATTCTACATCGCTCTCTCTCACATTCTTAGACAATCCTATTTACAATAAACATCATATTTACACTCTCGAAATATCTAGAGTTTTGTCCCCGTGACCTCAGGTTGACCTGGTTGGCCAAGCTCCAAACATACACACACACCTGTGTGCGTAGTATGCACGTGTAGTATGAGCAACGCTCTGAATACGTGTGAGCGATCGCTCACGCGCTCAGCCTAGAGGGAACATTGCTGCTAATTAAGACAGCAAATTATTACTCTACATAAAAAAAAAGTATACATTACTTAATTCTAAAAAAAAAGACACAAGAATATCTTTAGATCAATTAAAATGTGATAACAACAGTCGCAAAAGTAATTAAATATGCAGAGCACTACATGACAAAACATACTCACAAAATATTCTCAAAGAAAAAAAAATGAGAAATTACAATTGTGGTAGGTAGATATATGATCATAGAAATGAGAATGGAATGGTTATCTACTGAATTATTTTAAAAAATATGGTGAATAAAGACATAGGACATAATCTTTGGATTCTTTTATTCCTACCTTTTTTAACAGTGATGATCAATTTATCAGTAGCTTTCTGCAGCTCATTATCTGTGACCGTCAATAAAAATTCATAATCTCCTTCTAAGAGGGCACCAGTTGCTAGGGCTACTACACTGTTAGCATTGTTGATAGTGAGTGAAGATGGTCCACTTGAAAAAAAAAATAATAATTAAAAAATGAAATTCATGTAGTATCCAAAAGCAATACCATGCCCTTGGTTTCATTTTCTCCCAGAAGTTTAGTTTCCGACAGATGATTATTCTTATTCAACATACAAATCTTATCACTATCCAGCACTCGTGTACTATATAAAATTTTCACAACCTTGCCACTGTATATACATGTACCTATATCGGCAATTTCAAGTATTTTCATAAAATGGAGCAAATCATAAAATGGAGTAAAATATTGAAACATAAAAAAAACATACACAGTTTACTTTGAAATATTTAAAACTCTCACCCAGTCTGAGTCCATGAGTATTCCATTTTGCTGGAGTCATCAGAGCTGTTGCTGCCATCTAGGGTTAAACTTTCTTGTGGAAGATAAACTTGAAAATGACCAGCAGTTTTAGCTTCTGGGGGATGATTGGTCGCTTCAGATGGAACACAGATAAGTCTTTAATTAGATTATCATTATATGATGCAACGTCCCTGAAAATGTTGATCTCCTAATCCCAATACCAAACGTACACCAGAGCAGTTTTGTAGAGGTTTCACTACAGCCCCCGCCATAGACAAGGCCACAACATTCATATTGGTACCCAGAGGTGCAACTAGACCAAACTTTCAGGGGGGGGGGGCAAAAAAATCACTTGTGACTAATTTTGGTCTAATCTTATAATTTTTTTTTATTTCGGGGGGAGGCAAATGCCCCCCTCCCCTTTGTTGCGCCACTGTTGGTACCTCAAAGGACATAAATAATTGGTTTCACTAGAGACTGAACAAGTGGGCACACAGCCACTTAACTTTCACTCAAACCAATACATTTTGGGTGACAGATGGTCATGCAGTGCAGGTGCTTGACTATTAACCTGAAAGTCTAAGTACAACGACGACACTAGCTGAAAATTGAGATTTCACCCAGTTTTACATGGGTATTTGACATAAGTTTGGGAAGCGTGGGTGTTGTTCTAGTAAATTACTTAAGTCCCCTGTGGTGCACCCATGGCCTTTGCACTCATTGGTGGGGATGAAAGAAGGGCACCGCCATGAAAAACCAACCCATTCGCAGAATTTTTGAATTTAAGGGATTGACATCTCATCCTTACTGGGACTCACAAAAAAAAAAAAAATACATATCAGATAAACCCACTGCTTAGGTTATGTGAAAAAGTGAAGAGTAAAAAAATCATAAAAATTGCAACCTACGAGGTTTAACAAACACATGGACTTCTGCTGTGTCCGTCTGCCCGGCTGAGTCTGTCACTTTTAATAAAAATTTGTAATCTCCAGCATTCAAATTGCTCAGCTGTAGTACTGGAGATCTGACACCCTGGAATTGACCAATGGATGAAAAAGTGAGATTGCAATCTCTGCAGCTATAAAGGTCAGTGACACCACGAAGAAGTGAAGGTGAATTTTGTAAATGAAAGAAACAGAGATAAGAAATAACAAAGTATAGAAATTATTTCAATGACTTGCTGTGGGAGATATTGAAACATATTAAAATGTACTGCATTATCCAGGTAGAACATATATATGCATACTAATACTTTAGTTTATTTATTAGCTAAGTAATAAAATTAGATAGGACTTCAAAGAGTATGTATAAAAAAAGTTGAATTATTTTATTTAAAAAAAAAAAGCAAACGAGAGAAAATTTAAATAATTTGCTAGTATTTATCAATATGCAGCTTTAATAGAATTTCTTTTATCTTATTTATAAAAACTACTATAACATTTTTGACTCTGTCTAGTCTTGATTTCCTACTCACCACCATACCAACTGTCATTTTCTCATCTCCTAAATTCATCCACTCATAGGTCAAGTTCCCCTTGTCATCAGAACTTTTTATTCCAGACAAGTTCAGGGAAGTCTGTGGGAGGTGAATGACCACATCTGAACCTGCGTCTGCTTTTGGGGGGTAATCTTTTTCTGAAGACAACAAAATGCAAATTAAAATTGCAGATATGATTTTTTTTTTTTTTTAGAAGAATTTTTTTTAAATTTAAGTACTGAGGAAAAAAAAATACAATTCAGCTTTGCTAACCAAGTGAAAACCATTCATAATCAATCAGCATGACTTCAGCTAATGTGTCGTGAATAAAAAAAAAATAAATTTACAATCATATCGAGCAATAAAACTTTGAACCTTTTTTGATTGTAACATTGGCCTGGGCTGAGCTGGTAGCACCATCTGTGTCAGTCACAGTTAGTCTGAAACACAATATATTGAAAATTTTTACATTAGACACAATTAACAATGTTTCTATAACAGAGCACACATATTTTGTATTGATTAACTTAAGGCCTAATAGCCTGCCAAAAAAAAAACCATTCTTCAAAGAACTTTAGAAGGAGGCCATCGCATAGAGCGCCAGCGAAAATTGTTGATCTGACAATATAAAATAATGGACAGGGCTACTAATGGTCGTGCAGTAAAGCGCTCGACTGTCGACCTGAAGGTACCTGGTTCGATCTCCGGTGAGGACCAATGTAAACTTGTCAGGTCTTGGCTCAAGTTCCCGATATATCTCCCGTGGTGCCTCCATGGCCATTGCACTATCGGCTATGGTGGGGATGAAAGAAGGGCATCATAAAAACTGTCCCATTAGTGGTTTATAGGATCTAAGAGATTTCATCTCATCTTTACAGGGCTTCACACACTAATGAATAAAACTCAGGGGAGGCAACTATAGTGAAATATGTCTGTTGATGTGTCCATTTGTTCCCCCCAACAACCACATCGGTTCAGGGTATGATGATGATTAACTTATAACTCTTGGCCGGCTAGTTTACAAGGCCTAAACTTTTCTTTTTTAAGCCTTTTAAAGGATAAGATGTTTATCTCTTAGATCCTATAAACCACCAATGAGGCAGTTTCAAAGTGCCTTTCTTCCATCCCCATCATAGCCCATAGTTCAGTGGTCATGGAGGCACCACAGGAGACATTACATGATGGCAACTTTCACCGTGACCTGAAAAATTCTTTTTGGCTCTCGCTGAAGATTGAACCCAGGACATTTAGGTCGATAACTGAGTGATTTACACCACTCAACCATCCACCCCCCCTCATTAATATATTTAGAACCATCTGAATTTACAAAAAAAACAGCATTTCCCAAAACCACTTGTCATTATCCACCGCAGAATTGTGAAGAACTTTCTGTTCGATTATCAGTTGCCGTAGAGTTGTTGGTCCTACTAATGGGGGGGGGATCACCCTGATTTTTTTTTACATAAAAGATGGAAATGCGGTTTTAATAAAGGTTAAAAAAAAAAAAAGTATTAGGAATTCACACCTACTTTTAAAAGTGAAAGCGGAAAAAAAAAAAAAATCTGCTGAGACAGTAACCATTAAATTATTTACCTGAATGTGTAGTTGCCTGGCACCATGTCTTTCAATGTCAACATGGCCTGATTTAACTGAAGATTATTCTCCTGTGTCAATGGTCCACTCACTTCTTCCCACTTATAAGACACTATGTTATCGTCATCTTTACTTGCTGGAAGGGTATACAGGTTAGACAATCAATAAGAAGAAAGGGTTAATGAAACAGGGTCATATTTGGCTTGATTTTATCTACATCACCCTTCAGCCACATAAAATGGAAAAAAAATATCTAACATTATTACCTGAACCGTCTAAAATAGCAGAATTAGGCAAATAGACTTCTTGTGATGGAGGCACAATTATGGCTTGTGGTGACTGGTTCTCACGTTTCGCTACGAATATTAAAAAAAATTATTAATACGTGAAGTTCAGTTTAAAATGAAGTGAAAATAAATTCGGCTATAAAGATTGCATCACCAACAAAATATTTATGATAATAAATATATAAGAATCATTAAAATGTAAGTTATAAATAAAAATGAAAAAAAAAAAAGGTTATTTACGAGGCAAAACTGTAACATTAATAGTTGCTTCTCCAAATTTGTTATTGCCTGTTACTTTGATCTTGAGGACATACAAGCCAGCAACCAACTGTAAAATAATAATTGTAATTGTGCTCTTATTATTAAAAGTAAATTTATTAATATTCATTACAATAATAACAATAATTGTAATTGTTATCTTATTATTAAAAGTAAATGTATTAATGTTCATTACAATGATAACAAGATAATTGCATTATAGCAATCAAACCTTAAATATTCAATAAAATAAGAGGGAAAATCAGCCAATATCAGTGCTGGTGTGAAAAAAAACAGTTAACTCTAATTTTAATGTCTGTTAAATCCTTGTCAACCACTGCAGTGTCATACACTTCCTACACTCTCTCTTTTTATGTGCAGTGTTAGCAATCATTCTTCCTCTACCTTTAAGCTCCTAGGGGAATATAGGGTCTCAACAATATCTTGATAGCAGACATGGCTTTAGGAGATCTATTTTGGGTTGAGGGCCAGTTCATCCTTCCCTCTTTTATTTAGCTTATTACTGAACTTCATTTTACTTGCATAATTTGTCTTTGCCTGGATGTATCCTTCCCTCTTATACTTATCTTATTACTGAACTGTTCTTCATTTTACTTGCATAATTTGTCTTTGCCTGGATGTATCCTTCCCTCTTATACTTATCTTATTACTGAACTGTTCTTCATTTTACTTGCATAATTTGTCTTTGCCTGGATGTATTTTTTCAACATCTCACAGAGAACACGAATTAAAAGAAAACATGACCCACATTTTTCCACATAAATTTTTCATGCCATGTTTCTCTACTAATTATAAATTTATCAATATATTTCCATTATATTTTTTATGAGACAAGGTCTAGTACAAGATCAAAACAAAGGTGGACTTAGGTGAGGCCCCCGGCACAGAAGAAGATAAAGAGCTCCTGAAAAAAGAGAGATCTGTAAAACGATTCAAAGTTGGACTCTGTGGGACCCCCCCTAAAAGTCTTGGGTGCACGTCTGGTAATAATTAAAAACACTGAATTTAAAAAGCTTACGTCTGACAAAATTAAAGTGTCTGTGTTTTTGTTATTCATCTTTGCAGTCTCTGCATTCTGTGGAAGTTGCAGTGGTAACCACTCATATGTATAGGTCTCTCCTGTTAAAAAAAAAAAAAAGTCAACATTATTTAAAAAAAAAAAAATAAATTAGAATTTCTGTCCCCACCCCTGATTACAGATCATACCTTCATCCTTAAAACAAAATTAAGTCACTCAAGCAAACTGATTTTTAAAAAGGCTGAAAATTTCACTTTTAACTATTTGAATATGAAATAAACAAACTAAATAATTTTATGATTTAAAAAGCGTAGCTAAAAAAAGAGAGATTCATTGGAACAGATTACTTTTGTTAAAAAAAGAATTGTAGAGTTTTGATGCTCAAACTTCAATCAATAGTACGATGTCATATATACATAAAGATATCTGCATTACATATTATACATAAAATAACACAGGTATCTATATTAATTGATCTCATAATGAAAATAAGATGATCATAGATGCATAACAGTTAAAACCATGTGCGGGTTTGAGCCTAGATTGACACAGCCAAGTTGGTGAATGAAGATTGGATGATCAAAGCAGAAAATTGTGGACAGGCAGCTTCAACATTGTCAATACAATACTGACTATAAATGTCTAAAGTTAAGCTTTGAGCTAGTACACAGTACACTGGTACACAACACGGCGTTGCTCATTTTATTATCTATTTTATTGAATAATATCTGTAGTTTATAAATTACTAGTACAAAAAGTCTTGTAAGTTGAAATATGAAATGGCCTAAAAAAAAGTAAAGTTCCCTTAGCCCTAATGGGCCATCGGAATTGAAGTAGTGTAGAATTCATCTGTTTCTATAACCTCAGCATCTGAAGGGATCGTTTGGTTAGCATGACGCTCACCCGTATTTACTTCTCCATGTAAAGTCAAGTACCCATATAAAGCTGGGTGGACTTGTGGGACTTCAACCATATTTTACTTGGACCTAAAAAAAATTTCTTTGGTTCTCACAGAGAATCGAACCAAGGACTATCAGTTCGACAGTCAAGCATCTACACCACCCTGGTATCACTCCCACAACTAAATGGCATGCATAGTAATGTTTTGATTAGTAAGAAAACAAACGATGCATGACTTTGTCAAGAGATTTTTTTTTCCTTTAAACTGCAAGGCTCTAATGGCCAGTTTAAGGGCAGTCTGTTGAGGTCTACTATCAGACTGCTCCACAGTGAGCCTGTGAATCACCCTAGCCACTAGCCTCATCTCAAACTTGCCACCCTCTGTCAAACTGTTAAGATTTAGCTGAATGAGTTTCTGCTGGGCATACCAGAGATTCCCCCCCCCCCCACCCCAATAGTTGTTCAATAAAGATCTTTTTTGTTTGTTTCGTTTATTAGATTTCTTTACATCTGCCTACAAAGTGAGTTGATCATCAAAAACTAAATCACACCTCTACATATAATACAGCTCATCACAAAAAAGAATCCACTTAATAGCTAGAATTAAAAAATTTGTTTAGCCATAAATAAGGTTGCATTACTTTCATCTAAATATAAACAAATCAAGATGAAATAATACAACAGAGGACAGTAAATTATATATATATATATTTTTCTTAAGGGTAAAAAAAAATGATAATTCTTAATCCAATCAATTCTGAAAGACTTGTAATTGGTTACCAAAATGCATGGCAATAAAAACAATAGGCCTTTTAATAAAAAAAAAAAAAGAGGGGGGGGGGGGTAATTTTCTGCCTGAATGGTCCTTCTTAAGCAGAGAATCTCCAGATCACATAAACTAGAAGCCAATGGTATTCAACCATCAATCAACAAGCTCTCTCACACACATCAACCACCCAAGCCAGCATACCCCACCACTCACTCACCCAGATCTGGTGCAGGTATGACGTAAGCCGTCAGAGTCACTGAGTTTTCAGGAAGCTGCAGAGTTTTGTTGGTTCCTCCGGAGACTGTCAGCTTGGTCACTGAAATGAACCAAATCAAAATACAAGTAATTTTTATTTATTCTAGCCATTGTCATTTCACACACACACATACACACATCCGCGTTCTCTTTCAATTTATATAAAGCTGATTTCTGGCTGGATACATGAGCCCAGCCCCGTAACGTGAAAATTCTACAGCAGGGGCCAGGCATTCTACAGCAGGGGCCAGGCCAATAGCGGGGGGGGGGGGGGGGCAGGAAATAAATGTTACTAAGTAGAGCAAACAAGCAAGGGGGGGGGGGCAGACAAAACGCAAGGGGGGCAGACAAAACGCAAGGGGGGCAGACAAAACGCAAGGGGGGCGGCTCCCCCCACACCGCACGCTACGGGCCTGCATGTACCGCTTACTTTTGACACTTTTTCAGAAACATGTATCTTAAAAAAAAATAGCAAGCAATAAATAAATTGAACCAAGTGATAACTAGAATGTGTTCAGGCAATTGTGTATGGTAGAGAGACAAACGTCCACTGTTGGACGAGACTGACATTTAGTGACAAGAGGGACATAGAGTAAAATGAAACGATTGGTGGGGGGGGGGGGTACGAGATAGGGAAATGACGAGGATACGACCGTGGGCAGCAGCTGAGCTAGACAGCGCATTGTAGTGAACGGACTGTTTGCTGTGGGGGGCAGTGGGCCCAGATAATGGTGTCAGTGGGACTCACCGCCAAGGCTGTATGGCTTTTTTTAGTGTTAGAGAGGAATTGATTAATCCCCCACATGAACAGTGCGTCACTGTCTTTTTTAGAAGTTAGAATTGAACTAAACGTTGTTCTGTTTGACTCGAACTCCCTGTTTGGATTTAATGAAGCATACGGTCGTTTTGAATGAATCCTATGAGACGGTAAAAAACTATCATTAACAGTATTATTAAAGATTGAAAAGGAACACTTCAGTATATGTATATGTGTGTGTGCATGTATTATATATATATGTATATATATGTATATATATATATATATATATATATATATATATATATATATATATTAAGGAGTCCCAAAAAAATGAAGTTTTGAAATGTTGATGTCTCACCCCACAGAATATGTCTGTATGGTAACAGTAGTTAACCTGCAAAATTTCAGCTCATTTGGACAATGTTTAGAGGTCCCCCAAGAGGTTTTAAGTTCCAGAGTTTGGTGTAAAATCATTCGCGGTCAAATCTAATACAGCGTTAATGTTGAATTATATGCGAAACTGATATAATAAGTAACAAACTGATGCTTAGTATTGTTTATAATATTAAATGAAACAAAATATATAAATCTTGAATGGTTTATATTTTTAAATTTGAAATTTAAGTAAAAAAATTATGAAAAACAATGTTTTATTCATTTTGTCAAGTTAATTCTTGAAAGAATGTCAATCTGCTTGAAAAATAATAATAATAAGCAATGCAAATAAGCATTCCTACTATTTATTTTGTACTTTGTACTGTAGGGTAGACAAATATTTTTAAAAGTTCTTCAAATTTAAATTTTAGCCAGCTGTTCACGATTACACTCTGCAAAATTTATCCGATGTTTTTCAACCACTTGGAGCAAAAATTGTTTTTGTTCTTCGTCCTTGGTGATACTGTTGAAATTGTGTATCAATGCTACACCTCGCTCTGCAGAGTCATTGATACAAGCCAGATTCTTTACAAAATCTGCTGCAACTTTAAAAGATGATGTATCTGACCATGCTTCAACAGGAACATCTAGAAAACTGGCATTAATGTTGGATGTTTCAAAAAATGTGGTAGAAGCACGCAAATCAACAGCACTTTTTGGTAGTGTTTTTATGAGATGCGGTCCACGTTCTGATTGTATTGTCCGAACAAGGCCAGTTTTTTCTTTGTTCGACAAAAGGGTTGAAAATAACGCAAGCGTCGACAGTTCTGGACTCAAGTACCACGAGTGACGCACCATCATTATCAATCCAGTCGATCGAAGAACATCATCATCATATTCGTATAAACGCTGTATCAATAAGATATCATTCATAGGTGCATCTGCGGTAAGCCTGCATGAAAACCATGATTGAGGATAAACACATATGGTAAACCGATTAAGCGCTAAATACCTTGTAATTCTCGAGCTGTCAACTGAAAGATGGTTTCGCTGCCTGCAAACAATAGTTAGATTTTCAATGCATAGATTGCTTTCGCCATCCACCTTGCCCTATGTAGGGCACCAGGTCTGCGAATGCTGACATCATCCTCCAACCCAACCATTTGTGCAGCAAGCAGAAGAAATTCCAAATAACCATCACGTGAATGACTGACCTCAAGTTGACATTTGATAAATTCTTTAATCGAATCAGACACGATTATCAAAGGGGCGGATCTGGCTTCGGGTGTGAGGTTTAATTCTGGCAATTTTTCTCGAAACCTCTTAAAAAACAAAATCTCTGGTCCAGTGGATGGTCCAAGACAAACATTGAATGCATCGGAAAGGAGTACTTCCAACATGTGATGACGGCATGCCATCCATAATAGATTACGTCCCAGGGCTACTTCTAACAGAGTGCAAGCTCCATTGAGTCTTCCAGTATTGGAAGCCGTAGTGTCGAAGCACATGCCGATGACCATAGATTCGCACTTCCATGATTTAGGTATTTTATGTGTTTTCTCGCATTTATTACATTTTCTAATTAAGAATCACACAATTTCAACTCTAGTTAATGGTAGCAATGAGATAAATATAAGTATATTTAAACTTCATTTTATTCAACTATGGCATGCAAAAACTGCAAATTATTTGAGCCATGATTCGTCTGGATTTTTATGTTGGCCTAATACTGGAATTTTAAAAGCTCTTGGGGGAACCTCTAAATGTAAATCAAATGAGCTACAACTTCACCAATTCACTCATTGTACCCAAGAGACACATTTCAGGGGGTGAGACACCAAAGATTAAAAAAAGTAATTTTCCGAGCATTTCTGGGACGCCCATATATATATATATATATATATATATATATATATATATATATATATAATATATATATATAATATATATATATATAATATATATATATATATATATATATATATATAATATATATATATATATATAATATATATATATATAGTATATATATATATATAATATATATATATATATATATATATATATATATAATATATATATATATAATATATATATATCAATCAAGGTCGTAGCCAGAATTTTGTTGGGTTTTTTTTGGGGGGGGGGGGCTGTGCGGTTTGGGAGGGGCTGTGCGGAGAGTTTTATAAAAGAAACAAGCAATTAAGCCTGTTCCATTCTGGACACAGGACGTGTTAGAGCATTTTCGTATTATGTATCAGTACGTATGCTATCTTTCAGTAAATATTTGTAAATTTTGTAAATGTTTATAAATTCAATTGTGTAATGGATATATCTGAAAAAAAAGATATTAAAAAGACGTTTCTTTATATTTGAAAACACAATTATTTTCTCTTAAATCTAACTACAAGTGGTTTGTGGTCACTGAAATAGGACTCATAATTGAAACATTCTAAATTGTAGTCATTTAATCGTCCGAAAACTCCGTCAATTGTTGTTTGATAAATTGTTGTTGCCAATCTTGGTGAAAGTAGTTCAATGTTGAAGTTTGTTTCGAAGAAGTTTTCAATTTCTGCCCCGGGCTCTTTGAAATCTTGATTGAAGTCCCCACAAATGATGACGTTTGGTTGATTGAGCTGTGTGTTTGTGAAGCGACTGTACGTTAAATGACACAATTTGTATGTCTGCTGATTGATCTATACATCATGGGTCTAGGACTTATGGTTCCTGAGATATAGGGCGGTCCATTATTAATATAGCTTATATAGTAAAAAACAGCACTTTATAAGGCCCCTTTTACGGCCCTGAGAGGTCAGATTGCGAAATGGAAAAAAAGTCATTTCTTGGTAGGCCAAGACCTACAAAATGATATATACATCATGGGTCTAGGACTTATAGTTGCTGAGATATAGTGTTCCTTTATTAATATAGCTTATATAGTAAAAAACGGTACTAAGGCCCCTTTTACGGCCCTGAGAGGTCAGATCGCGAAATGGAAAAAGCTATTTCTTGGCAGGCCAAGACCTACAAAATGATATATACATCATGGGTCTAGGACTTATGGTTATTGAGATCTAGGGTGATGACAAACATACAGTTATAAGGCCCCTTTTTACGGCCCTGAGAGGTCAGATCGCGAAATGGAAAAAAAAGTCATTTCTTGGTAGGCCAAGACCTACAAAATGATATATACATCATGGGTCTAGGACTTATAGTTGCTGAGATATAGCGTTCCTTTATTAATATAGCTTATATAGTAAAAAACGGTACTAAGGCCCTTTTTACGGCCCTGAGAGGTCAGATCGCGAAATGGAAAAAAGCTATTTCTTGGCAGGCCAAGACCTACAAAATGATATATACATCATGGGTCTAGGACTTATGGTTATTGAGATGTAGGGTGATGACAAACAGACAGTTATAAGGCCCCTTTTACGGCCCTGAGAGGTCAGATCGCGAAATGGAAAAGAAAGTCATTTCTTGGTAGGCCAAGACCTACAAAATGATATATACATCATGGGTCTAGGACTTATAGTTGCTGAGATATAGCGTTCCTTTATTAATATAGCTTATATAGTAAAAACGGTACTAAAAGGCCCCTTTTACGGCCCTGAGAGGTCAGATCGCAAAATTGAAAAAACCTCTTTCTTGGCTTAGGCCAAGACCTACAAAATGATATATACATCATGGGTCTAGGACTTATGGTTATTGAGATATAGGGTGATGACAAACAGACAGTTATAAGGCCCCTTTTACGGCCCTGAGAGGTCAGATCGCGAAATGGAAAAAAAAGTCATTTCTTGGTAGGCCAAGACCTACAAAATGATATATACATCTTGGGTCTAGGACTTATAGTTGCTGAGATATAGCGTTCCTTTATTAATATAGATTATATAGTAAAAACGGTACTAAGGCCCCTTTTACGGCCCTGAGAGGTCAGATCGCGAAATTGAAAAAACCTCTTTCTTGGCAGGCCAAGACCTACAAAATGATATATACATCATGGGTCTAGGACTTATGGTTATTGAGATATAGGGTGATGACAAACAGACAGTTATAAGGCCCCTTTACGGCCCTGAGAGGTCAGATCGCGAAATGGAAAAAAAAGTCATTTCTTGGTAGGCCAAGACCTACAAAATGATATATACATCATGGGTCTAGGACTTATAGTTGCTGAGATATAGCGTTCCTTTATTAATATAGCTTATATAGTAAAAACGGTACTAAGGCCCCTTTTACGGCCCTGAGAGGTCAGATCGCAAAATTGAAAAAAACCTCTTTCTTGGCAGGCCAAGACCTACAAAATGATATATACATCATGGGTCTAGGACTTATGGTTATTGAGATATAGGGTGATGACAAACAGACAGTTATAAGGCCCCTTTTACGGCCCTGAGAGGTCAGATCGCGAAATGGAAAAAAAAAGTCATTTCTTGGTAGGCCAAGACCTACAAAATGATATATACATCTTGGGTCTAGGACTTATAGTTGCTGAGATATAGCGTTCCTTTATTAATATAGATTATATAGTAAAAACGGTACTAAGGCCCCTTTTACGGCCCTGAGAGGTCAGATCGCGAAATTGAAAAAACCTCTTTCTTGGCAGGCCAAGACCTACAAAATGATATATACATCATAGGTCTAGGACTTATGGTTATTGAGATATAGGGTGATGACAGACAGACAAAACGGGGACATTTTTTCGAAAATGCTCTAAAAATTGGATCGCAATGATAAAGAAGTATATTTTATAATAGAATTTAATTTTTAGAATTAATTGGGGGGGGGGGGCACTAGCACCCCCCCCTGGCTACGGCATTGATATGTATATAACGGGTAGCAATAGAGGAGACATGGATACGGATGTACTGTGTTTAGTGGAGGTATTGAAATCAACCGAAGATGTGTAGTGGCACACGATGAAGTAAAATAAATACACGCCGATGGGTACACACGTAGACATTGGCGTCGATAACAGCTTGGTGAGGGTGAGGAGAGCGGAAGGGGCTACAGCAAAAAACAAAAATGTGTACCAGGAAGTTCTCAAATTTAATGTCTCTATTATAAGAGTCCTAAAAGTCCCTGCCACCCCTCCCCTCCGTTTCCCCTTTGGCGGAGCAGACCTGGGACCCTAATGGCGATGCCAGTGCAAGTATATATCGTTTTTTGTTTTTCATTGTTGGGGTACTGCCTTGCTTGCAAATGCTGGTGTTTCACTGATGCAGTTCTCTGCGTTGTGAAGCTCACAAAACTGTTGCTTAATGTACTTTTAATTAACGGTTGTAGTTAACTAGCAAGAATTTATAAAAAGACAATGTCTATGCCTCCCTCGCTGAATCACATACCGGTACATCAATATGTTTATGCCTCCCTCCCTGAATCACATACCGGTACATCAATATGTTTATGCCTCTCTCCCTGAATCACATACCGGTACATCAATATGTTTATGCCTCCCTCGCTGAATCACATACCGGTACATCAATATGTTTATGCCTCCCTCGCTGAATCACATACCGGTACATCAATATGTTTATGCCTCCCTCGCTGAATCACATACCGGTACATCAATATGTTTATGCCTCCCTCCCTGAATCACATACTGGTACATCAATATGTTTATGCCCCCCTCCCTGAATCACATACCGGTACATCAATATGTTTATGCCTCTCTCCCTGAATCATATACCGGTACATCAATATGTTTATGCTTCCCTCCCTGAATCACATACCGGTACATCAATGTCTAAGCCACCCTCACAGAAAACCACATGCATCAATAAGTATTAAGCCGTTCTCACATAATCACATACATCAATATATCTAATCCTCGCTGAAAGAATCATATACAGCAATATATATATATATATATATATATATATATATATATATATATATATATATATATATAATTTCTCTCTTAAAAATTATTGGGGGTGGGGGGAGTGATGCCGGCTACATGGGGTTGGTAAAAGCGCCCCACCACGTCCCTGTACGACACGCCGACAGCCCACTAGACCACCGGGAATCCCCCATTAGAACAGTTAACAATACCATCGTTTATACCAGGGAAGGCCATACACGAGGCCGTCAAGAGCCGCAATTCCAGTGATCGTTGTTGTTTTTTTCCCCGAATCGCCCGCCATCGGCCGATACTATGTAAATGGTAGGTAACCACCGATCAAGCCAGGGTTTGATGCGCATTAGCCAAGGCCGCAGCCCAAACACTTGTCAGGGCACGGTTATACCGTTTTATGATGATACAGTGCTTGGTGTGGGTGTGACACCATAGCGGGCCCTCTGTTGGTGGAGAATGACAGTGACCCCCCCCCCATATTATATGGAGGCGGCCTTGGCTCATGCACTCAAAAAGAAAAAAAAATGAATCATTCAATTATGACCCGTGGTCAACTCACTAAAATCGTCAAAAACCGCCCGCGGTCATTGTATGGTTAACTGTGGGCGGTATTTGGCGGTCTCACGCGCTTCATTGTCGCGTGACAGAGATTGGCGGTACATTGGTGTACCAGCAAACGTACATTACTCGACAGCTTTCTTTAAGTGTCTATATTTAGGATGGGCCACGAGTGTATACGTTTGTTTATAGAAGGATCAGTTGTGGTACACAATGTGCAGTGTCTGAGCATCTTTTCATAGCTGAAAGGGTAAAAAAAACTCAGAAATGTACTGCGAATAAACGAGTTCACACAAAAATGCAAAGGTAGAATTTATGTTTTTTTTTTCGATTCTCCATATCTGTGCATAAAATCTCTACTTGGCGTTCTTTCAACATTTGCTTGTAATCCTCCAATACTTCTTATCTTAATACATTTGCTTTTAATTGAAGAAAAGGATTAAATATCTTCTTCAAATCGATTGCAACAATCTTGAAGTTTAGCTTCAAAACTAAAAGCAGTTTTAAAATCAATATTGTTGTTTTTTCGTCTCTGTTAAAAGTAAACTGAGTGTTTTCAATTGTAATCAGAGCCGGACTTACAAGTTTAGGAGCCCTAGATCAACACATATTTGAGGCTCCAATAGTTTTTTTATACGACTCAACATTTTGGGGGCCCTTATATCTAGGCCCTGTAAATCCGGCCCTGGGTGCAAGGAACATTGAGTCAAAAGGTCCAGCTTCATTTTCTGATTCAGTCTCCATCATTCTCGTTACTTTCTAAACATTTTACGACTGAATTCAGGAATTCCCCAAAGCGGCTAAAAACAGTGTTAGTAAGTTAGACAGTCATCTTAAAACACACCACAGGGACATATCATTGGGAAAACTTATCTATTTCTTATCTTCCTCGCAGCTCCTCTAAAAAGTTCACAAACTGACCAGGTCATTTGGACCATCGCACGTGTTTGATTATACAGCCTCACTGAAAGCTAAACCAAAAATGCTGTACCATCGTTCCAATTGTTTTCCCTCTCCGCATTTTCACTTGAGTTCACAAATACCGCGCTCCGTTTCTAAAACGTCTCATTGAAGCCTGTTGGATCAGCGGATGCAGTTTTTGTATATTCCCAAACGTCATCCACTCTAGAACCGCGGTTCTTAAACTGTGGTAAATGTACCCCGAGGGGTGGGGGGGGGGGGGGGAAGCTTACGCAGGGGTACGCAGAGACATATAATTTTCGTTGAAAACAAACCAAGAATTTGAAGGGCGTACATGTGAGGGGGTACCGGCGCAAAATACTTTCGCACCCTTTGGGGTGCAGACGCGAAAAAAGGTTGAGAGACGCGGCTCTGGCAGGCTTCGGTTGGTGGCGATACCGGTTATATTTATGCTCGAACTCATTTGTAATAGAAAAAAAAAATTATATTAAAAAACATCCAGACATCAATCAAAATAGACAGCGTACAATAATATTAATTTGCCCACATGTAACAAAATACTACATGATTCATCTGTTCAGCAAGATTCTATGGGGGTAAAAATGTGAAAAAAATTTTTATTTAAAAAAAAAAATAAAATAGGCTAATATTTCAAAAAGCGCCTTTTGGGAGCCGCACAAAAACCAAACAAAGAGCCGCGTGTAACAACCCCCTGACCTATACGTTCTTTCCTCGCAGTGCTCGCGATAACGATGTTTTTACTCTAAATGTCGTAACAACACAATCTCATTGAATGGCATTTGAACTGTCCGAATTTTTTTTTTTAGCAAAAATAAACCAACAATCTATAAAGTCTAATCCGGATCAAGGTAATAAAAAAAAATGTTTCGTGGTTTGAAATCACCGGGACAAAAGAGATGTACAAGAAACAAATCGATTTTCGGGTTTTCCTACGGCAGATCATGGGGGTATTCCTTGGCCAGGTTTCATGTGTGAGATAGATATGTAAAAGCAAATGGGAAGGTGGCTCGCACTGGAAGTTTTCTCATTGAAAATTAGAGCTTTTTATTTCATTATCAAATATTATTCATTTTAAATACATGTTTAAAAAAGCACATTGAAAAGCATTTTTTTTTAAATAAGCTTTTATTAAAATGTATAAAAACGTAAATGAACATTTCTTAGATCATACAACTATTTATAAAAAATTATCAGTAATTAAAATATAAGCGTGGGCGCCCATTTAGATATATAGATTATTATTATTATTTTACTATTTATCAGCTATTGTAAAGACACAATTAGTCCAGCATATTGCATTCACCCACGCTTTTACTTTTATCAATGGTAACTGACATAAACAACTGTAGGATCTAAGAAACAGAATATATTTATACTTCATTTTTTAATGCATAAAAAGGTTGTTTCACCAACGCTTTTACTTTTATCAATGGTAATTGACATAAACAACTGTAGGATCTAAGAAACAGAATATATTTATACTTCATTTTTTAATGCATAAAAAGGTTGTTTTTAATGTGGGGGGAGGGGGGGTAATTTAAAATTTGTAGTTTTAATGAGAATTTAACTTGTCATTGTTTGTTGTTAGTGATGATGGTTCAAACGTTATTACAAAATGTAATCGGCTCCGTAATTCTATAAGATGTTAATTAATAGACTCGAAATCATTAAAATAGTCTACTGTCATGTAGGATCTACACATATGCCCAATGGGAACTTTCTCACTAAAATGAGGACAAACACACACACACACACACACACAGAGAGAGAAAGTGGCGTTAATTAAAATCTAAAAAAAAAACCGAATATGAATGGAACATTTCAGTATATAAGTTTATGCACACCGTATACTATTTCGTGTATGACCTTAACAATACCGTTGTCTGGGGGTAAATGTAAATAAACATGACAAAGGCGGAACATAACAATGGCAAAACATGAAAATGGCAAAACATGACAGAGGCAGAACAATAAACGACTTATTAAAAAAAAATGAATGAGATTATATGAACACCTGTTCAACATGTATGGCAGTGAGGTTGTGAGTTCGATCGGCGCTGAGCAGGATACGATTCGAAACTCAAACGACGCAAGTTATCGATGCTCTCCATGGGCCCAGCAGCTTGGGTTAAATTATAGAAAGGGCACTAAAAAATAGTCACGGTGGTCGTTAGGCTTGCAACATAAAAAGATTAAGGTGTCACATCTCAAACATCGACCTGCATCATTAGTCGATACTTTGTAGGTGAGTATGAAAGGTTTGAAAGCATACTTGTACAACGTACAGATGTGGGCAATAGGCAAAAACCATTTAGAGGTCAAATGATTAAAAAGCTTCATGATAAACAACATAAGTAACTGGTTGGAAGAAACGATTAGGTAAGTATATTTGTTAAGTAGGTTAGTATATTGTTAAGTAGGTAAGTATATTTGTTAAGTATGTCAGTATATTTGTTAAGTAGGTCAGGATATTTGCTAAGTAGGTCAGGATATTTGCTAAGTAGGTCAAGATATTTGTTAAGTAGGTCAGGATATTTGTTAAGTAGGTCAGGATACTAGTTAAGTATGTTAGTATATTTGTTAAGTAGATCAGGATATTTGTTAAGTAGGTAAGTATATTTGATAAGTCCAAGAATTAGAAACTAAAAAAAATCCAAATAAGACAAGAAAGCCACAATATTATCTTGCTGTTTTTTTATGTAATGTTTAAAAAACCAAAAACAACGAAACCCGCATTGTAATATCCACCCATTTGTTCTGAACATACACTTTCTCGTGATGTTTTAACTTCCTGTCACACTGAGTGAAATTTTAAAAAATGTGATAATTAACTATTTGTTTTCCTTGTTTGTTAACTTACTGTCAGAAATGGTGCCATGGCAACGACACAAAAAGTAGGTCACTATCCAGACAAGTTCAATCAACCACGTCATGAGACAAGAAAACTTAACCCCCGTCAACTACGTCGCTGTGGTGCGTTGTTGCGTCCCTTTATAGCCATCCCTATCAATGTCCAATCGTATTGTCCGGTGAAATAACACCTGGCGGCACATGTCACACACACATGGGGGGATATATTTGTGTGTGCGGTGTTTCAGCCACACACTTAAACAACACACGGGTCGGTTTAAAAAAAAAATACCCAAACAATAAATCAATACCCTTTAATTGTCACAAACGTGATAAAAAGTCTGGCAAGTGACGTTCTATCTTGTCACAGTGTGTCCACACAGGTCGTCTGCGCAAATGGTATACGTGCAGAGGAGCAAGAATTATTTGTAAATTAGCTTCAAAACACGGGGGGGGGGGGGGGGGAATGATCAAATAAAGTTAGAATCGCATCATCACGGTGAAATAAAACAATGCGCCCCGTGCAAGTGGCTGAAGTGTAACCGCCCCATTAGTTCTAAATTAACGCTCCTTCTAACCAGGGGGGGGGAGAGTTATCAAACACGCTCCCCCCCCCTCCCCCTTACAAAAAAAAATAACACCATAAAGTCTGGATTGATTCACATTGAAAAAAACAAAAATAAATATATACCTAATAATTACAACAATACAGATGTCTAGACTAATGACTGTGACAGCTGGTGACATTTTTAAACTTTTATCTCAGATCTGTTTTACTTCTTTGTTAGAAGTCGGAGGCAAAAATATTTTTTTTAAATAACAAATTAGAATGTAATTAATTTGAAAAATAACAAATTAGAATGTAATTAATTTGAAAAATAACAAATTAGAATGTAATTAATTTGAAAATAACAAATTAAAATGTAGTTTAATATATTTGAAATTTAACAAATTAGAATGTAATTAATATAAAAATTAGAATATAATTTATTTTTAAAAATACATTAGAAAGTAAGGTATTAAAAAACAAATTAGGGTGTAATTTATTTTAAAAAATAAAATATTAGAATGTAAGTTATTAATAAAAAAACAACAAATTAGAATGTAATTTATCCTTAACGAAAACTCCTGTAAGAATATCGATTCATAAAATAATTAAAAAAAAACCGCGAACGTAATAACACGATAATCTCCATTGACTCAATTTCCTTTAAAGTCTTCAAACTCCGAAATAAAATAAGCTTAATTAAACGTGAGTCATTAAGCGAAATTTCAAGCCAGCTTCTACACACGGATAAGTTATTTCTTTTAATTACAAAAAACAACAACAGCACAGCTATCAGTTGGTAGCCCATTACTTCTCACGTGGTTACTTCCCTTTATTGTCCGCGTTTTCTTACCAGCAACCAACCAATAGAACATCTGTGTGATGTACGACAATGTACGTCATCTTTTTTTTTTGTTGTCGTTAATATCGCCCGCATGCCACATGATGGCCACTGTATCGATTCCGTATTTAACTCAAACGGGGTCGCCCTGGCCCGACATTAGGTTTGTGAATATATTTCACCGAAACGATACCGCAGAAAATAAAACGATATATTATCAAGAAAAAATACTTAAACAATGCCTTACATAAATATTACATCTAGTTGTTTGTTTTTAAAGTTAGGCGCTAACTCAAACAATGCCCTTCAAATGTAACTATTGCATCTAGGTTTTTTTTTAAAGCTGAGAGCTAACTCAAACAATGCCCTTCAAATGTAAGTCAAAAAAAAAACCAGAAATGATAATGTATTATCGATGCTGGTCCGTCTCTGTGGACACTTTAGTATCATGTCGTTTTTATATTAGTTTTTCTTTTTAATGACTATTAGCAACGTAAAAGTGTGTGTATGATATATGCTCATATAATAATTGAGACTAAATAGACTAGCAAGACTATACGTATTAAACAATATGACGGCGGAGCCCTTTACAATTTACTAGCACGTGAAGTAACGAATAAACCGACACGTGGCTCTCGCAATATCGTGCGCCACCACCACCCACCAGGCCATCTGCGAAGAGACCTACTTACTTTATAAGGGGGGGGGGGCAAGAGTACTATTTGCGCCCCTACCCCTCTACATCCCAGGTGGGGGGGGGCACAGTTGAAAACCCGCGCGTGTCCCGTCGCTCGCAGGTAACACAGTCTCAGAACAATACCGCAGTCTGCTAGCATGTCATACATATAACGGTTATACTTTTAAAACCTACCGGTACTTCATTTTGAAAACAGTCTTCCCTCTTTTCTTTCGCAACTAAACTCTACCACGACGGGTCAATGTCCGAAAAGTTATGATTCTTTATTTACAACAAAAAAAAAAAAGAAAACATGTTTATGACCTTCTTTCTACTGTTTTTTAACATTAACATGTTTTTAACATGTCTCTGGACATGAAATAACATTGTAAAAGAACAAAATAACTATTGCGCTCATATTGCTTAACAATAATAATGCATTTAAGTAAATGACAATTACGGACTTATGCTGGGCGAAATGATTGGACGGACACACATTTTTGTGTATATGTTCAAATGTATCTCAAGAAATATAATGATACGTCATGAACAAAAAATATGCATGAGACACGGGGAAAAAAATAACGACACTACTGATCCACCCCTTACCCCCCCCCCACCATCCTCAAGAGTGTCATATCATTTCGTTACAAGTGGAAACTGGAAATCAATATCAAGCGAGGAAACACCTGCATGAAGTATGCCAGGGATTCTCAAAACAACTGTTGGTGCATGATGATGTCGCTTCTGTCCTATAGTTGCTTCACAGCACACTACTATAACACCCGACAACACCCATGAGGCAATTTTAAATGTTTCAAAAAAGTTACACTTTCCTGAATATATATATATATATATATATATATATATATATATATATATATATATAATGTTGTTGTTATTTTACCTTCAAATAACGCAACTAGCAGCTTTTAAACTCTGGATTCGCAAATAAATTCAAGTAAAGATAGTGAACCCCGAGTGAGGTAAGTGAGAACATCTGTAAATGTATCATTAGCCGAGAAGCTTTGAAGAGGAGACAAACGAAGCTAGTCTAGTGGATAAACATAAGCATAGCACTGTGCCCCGCCTCCCAGTTCAAAAGTGTGCGGGCCCCTTCGTAAACGAGTATTACAGGTGCTCCCACTGTGGACCACCCTGGGTAAAAGAGTGTGCGACCCCCAGATATGATTGTGGGGAAAAAAAGACATTTTAAAGTTAAACGTATGATACATAATATTTCAAGACCATATATGGTTTAAAATTATTAACGCAATTCCAATTATAACAAGCATGAATCAAATCACTTTATAATTCCCGAATCCGTTATGACTTACAGCAATGTGTGATTCCAATTTAAACAAGTATGAATCAAATCACTGTATGATTCCCAAACCGATCAAAGAAAGCAGTGGCGTCGATATAAGACCCACAGCCAGGGGGGGGGTGAAACTTAAGGGGCCCCGATAAGGCGCCGAACAAATTTTGAGGAGCACCTCCCACCCATAAACATTACGTGGGAGGGGCCCCGCCGAAAAGGTGCTGCATGCGAATGCAATACGCCAAGAACTTTATTAGGTCAACGCATAACTCGACTAAAGGTAGTTAAAAAAAAAGTTCCCTTAGCCCTTTCGGGCCATCGGGGCAGATGAAGTGTAGAATTCATCTGTTTCTATCACCTCGGCACAAGAAGGGATTGTGTGATTAGTACAACCCCCAGCCGCCTTTACTTCCCCAGCTTAAGTCAGGTACCCATTTAAAACTGGGTGGACTTGTGGGACGACTTTGTACCGAATTTCACCTGGAAAAATTCCATGGGCCTCACCGAGGCTCGAACCCATGACTCGCAGGTCGACAGTCGAGTATCTACACCACTCGGCCACCCGTCCCACAAAAAGTAGCTAAAAGCAAAAAGTATAATTTCAAAGTGGAACAAAAGATTAATTAAAAGGAGTGTCACATTTTCTACAAACTTTATTTATGTAGCTAACCAGTACTAACCAGTACTAACAAAAGGACACTGCACCCAAATAGTCCATCTATCTTTAAAGAAAACATTCATCACTCGGTCACTTCATAAAATTGGTTATCAAAACATCAATTAATGATGCATCAATATTGAGTTCGTCCAATATAATAAGAGATGGGTCATCTGATCGATAATCGTGTCTTAGTTACAATGTCTACGTATGAAAATGCGCACCTAATGGTCTATTTTTAGCACTATGGTTTATTCAATTTTTTTTTACACATCCATCCCTATATCTATGCATCGAATATCTGTGTATGCATCCAATATCTGCATATGCATCCTTCCATCAATACACCCATAGATGTATAAGAAGAATATATCTTAACATATATTGGCGTTTATATAGCGACTAAAAAAAACTTCAGAAAAGTGCACAAAAAGAGACAGTTCTATATTAGTGAGCCATAATCTCTTTCTACAATTTCCCTCAGTCTTCAAACATTACTTGTGACGCCGTAATATCTTTCCACTATTTCCCTCTTAATATAGACATTCAGAAACAATAAATTAATTATCTTCGGACTCCATAAAATTCTTTTACAAATGACTCGAACGTTTTAAAATAGTGTATTGTCATCCAGATAGGACTTCGAGAAGTTAGTGAAAAGTGACATCAAATTTACCGAGGCACAGCATCAGCTTAGAACGGCCAGACGGAGCGACTTAAATTGAAGCCTATAATGACGGATTGATAAAAGCAAAAGTAAATAATAATAATAATAATACTATGTTAAAAGGGGCGGTATCCTAAAAACCACTGCCCGCAAGCCAAGTAAAGCCCGTTAGGCTGCTTGATCCGGCCGTATGCCCCACTCTCTAAATAGCGACATCAACGTTGTCGTGAAATCTAACCAGTGTGAAAAAAAATCTGTAACTATACGGGTAATAAGATCGAGTGTATGTCTGCAACACCAAAACACACAATGACGATTATAGAGGCCGGTGAACAAGGAAGTACAAAGCACGAGGCGTGCGGCGTCACGTGACGGCAAACCAATCAGCTGCACTCCACTCCCACGCACGAGTTTTAAGAAGAAACTCTCAGAAATCTTTTACACCTCAAAGCTTACCCGAGCGAGACACGGAAATTCAGTGTCACTTTGACCTTTCTGTATCTCCCAGTTCATACAATGTCCGTATAACACAGAAAACAAAACCGACCGTAAACACGGAGGGCCTGATTTAGACTTGATTAAGCCCTAAGCTATTTGAGATGATGGGGCCTTTTATGTAAGTCCAGATATTATATGTCAGTGCCAAATATTTTAAGTATATATGACGCTCACTTGGACTATTTCTGGGGACCCCCGAGAAAGTAAACATGGTCGGGGGGCCTTTATAGCATCGCCAATTCGATTTTCCACAATTTTTGTTTATAATAATAACCGCAACAATTGATATACGGACCATCCACATATTATGAACGCTACAGTGTGGGTGGGGGGTGTTATAATTTGTAATATAGGGCGTAACATATGCAACAAAATATGGCAAACAGGAGATTGGCCAACTCCCTGGATTCAATCACTAGTTATTACGCTCCCAAAGAAGGGTAACCTACAGATGTGCCAAAACTACCGTACAATAAGCTTGATTAGCCCTCCAAACAAAGTCATGCTCATGATTAAGAAGCACAACGGAACAAATCTTTAACCTGCGAATACTCTGTGAAAAATATCTGCAACATCAAAGCGGTCTGTATCACGTCTTCATCGACTTTAAAAAAGCGTTCGACAGAGTGTGACATGCAGCACTGTGGGCAAGCATGCACAAATTCAATATTAATGCAAACCCTTATTGAAGTTATCAAAAAATTGTACGACAAAGCAACTAGCGCTTCAATAGCAAATTGGGAGATTGGTTTAAAACTACTGTTGGTGTCAGACAAGGATGTCTCCTTTCCCCCATTCTCTTCAACCTCTTCCTTGAAAGGATTATGACGGATGTGCTAGAAGACCACACCTGAACTGTCAGTATCGGACGGAGAACCATAACCAACTTGCGCTTCGCCGACGACATAGACGACATAGCTGGCAGCGAGGACGAACTGCAAGAACTCACTGCAAAACTAAATAAAACAGCAGAGGCGTATAGTATGGAAATCAATGCCGAAAAAACTAAAGTCATGACAAATAAAGCCTTCGAAAACGACATTCGGATAAATGGGCCAAAACTTGAAGTTGTCTCCTCCTTTAAATACCTTGGGGCCATAATATCCCACGAAGGATCAAAGCCAGAAATTCTTGCCAGATTGGCCCAGACAACGGCAGCTCTGAGCAAACTTAAACACATTTGGCAAGGCAACAAACTCTCTCTGAGATCAAAAACTCGACTAATGCGCTCTCTGGTGACATCGATCTTCCTGTATGGATGTGAAACTTGGACGCTTACTGCAGACCTCCAAAGAAGAATAAGTGCGCTGGAGATTAGATGTTTTCGCAAGCAATTGAACATCTCAAACACGGAACAAATAACGAATGAAGAGGTGCGCACTAAAATAACGGCTGCCATCGGCCCCCACGAAGACCTTCTCACTTCAGTCAAGAGGAGGAAACTGCGATGGTATGGACACGTTGCGAGAAGTGGAGGTCTAGCAAAGACAATCATGCAAGGAACAACAAACGGAAAAAGGAAAAGAGGAAGACAAAAGAAGAGATGGGAAGACAACATCAATGAATGGACCGGTCGGTCGTTCGTCGACTCCCAAAAGACAGCACAAGACCGGAGAAAATGGCTGGAAATAGTTTTCGGTCAACAACGGTGCCCCAATGACCCATACACGGGTTAAGGGATAGAAGAAGAAGAAGAAGAAGGGCGCAAGGGGCCGGGGGGGGGGGGTAATTCAAGTCAGCCATATAAACGCAAGATTTTTAAACAAATTTGTCTGGTATATTAATTGATTCACATACACGTTGGAAGATTGGTGTCAAAAGTGGGGGTGAGTGGGTGATGACTGTTATAAAACTAACCCTTTTGTTATACGCCCTGGGCGGACTTTGGCTACAGGTAGAAATAACTGAATAGTTATTTGTGAAGGGAAAAAAAAGGGGGGCGCTGGATGGGAGGAGGGGGGGAAGAGACGAGGGGGTGGGGGTAATGACATTGGACACATTGAAACTTTTTTTTCTTCCATGTTATGCTCCCCTCCCCCCCCCCTTTTTTTTTGTCACTCGGAAAGACTTCGTCAAATGTTACTTCCTAGGCCGAGTGATATTTTCTATGAAATTATTCGCAAATGTGTTCAACGTTTCTCTCTGCATCTATCTCTTTATACACACACACATTTATATATATATATATATATATATATATATATATATATATATATATATATATATAATCACTGTCCACTCTGTGTGTGTGTACCATTAACGCATCACTGCGAGCGGCAGCCGCCACGACGACCATAGTGTAATAAGTAGATTGAGTTACCCGGGCGCAGAAGAAAATATTGCGCCCTTTAGAAAAGGAGGAACATAGCAAAAGATTTAAAGTTTGGGCTGGAGGGGGGGGGGAAGGGGGGCGCTAAATAATTGGAGGCTCTGTGCGCGCACCCGCTGCGCCCGTCATTGAATCCGCCTCTGGATACCGGCAAATCCGCCAGACACCCCCGCACAGTGTTGTGATGGACTTACCTCTCCATCTGTGTGCACGGAGTTAAAGGAGAGCCGTTGATAGCCTGACTGTACCACGGGACATGGGCTTCAAAAACTCGTTAGTTTAGATTCCATGTGTCCTTTAGGCCTAAAGATCCATTCGCATGCTTTCACCTAACGGCCGATGAAACCATCTTTATATATATACCGCATACAGCTGATAAACATGTGAATGGAAGACTTTTAAATATGTTTTTGAGATAACACAAGCGCTGCATCTCCTAGCATTGGTGCATGGTGTTAACTGTACACGCATGCGCAGACACAAACAGGTTGTAAGCTGTCGGAGTAATCGAAAACAGCTTAAAGAGGTTGGCCAACCCATTTCCTGACAACGTGTATCTATCAAACACGATGGATCTCCAAACGTTTGATCCCATCAAGATGACACAACAGTGAAATCCGGGTCAACGGATGAAACGTCCGATGCAAGTTCTACCCAATTACTGTTTACCGGACTGACAGTGAGAGACTGAGCAAGGGCCCCCCATTAGGGCCGCACAACTCGAGCACTCATGTGTCAGGGCTTGCAAGGGGCCCCAAGTTTCTACGTATGAGTGGAATTCGTAAAACGTTAAATGATAAAGTCGTCAGATAGTATGTATAATATCAATCTCTGTTTGAGTGGTGAACTGTTTCAGGTCAAAAGAAACGGATAAGTTTGAGGGGGTGGGGAAAAAAAACTTTAAAAAGCAAAAAAAAAAAAAACAACTTTTTAACCAGGGGGTACCATTTTAAAACTACATGGTCGATAGATTTCATCACATCCTTTGAGTGGAATTAATCACCAATAGATACTGTCACACACCTGAACCCAAACACCGATAATGACGACATCCGAAATGTAAAATCATATATAATATAATAATACTCATTTCCAGTCTGCGTTAAATCGAAAGTAAAGAATTAATACAACAGTATTCCAGTTTAAAATACAATCATGAAAAAAATCGGATCTGCCCGAAACCAAAAAATAACCTAGCCTACCGATCAAGCCTAAGGGGATATAACTCTATGCAAAGGTTTTGCAAGGGAACAGCTAGTCATATAATAATATTCATTTCCAGTGTGCGTTAAATCGAAAGTAAAGAATTAATACAACAGTATTCCAGTTTAAAATACAACCATGAAAAAAATCGGATCTGCCCGAAACCAAAAAATAACCTTAGCCTACCGATCAAGCATAAGGGGATATAACTCTATGCAAAGGTTTTGCAGGGTACAGCTAGTAATAAATAATAATGTGAGAATTGTAGCCTTACTTTTAGCTCTCCAAAAGAACACCCGGAGAGCGAGAGAATAGAGAGTAAGACAAGAGGGAGAGGGGGAAAAAAACCAGAAACTATATCTGTAATGTGCTGAAAAAAAAATGCTCCAAGGATTTGCGTGTAATCCCGCATTCACCGCCACCACCCACTAGACACAAACTATTCATACAGTTTGGTTTATATGTTAACATTCCACAGCTGTTTACTAATGTCACGTTGACGGTAAGCTTACCGTGCTTATGAAACAGCTCTGTGTCCACATCTAGGCGGATATTGTTCAGTGAGAGGAAAGAGAAATATAAAAACAACTTCAAAATTAGAGATCATATATATATATATATATATATATATATATATATATATATATATATATATATATATATATATATATATAAGGGATGGGGAGCCCAGCCAGGACCTGTGGGTTGGTCCAACAAGGTCATATTAAAAAAAAACCCACTAAATATCCAATATAGAACTCAAATCATCTAAGATCACATTTGTCTGCCCCCTCCCTCCCCCTTTTTCTTCTACATCCCCATTCCCCACTAATGCTCTTAGCGATATTTAAGTCTCAATATATTACTCTAAATTGTTCTTGAGTATTATTATAAAGTTATCTTTTTTTTTTATTTTTTTGAATTAATATGAAAAAAAAACATTATGGAAAGTTATTGGATAATTTTTTTTTCAATAAAGTAAATCGGCTTAAAAATGATTCTGTTTGATGGCCGTTTAGAAATCAGTTGTTTGAGCCGACTCTGCTTTCTAATTTTCAAAAAAAAAAAATTAAAAAAAAAATGTTTATACCAAAGTTGCTTTAATCAACAGCCAAAGGTTTTTGTTTAACTGCTGCTTTTTAACTTCAAAGAAGCCATTTTATGTTCTGCCCACCGTTCATTTTTAATCTCAAATTATTCCTACGCTGGTTGAAGGGATGTAACAAAGATTACGAGTTAGAAGACCTGAGGAGGTGAATTCCCTTGAGTGAGTACATAGTAAACGATCATTTTTAGATTTAGTAATGGGGATTTGTTTTATTATAGCGCTTTATAAAAGCTAATTATTCACCAGATAAGAATGACCCCGCTACTATCTAACTGTGTTTTAGTACTTTATGTATCAAACTGAGTAATGTACTAAGAACACATTACACTAAGAAATGAAGTGTTAGTATATTTTTTTTAACCAAAAGAGCTATTTATAGTGGCTGTATTTGGAGGGCTTGGGGGGGGGGGGCTGTCCATTAATTACGTCAACAAAATAGGGGGGAGGGGGGGTCAGAAAATTTTTGACAAGGGGGAGGGGGGAGGTCAAGAAAAGTTGACGTCGACAATGTTACTTTTTTTTAAATTTAATATACTTACTTAAATAAAGGAAAATTAAGCAGCGTTTGTAGCCCTGTCACTCCTGTGTTTTAAACACTCGCTTAACATTCAGTATTTTAATTAAACTAACTATATTCCTAATAATTTTGCCACATAAACATTTTGGAAGCCACCTTTTTAGGGGGAGGGGTAATCAAATGTTGACGTAATTTTATAGGGGGGGGTCTCTGGAAGATTGACAAGTTGTTGACAAGGGGGAAGGGGGGGGGGTAAAAATCGCCAAAAAATTTGTTGACAATAATGGACAGTCCCTTGGGTTACAATAGCTAAGACCATTTTTGATTGGAGCAGAGAAAAACGTTTTTTTTCTGCTTAATCGAGCTTTGTTTTACTACCTAAACACAACTTTTTGTACCATAGCTTAAAATGAGACGAGTTAAGGCCCCTACTTGCACCACTACAATTTATTTTAAAAGTATGTTATGACCTATTTTATACAACCCCCTCCCTGCTCCCCCCCCCCCAACCGAAACCCATGTACACATATTTTCAATAATGTTGGACCCAACATAATGGGATCCAACCAACAAGTGACCCCCTCAAGTTTAAATTATTACAGTCAACAAGCTGGCTCATTCCATGAGTCACATTTAAGTGATTTACCCATGTTGGGGGGGGGGGGGGTCCCCCACAATTAACACTCCTACACATTAATGTCAGGGGGTCTTACCACCATATTCCAATCTTTATACAGTGCCTAATGACACCCTGCTTTTGTACGTCACACCACACCCACATGGACTGTGAAAGCCACAGCAGACTGCATGTGACATGAAGGGGGGAATGCCAGGGTGCAAGAGGTGACCTTTGCCATACAGACTAAGACCTAACGGCCAAGACACTGGCCGCACTTAGACAGATCCATGCTGTATAAACGAACAAATCCAACAAAAATAGATGAATAATCACCCAGATCATGACAAAAACGACCCCTATTATAATCTTCCCAGACAAGCTCAAAATATTATCTTCAGACTCAGAACTGGGCACAACAGACTAAGACAACACATGTTCCGAAGGCTAGGCATTGGAAACAGTGAGGACTGCCCATGTCGGATGTCTCCAGAGAATGCAGAACATGTTCTCCAAACATGCCCTTTACATGACACAGCTCGCAACAGGTTCTGGCCACAGATGACCTCCTTCAATCAAAAACTTTATGGGAGCGAGACGGACCTCAATGCCACCGTGCAGTTCATCATAACTATAGGCCTGGTCGTTTGAAATCCTCCATGATCATATAATCGAGAACAACGAAGAAGAAGAAGAAGAAGACAGATTCATGTTATAAGAGGTCATTTTGTGGGCTCAGCTCGATATGCATGCTGCAAGCCCAGTGGTTCAGATCCCCGGTTGCCCATCATGCCATCACTGATGCCTCAAAAGGCAAGCAGCATTCACACTCTGTGAGTGAATAAGAACAACCTACCTGGGCTAGGGGTGACGATGGCCGGGGACTTGGTGGTGTTCACAATCTGGGGAGGAGGAGATGAAACATTGGTAGTGATCTAACATTTCATTCAGTGTTACAGCATGTTTTAAGGAAACTGTGTGAATCATCTTCAAAAATTTATCTGATGTGAATCATCTTCAAAAAGTTTATCCTATGTGAATCATCTTCAAAAAGTTTACCCTGTGTTAATCATCTTCAAAAAGATTACCCTGTGTTAATCATCTTCAAAAAGCTTACCCTGTGTTAATCATCTTCAAAAAGTTTACCCTGTGTTAATCATCTTCAAAAAGTTTACCCTGTGTTAACCATCTTCAAAAAGTTTATCCTGTGTTAATCATCTTCAAAAAGTTTGTCCTATGTTAATCATCTTCAAAAAGTGTAAAGTCCACTTACCTCTAATGGTGTGTCTGGGGGCTGTATTTCTGTCACTGAAACAAAAAACAAAGCAAACTCTTGATATCTGGAATCACACACAGTGTATCTACAAAACAGGGCCACTGGAATCACACACAGTGTATCTACAAAACAGGGCCACTATAAAAATGGCATTTTGGGCCCAGGGTAAAACTGGTGTTTTTTTACTTCCCTAGAGATGTGTATTTAACAGCCCTAGACAGAAGTGCCCAAAGTTGTTAGGGTGGGGGAGGGGGGCTTGGCAAAATTATCTGTCGGTGCCCTCTAAGCACTGGATTTAATATTTGAAGAGGTACCCTTTTAGATCATGGCCGTAGTTTGCCTATCCATAAGCATGTGCCCCTCCCCTCATATAGACAATGTATTCTTCATTATTCAGTGGGATAGGATCCCTTAAAAAAAAAAACCACTAAAAGGGAACTATAAATGTTGATGATAATGGAGTCCATATTCATGTCGGTTTCACTAGGCAAGTACCCAGGCAAGAACATGCATTCAACTGGCTCTTTCTACAAAACAATAAAAATAAAAGAAAGCTTGAGCACATCTGTTGTACAAGTAGACATTGCTGAAAGAGGGATATAACAATGGGATGGCGAGACAGTGAGGGAGAAAGAGGGATATAACAAGGGGATGGCGAGACAGTGAGGGAGAAAGAGGGATATAACAAGGGGATGGCGAGACAGTGAGGGAGAAAGAGGGATATAACAAGGGGATGGCGAGACAGTGAGGGAGAAAGAAGTTGTGATGAATATCTGGGATCGTACTGTACCTGTACAAAGGTGATCCGCTGTTTCACTGAAGCCCTCCGTACACCTGCAGTGACCCAGATTGCCGGAGAGATCCTCCCTGTAGCAGAAGGCGTCATTGACACACTCCAACAGGCCGTACGTACAGTTCTGGCCCACCCACTTGTGGCTCTGCGGTGAGGTCTGGGGCGCCGCGCCGCCCGTCACGGTGGCGGCCGAGGCGGTGGATGGGGCCGGGGGGGTGGGGGTGGAGGTGGTGACGGTGCTCAGTGACTCGCCGCCCAGCGGCGGCAACTGCGTCTGGGGCAACACGTCTCGTGGTTCCAACACTCTGACATCTGGTAAAGGAAACAGGAAAAGAAATATGATTAACAAAAAAAAATGCAAATTTTTAGTTTCTGGGATACTGTATTTCCGTTTAGACATGACCAAGTTAGATTCGGCATGTGTTCTTGGCCACTATGCTGGTTCACAATAATGACGTTTACATTAATATATATTACTTCAGAAAAAACAACCCAAGCGGACCTTTTGTAAAAAAAAAAAAGGCATTGTGGCCCACGGTTCACAATGTTTTCCCACCCATGGGTTTGATTGTAGCGATTAGGTGCATTGCGCTTTAAGTTCGTTCGCTTCCCCCACCCCCCGATGTTAAACAAGAGAGATGGGGTGCATTACGCTATTGAGTTGTGTGATAAGTAGGGCCGTTACTTAGATGTCATCATTGCTCTTGCAACTCGCCATTACATGTTGTCTCTGACTCAATGCTTGATATACATATTGGTTTAAATCAAGAGCCGGAGAGCCCGGTCAATTATCACTGCTACATGTGAGATCTTTCACCGCAGCTACTTTGACTACTGCAAAGAATACATTTTAACAAAATCAATCAATTAAAAAAAATGTTCAATTTGTTGTGTGTGTGTGTATGTGTGGGTGTGCGTGTATGTGTTTCTTCTGTGAGGTCACATTACGGATGGGATTTTTATTTCAGAACTGGTGACCACGACTGGGATAGTTGTGTGCTCCTCACTGTGCAATCTGTGTGACTCTGTGGCTCTTTATAGTGAGCCCGATCTGCATGGTGAATGTCAGGGTTCAAATCCCAGCAGGTCCACTGTCTAGTCACCTAGTTTTATTTGTAGTAGAGCCGCAGCATGGTCAATTTTAAAACGAAATACTTACGGCCCTTCCCATTCACGACTCTTGACAAACTATTTGAAAATCAGGTTTTAAAAAAAAAGGTTCCATAACCCGAGTGACGCATGTAACAAAAACTGATTCAATGGGGGGGGGGGCCGCAATGAGCTCATTCGTGAGCCGTATTTGGAGAAATGACTCAATAGGGGCCGCAATGAGCTAATTCGTGAGCCGTATTTGGAGAAATGACTCAATAGGGGCCGCAATGAGCTAATTCGTGAGCCGTATTTGGAGAAATGACTCAATAGGGGCCGCAATGAGCTAATTCGTGAGCCGTATTTGGAGAAATGACTAAATGGGGGGACCGCAATGAAATCAACAATGAGCTTCACTATGGGTCACCACTAGTTGACACGACCAAGAGATCTCGTCCCTACAGGGTTTTGAATAACGTATAACACACGCTAACCCACTGCCCAGGGCTGTGGTAAACAACAGCGGACATTAACCGGATGACGGCTCAGACCCCCCCCCCAGCCCACCACCACCACCACTACCACCACACCCACCCAGCCAAATGTCAGTCCGACCTTACAGAACTTTGGTCACACCGTGTCCATCAATCAGAGCTAGTTGAACCAAGGAGTCGAAACACGACGACGACGACGATGATGATGCAGATTTTCATTTCATTAGCTTTCCCGCCCTGATTCTTAGTTCAACTTATTTGATTTTAAAAGTCACATGATGTTGTAACATTCTAGTCAGAATAACTTAACATACATTAGCATATTGTATTAAATAATACAATGTCTTTGACATGATTTTTACAATATCATCAGCCGAAAATGATTTTTTTTTAAAGCAGTCCAGCCCTAGAATATTTGACTTTGTAAATGTAAACGAAGGATGTAAACAACTGTTTTACACGTGACTGATAGAATAAAGATTCTCCCTTTAAAACAGCCAATGGGGGAGGGGCTGGTAGTGTCAGGTGACGTGCCTATATCAGCCCCAAAAAAAAAAAACAAACACAAAGTGATACATCTACGGTGATAATATTTTTTAACGAGTTAAACGTTGAGACACCCCCACCACCCTCTCTTCCCCGGGGGCCACACAGAGTCTAGACACTGAGACGTTGAAAAAAAAAAAGGTTCCTTTAGCCCTAGAGGGGGGGGGGGAGGCATCAGGGTAGATGAAGTGCAGAATTCATCTGTTTCAGTAACCACGGTACATAACGGAATTGTGTGGTAAGGATAATTCCCAGCCGCCTTTGCTTCCCCCCCAAACTTAAGTCAGGCACCCCTTATACGTTGGGCGGACTTGATGAACTTTTTAAAACCAGGCGGTGGGTGCGGTCCGCACCGGGCGGCACTTTTTATTACTTTTAGGGTGGGGGTGGCGGCAAAAATGTATAGATTAAATTGAAATACCTAAATGAGAGGGCGGCAAAATCGTCTTCCGCCCTAAGGCGGCCGATACCCACGCTACGCCGCTGTCGAGACGCGACATGCGAGGACGTCAATGGATACAATGGACACCGTTAATAATTAAAAAACAAAAATAACTCCACAGATCTTTGAAGGGAGGAGGGAGGGAGGGGGTTGTGCCTTTCTAGAAGCATGTCTTGAAATCTCGTTCAGCAATGGGACGCATTGCATGAGTGAAATTAATTCTCTATATCACTGAAAACAACTAAATACAGACTGAAGATTATCTATAATCCATACACGATAACGTACAAGTAATGGAATGTTCACACGGTGGGGTTTCATTCAGTGTACACTCTCCGCTCCACATTATGAAACAATTCATCAATACAAATACCCTAACTTAGTTAATGTGCACAACTTCCTTACCCCTACCCCCCCCACACACACACGAACACAAGCGCGCGCGAGCACACAATTACCCCCTTTTTATGTTGTTTTTTTTTTAATCTCTCAAAGAGAAAAGACAAAAATATGCTCCAACTCAATGAGACACAAAAGATTTCGAATTAAGAAAAAAAATTTAAGAACCATTGACCAAACGCTATTCAATAAATGTTTCTATGTTTTCAAAACCGGAGAAAATATTTGTCCCATCGGCCAAAATATATATTGAAAAAAAAAAAATAACAACTTAATCTATTACCGGTTAACCCTTTATTTGCCAGCCGCATCAGCAACAATCAAGAGAAATACAAAAAATCGATGTCTCTCGGCGGCCCCCCTTTCAAACAGTCACAAATCGCTGTTCACCCCCTCCCACCCCCCTCTCACCCAGTTCAATATCAATAACAAACATTTGCTGCCGTCCAGCCCAGATGCGAGGAGGCTAAAATCGCTTTACGGTTCTAAATCAGAAATGCCTCCCAGCCCTGAGTTGATGATTAATGGTCCTTGCTGCCCCGCCCCCTCCCCCATTATTGATTGACTAAATGGTCAACAAAATGCATTGTCCTGCACCGCGCTGGCGGAATCCCCCCCCCCCCCCCCCCACATTTTTATTTTTTATTTAGCAGCAGGGCGCAATTCACTAGCCAAGAAGACTTCTTGAGTCCGTACATTGCTAGAACCGTTCGACTCAACAAAACTAGATATCGGGGAAGATCAAAGTCGCCATCTGCTCCAAGCAAAGGCAACAGTTTGTCCATTCGGTATACAGAGAGTGGTGGTAGCCTACAGTGGAGTCCAACTTACAACGAAGGTTCTCAAAGGTGGAAACAGAAGGTCCTGATGAGGCAGACGAAAAATCCTCTCTATCTCTCTCTCTCTCTCTCTCTCTCTCTCTCTCTCTCTCTCTCTCTCTCCCCTCTCTCTCTCTTTATGGATTAGTGAGAAAGAGAGAGAGAGAGATACGTAAAATGAAGTACGCCTTTGTAATCGAAAATGAAGTAAACCTTTGTAATCGAACAAAATATCTTCCGTATCACCGTTCGTACACTTTATGTTCACAGATTTCAGAACCAAAGCAAACATACATTTCTTCATAAATATACTGAAGTAAATAGAAAGTTAAATGCTTTGAAAAAAGGTTGCGCATCAGTTGTTGCCAAGGGAATACATGGGCAAAATTCAACTGAAGAGCTTCAAATCCACACAAAAGGCGAAATATGGACAATCGGGCGACAGATATTTAGAGGCGTGAAGCGAGCGTGACATTTTCTGTTGGTCATCTACGTTGATTTCTGGCGCAAGATGTATACTTTTTTTTTTGATGAGATCAACTGGTGTGCGGCAATTGGAACGTGGAGTCTCATATTTAACGCGTTCAATAAAAGCGTGACCAACTCGACCTGTGACAGTACTCCATCGTGACAGTAAACTCACCATCTGGTCTATCAACCGGATCATAAATAAATGTTTAGAGTCAGGTCTCCAATTCAAACATCCTGAACGGTGGGGCGTGCGTCACTGCCATCGTCATAGATTCAGGGGGCAGTGCGTGCGTGCGTCCGTGTCCACGGCCGCCTTGGCCCTATTTAGACGGGCCGGTGAGTCGATTTTTGTTACGTCACAGATCGGGTCTGCTTAGGCGCAGTTAGTGCCTCACGGTGATCAGTGGACCAGCGTTGATGCGCTTAGCGTGTTTAATGTGTTGAAGGTCGGGGCATGTGTTTCCATGCATGTAATATGTTTATTTTACAGAGTGACGCTAAAACACGTGGTCCATATTAAAACACACTGCAAGGAATCAATATTAGTTTCTCTCTAACTATCAAGTATCGCTTTCAACACAGAAAGGTCGCGTGACGCCTGTCATTGATCATTTAGCGGTTTATAAAGCGCACCTGACTCCATAAAGATAAAAACAAACAAACAAAACTATTTTTACTATTCGACCTGATTAGTTTCTAATGCTATACAGATCACATCAACTAATGAGTGTTTCAGTGCGCCAAGATCTGTTTCATTGATGGATATCTCCATGCAGGTGAGGCTGGCTGCTTGATCTGCTTGGTGAAGATTGTGGCTTTGCCCCACCCCTAGTCACCTTTGCAGTCCCGCCCCCCCCCCCACACACACATACATTAAGTCCACAGCACACTTGGCTAAGTGTGAAAATGTAAACAAAATTGGCGCTTTAAGTAAGTTCGGTACAGGTTTAAGAGATTTTTTTCATTCTGCTGATCAGTGAGCACCATTTAAAGTAGCGACAGTGAAAATATACAACTACAAAGTTCTACATACCAACTATTACATTTTTTTTTCTTTCAAGAGACAACAATGTAGTCTGTTAGGGGAATAGACCTAATTACCCTGGAGCGTTTTTCTTCATATCGAGACGGCGGAAACGAGCGGGCCTGATGGCTGGCCGATATCATGCTCAGCATTGAGAATACGGCCAGACGTGGACCTAGGTCAGCGGAACGAGCGGGCCTGATGGCTGGACGATATCATACTCAGAATTGAGAACACGGCCATTACGTGGACCTAGGTCAGCGGAACGAGCGGGCCTGATGGCTGGCCGATATCATACTCAGAATTGAGAACACGGCCATTACGTGGACCTAGGTCAGCGGAACGAGCGGGCCTGATGGCTGGCCGATATCATACTCAGAATTGAGAACACGGCCATTACGTGGACCTAGGTCAGCGGAACGAGCGGGCCTGATGGCTGGCCGATATCATACTCAGAATTGAGAATACGGCCAGACGTGGACCTAGGTCAGCGGAACGAGCGGGCCTGATAGCTGGCCGATATCATACTCAGAATTGAGAACACGGCCATTACGTGGATCTAGGTCAGCGGAACCAGCGGGCCTGATGGCTGGCCGATATCATACTCAGAATTGAGAACACGGCCATTACGTGGACCTAGGTCAGCGGAACGAGCGGGCCTGATGGCTGGCCGATATCATACTCAGAATTGAAAACACGGCCATTACGTGGACCTAGGTCAGCGGAACGAGCGGGCCTGATGGCTGGCCGATATCATACTCAGAATTGAGAATACGGCCAGACGTGGACCTAGGTCAGCGGAACGAGCGGGCCTGATAGCTGGCCGATATCATACTCAGAATTGAGAACACGGCCATTACGTGGACCTAGGTCAGCGGAACGAGCGGGCCTGATAGCTGGCCGATATCATACTCAGAATTGAGAACACGGCCATTACGTGGACCTAGGTCAGCGGAACGAGCGGGCCTGATGGCTGGCCGATATCATACTCAGAATTGAGAACACGGCCATTACGTGGACCTAGGTCAGCGGAACGAGCGGGCCTGATGGCTGGCCGATATCATACTCAGAATTGAGAACACGGCCATTACGTGGACCTAGGTCAGCGGAACGAGCGGGCCTGATGGCTGGCCGATATCATACTCAGAATTGAGAACACGGCCATTACGTGGACCTAGGTCAGCGGAACGAGCGGGCCTGATAGCTGGCCGATATCATACTCAGAATTGAGAACACGGCCATACGTGGACCTAGGTCAGCGGTTGACTTTTCAATTCAAGCAGCCCTTTATATTGTATTACTTACTCCATTAGGCCTGGTTAACGTTGTACAGCACTAATGTTATTTTATTATTTTTCTTTTGGAAATTCCACAGAAAGTAAACGTGGTTCATTGAGTAAGTGTCCACATAACCCTTAGTAAAGTACCAACACAACCCTTATTAAATTGGCAACATAATTATTAGTAAAGTGGCAACATAATTCTTAGTAAAGTACCAACATAATTCTTAGTAAAGTACCAACATAATTCTTAGTAAAGTGGCAACATAATTCTTAGTAAAGTGGCAACATAATTCTTAGTAAAGTACCAGCATAATTCTTAGTAAAGTACCAACATAATTCTTAGTAAAGTACCAACATAATTCTTAGTAAAGTGGCAACATAATTCTTTGTAAAGTACCAACATAATTCTTAGTAAAGTGGCAACATACCCCTTAGTAAAGTGCCCACATAACTGACTGACCCAGAGTTATCGATGAGCGTCCAGTCTATGTATTCGAGACTCGGAAAGCCTGTCCGGTTACCCCCCGGTCCTAACAGATCACATCGATGTAATTAGCCCGTGCAATGAGACTGAGCTGTCAAATTTCAACATCTTTTTAATGTTTATCTCCCAAAAATACTTTAATGACAACCACTGACCAAAAAAAAAAAGGATAGTCGTACGACTCATTTGGCATTTTCCCTTATCTCAGGGATCGAGGTGGGGGATATGCGTTAGGAATTCATTCAATCGAAACTAATACTTTAGTGGAGGTTGGGGAGGGGATCTCGCTATCGAGGCCTCCGTCGGGACAATTTTATTTGATGAATTCATTCAAACTGCCACAGTAAAAAAAGAAAAGAAAAATGCTAACTCTTCCGGAAGTGGTACAGGGTAAGGGAGGGGGTGGGGGTAGAGATTGTGTCATCTGAGAGGTGGTATGTGTAACAACTTGATACATTTCTTGTGTGGGCGCTAGTACGTGTTATATATAACACAAACATTATATAAGTAATAAAGTACAAGTGTCTATAAGGTAGTACACTCAATTGTTAAGCACAATAATTACAGGGTGACTTGAAGTGACTTTATTAAATCACTTGGCGTCTATAAGGTAGTACACTCAGTTGGTACAATAATTACAGGGTGACTGGAAGTGACTTTATTAAATCACTTGGCGTCTATAAGGTAGTACACTCAGTTGGTACAATAATTACAGGGTGACTGGAAGTGACTTTATTAAATCACTTGGCGTCTATAAGGTAGTACACTCAGTTGGTACAATAATTACAGGGTGACTGGAAGTGACTTTATTAAATCACTTGGTGTCTATAAGGTAGTACACTCAGTTGGTACAATAATTACAGGGTGACTTGGAGTGACTTTATTAAATCACTTGGTGTCTATAAGGTAGTACACTCAGTTGAAACAATAATTACAGGGTGACTGGAAGTGACTTTATTAAATCACTTGGCGTCTATAGGGTAGTACACTCAGTTGGAACAATAATTACAGGGTGACTGGAAGTGACTTTACTAAATCACTTGGCGTCTATAAGGTAGTACACTCAGTTGGTACAATAATTACAGGGTGACTTGAAGTGACTTTATTAAATCACTTGGTGTCTATAAGGTAGTACACTCAGTTGGTACAATAATTACAGGGTGACTTGGAGTGACTTTATTAAATCACTTGGTGTCTATAAGGTAGTACACTCAGTTGGAACAATAATTACAGGGTGACTTGGAGTGACTTTATTAAATCACTTGGTGTCTATAAGGTAGTACACTCAGTTGGAACAATAATTACAGGGTGACTAGAAGTGACTTTATTAAATCACTTGGCGTCTATAAGGTAGTACACTCAGTTGGAACAATAATTACAGGGTGACTTGGAGTGACTTTATTAAATCACTTGGCGTCTATAAGGTAGTACACTCAATTGTTAAGTACAATAATAACAAAATGACTAAGGAATCAGTCCGCGGCCTCGACAAGTTAAGTTCGCTATCAATCATGTTTCCTCCACATCATTAGCTGGCCATTAACTCCAGCTGAGTTCACACATACAAGTTGCAGTAAATACCAATAAACGCACACGTAGTAAACTGAATATCAAAGAACGTAAACAAAAGTTAAACAAGATAAATCTTAAATCTGAACCTAGATATAAAAATAACTGTTCATGTCTGAAATTGACTAAGAAATCTATTGAAAGTATGAAGTATATAAAGAAATCTATTGAAAGTATGAAGTATATAAAGAAATCTATTTCAGTCATGAACTAGATCAAGAAATCCATTTCAAGTTATGAACTAGGCCGATAGATCTATTTCTCAAGTCTCGATCTGGAACAAGAAATCTATTTCAAATCTAAATAGTATTCAAGTCTGGGCTATATCATTTATAATAACTAAATAATCTCAATCCCAAAATTCATATTACCACAACATCTAAAGTTCGGTTTTATTGAGGTTGTTAAGTAGCCTCTAAGTGACACAAACAAAAAAACTACCAAGAACTACTGTGTTAATAAAAACCCCAGTCGGAACAGGAAGAAGTCTGTAAAGATCCTCCGAACTGTTTAGTTTTATGACTTAAAGTTAAACTGAAGTGATTATTGATCTGAATAGCCGGAGACCTTCTCCTCCACCCCCCACAACCCCGCTCTCTACCGTGTCGACTAGCTGACCAACGAGACCGTTGCACAGAAATAAAATCAAGTCATGTCCACAGCATTTCATAACAAATAGAGTCAATGAAGTTTAAAAAAAAAAAATTAACATTCAGCTACAGTTCAGTTTTTTTTTAATGGTCGAAATAAGATCACCGTCACGCTAACTCCTGTGCTGATTACGAACACAATTAAACCCAACACACACACACACACGCACACACACACAATGTAACCAGCACACAACGGATAATGGCGGATTAGGCTACACATGTTACTTACAACCAATCCACTTTCTCAGCACGCTGACGTTGGACAGATGGTTTCAATTTTACCAGAAATTAAAAAAAAGTTTGTTTTTTCCCCCCCATCATCTAAGACTCAGCGATTGAGTGTCAAAAACATACAGGCGGTATTATAGATTACATGTATATCTTAAAAAAACACACACACGGGGGAATATATAGCGCATATAGAGAGCCGACATCACAAGCCCCCGCCCCCCCCCACCTCCTCGGGCCGGGTGCTCCATCAGTATTGGAGCCCCATTTTCATAGAAATTATTTTTTTAACTGTACTAGCAGCATGCCCGTAGCCAGGTCAAAGTAAGCAGGGGGGGGGGGGCACCAATACCCAGCAAGGGGGGCATCTTTACTTTTTCTTTATTTTTTTCCTCTTTTTTTTCTTTTTTAAGCGGGGGGGGCACTCCATACCTAGCGGCGTGGGGGGGCACGGTCCCCCCAGTGCCACCCCCCCCTTGGCTACGGGGCTGACTAGCAGCTCGCTGATTTGCCATTGTTAAAATGTACTGAAGGCTCTGCTGAAACATGAAATATTCAGGGAGTGAGAGGAGTCAGCCCCGCCGCCTGAGTGGCACAACGAGTACTCCGGGCCCAGGGATAAAATTAGTCAGCGGGGCCCCGGTTGTCCCGAGTTTTCAAGGGGTACAAAATCGCTGGAACCGACCATGCGGTCAGTCATCATGCTAAATTGCATTCTAGCAGTCAGCAGTTAAAAAAAAATCAATTCAGCACACATCCATTCAATCGTTTGTTATTGGCTGTTCCCGTAAATGTCAATCAAAACCTCGTTGTTGTTGTTTTTTTTTAACTAGGTGGGGTGGGGTGAAAGGGAGTGGGGGGTACTAAAACTGGGTGCAGACATGATCCCAGTGGGGAAAAAAATATAATAAAGGTGAGCAAAGTAAATTTGACCTTTATTAGAATCAGATGTGTCCCACTTGACATATTTCTAATGCCTCTAGTCTCATATTTTTAACTGACTACCTAAAAAAATATAAATAACTTCAAGTTCGATAATTAGTATTCAAGAGTTGTTTTTTTTTTCAATTTTAATGGCGTCACATACTGTGACATTTATTGCAGGAAGCGAGGACATAAGACTGGGAATACGTTTTAAAAACGAGTGGCAATCTGCATAAGGAGAAACCATTTATGCTAAAGAGATGTGGCGAGTTAACAGACGGACGGGGTCGCATTACACAGCCGTCAAGTTGAAAGGTCTCGGTTATAAATCTCAAGCCAGCCCTGTCCTGCACACAAGGGGGACAGCAGTGCCAAATGTGGATCAATCACTGCAGGCGAAAATGTATTCTAATATTTGTACTGGCGGTCATGGCAACTGACCCGCCCCCCCTCTCTCTCTATCTCTCTTATATATATATATATATATATATATATATATATATATATAGTAAAGTGGCAACATAACTGACTGACCTAGAGTTATCGACTGACCCAGAGTTATCGATGAGCGTCCAGTCATATATATAAAAGAGATTGTTATGGGCCTTTCACTCATTACGGATACACACACACACATTCCCGGTGCTTTTTAAACCATTCCTTATCACTGTCACACTTCCACACACACCCCCCTTCCCAATAACAACCACTACAAAGAAGTTACGTAATGGCTCCAATAGATGGACAGATGGCGGCAGGCCCGTAGCGTGCGGGGGGTGGGGCAGAGGGGCCCGCCCCCGTGAGTTTTGTCTGACCCCCCCTGCTTATTTGTTCTACTTAATAAAATATATTAACTGCCCCCCCCTGCTTTAGAATGCCTGGCCCCTCCTGTAGAATTTTCACGCTACGGGGCTGCAACAACTCAAAGTACACGTACCTTTTCCCTATTACCACCAAGCAGAAATAATATTAACTTTAATTATTCACACCAATGTGCCCAAGGGGTAAAAACCCTGAAATGTTAATATATGATGGCAGATAGATGCATCCGTGATTGTTGGGATTCGGACAGATTAAATCACCTAATGAATATTGTTTGGAAAAAAAAAAGGGGGGGGGGAATTTTACAAAGATACCCGCAAGGGTTAGTTTTTTTTTTTAACTAACGAGTAAACCTATTGCCAGCATCTCTTTAGGCTCAACATCATTTTTCTACTAGAAAAATCACCCCCCCCCCCCGGCTAAACAAATGTTCCCTCTAATTTTAAAGAGGAAAGCCACACTAATATGGATTCACTAGACAAAGACACTTATATTTCCCTCTGTTATGTTGTGTGTATGTGCACCGCTGGGCTGGTTGTGTGCAGCTTAAAGGGGAGCACTGCCCCCCCCCAACTTCCCAGCCAAACAATGGTCTGTACTGTGAGACTTGGGAATATTGTGTTAGAATTCAACAGTGGCTGTGTTAGGTAATACATTTTACTAAGTAGAACAAATAAGCAGAGGGGGCCAGACAAATCGATGGTAGGGAGGGATGGGCGTCTGGCCTCCATGCCCCCCCGCCGCACGCTACGGGCCTGGTACCTGGACTTATCAAAGCACCAAAAGTTAAAGTTTCCAATCAACAGTTAGTAGCATGAACAAAGAAAAAATAAATAAAAACTATCTGATGTCTTATTTGAAAAAAAAAATCCAGCTATTCAGACTAATCATTTAAACCTACAGTACGCCTGTAAAACAAAAATCCAACCATTCAGACTAATCATTTGAACCTACAGTATGCCTGTAAAACAAAAATCCAACCATTCAGACTAATCATTTGAACCTACAGTATGCCTGTAAAACAAAAATCCAACCATTCAGACTAATCATTTGAACCTGAAGTATGCCTGTAAAACATAAATCCAACCATTCAGACTAATCATTTGAACCTACAGTATGCCTGTAAAACAAAAATTACCATAGGATTTTAGTTATAAAAATATAATATTTCATGAATTTTAAAATTTTTATTTTAAAACATTTATTTTTTTAATTATGATGATTTAAGACTGCATTGCTCTGTCACAAAACTAGCAACCTGGATGTGGTAGGTAAACAAAAAAATGTAAGATACCAGCAACCTGCAAGTAGTAGGTAAACAAAAATGTACGGATACCAGCAACCTACATGTATGTTGTAGGTAAAAAAAAATTGTAACAATGATTTGTTTTTTAAAGTTTGCAGTGTCTCAGTGAGAAATCATCACACCATTGTGCCAAGTAAAAACTACAGGTTAAAGAAAGAAAAACACACACACACAAATTATAAGAAGATAAATTATGTGGATGGTACAAAACTTCCAAACACAGACAAATTATAAGAAGATAAATTATGTGGATGGTACAAAACTTCCAAACACACACAAATTATAAGAAGATAAATTATGTGGATGGTACAAAACTTCCAAACACAGACAAATTATAAGAAGATAAATTATGTGGATGGTACAAAACTTCCAAACACACACAAATTATAAGAAGATAAATTATGTGGATGGTACAAAACTTCCAAACCCAGACAAATTATAAGAAGATAAATTATGTGGATGGTACAAAACTTCCAAACACAGACAAATTATAAGAAGATAAATTATGTGGATGGTACAAAACTTCCAAACACACACAAATTATAAGAAGATAAATTATGTGGATGGTACAAAACTTCCAAACACAGACAAATTATAAGATAAATTATGTGGATGGTACAAAACTTCCAAACACACACAAATTATAAGAAGATAAATTATGTGGATGGTACAAAACTTCCAAACCCAGACAAACTATAAGAAGATAAATTATGTGGATGGTACAAAACTTCCAAACACAGACAAAGTATGAAAGGCTTACTTCTGACCACCAGGACAGTCGTGTTGTGCTTGGGGCTGTTGGACTGCACTGGCTGGCACCCCTGTGGCTGACTGTCATTACAATCTATGTAGTAGCAAGAGGACAGTGTGTACAGGGCAACATCGCAGTGGTCCATATTGTTGCAGCAAAATGCTACACATTCCTGCCAGTTCTTAACATCAGAGTCCACCTATTCAGAAAACAAAACATTTGTGTTTACATCTATTCCCTTCTCAAGACTGCAAATCCAATGTATGTGAATTAATATTTTGAGTATATAACTTAAATTAATTTGTTGGTGCAGGAGTAGAAAACCAAACTGATGATCAATTACTGAGATCAAAAGCAGATAAAACAAAAATACATATTCAGTGGTGTAACTAGTGTTGATACCTCCTCCCCCGTTCCTCACGACAGACTCTTTAAAAATGCTGCCACGTTCCCCTGCCAAAGAATATTACAGTGGTTAAAATGCCTTCATGGGATGGATGGCAGAGTGGTTAGATACTCGACTGTCGACCTGAGAGTTCTGGGTTCAATCCTCTGTGAGAACCATGAAATTTTCCCGGGTGTTATTTGGTGCAAAGTTGTCCCACAAGTCTACCCAGCTTTAAATGGGTACCTGACTTAAGTTGGGGAAGTAAAGGCGGCTGGGCGTTGTGCTAACCACACAATCCCTTCATATGCCAAGGTTGTAGAAACAGATGAATTCTACACTTCATCTGCCCTAATGGCGCCCCCTCCCCCCAGGGCTAAGGGAACTTTACTTTTTAAAATGCCTTCCCTAACTGGTGGACTACTACTTCCGATCCTCTCTAGTTATACCATGGTTCATAATTTTGGAACTTCTTTTTTAAGTCTTTTTTATTTGTACATTACATCTGTGCAATGGAAGAGGGGGTATTAGATATGTGAAACCCCTGTTATACTGATGCTAAATAAGCAACCTAGTCTCAAGCTGCACACACCATTGGACACGTTGAAATGCACTGACTAATGATGAACAAAGGATTACCTTTAAATAAGTGCCTGCATCTTTGCCAGCTAAAGGCAGATGTGAGAAGAACACAAGTTTACTCATTTCTTCCAAGGCATCAAAGTTTTGTTCTGAAGAATCTGTGCAGATGTCAACATCATCTGTAAATAAAAAAATGAAATGGACAGGTGGTTATGCAGTGTAGAGTGCTCAACTGTCAAGCGGAGGGGTCAAACTTAAGGATTTTTTCAGTCCTGGTCAATGTTCCCTCTACGGTGTGGTATGAAGTGAGCAAGAAATTTTGTCTCTGAGCGACATTTTTGTTTGAGGCCTAAATTTGTGAGCGATTTAAGCTATGTCGTCCGTCGGAGTGAGCGATCGTATGTATAGTATGAGCGACGCTCTGAATACATGTGAGCGATCGCTCATGCGCTCAGCTTAGAGGGAACATTGGTCCTGGTCAATTTCCCCAAATATACTCAGCTTTAAATGGGTGCCCAACTTTAAGCTGGGGGAGTAAAGGCAGCTGGGTGTCATACTAGCCACACAATCCCTCAATATGCCCTGGTTACTAATACAGATGAGCTCTTAGGGGACTTAATAGCTTCAAATGACTAACCGTTTAGCAAATCTGTAAGGGATATCTTTAGATCAAGGTTAAAATTTGAATTAGGGGTTCATGTTCAATAGAAAAATGAGACGTGTATAAGCCAGTGCGATAACTGAATTCTTAACTTTTTAGCCTAGTCAATAAACTTTAAACACGATAACTAAGCTTCGAATAAAATAACCAATACAACAGCGAGAAAATAAATTATAATGAGTACATTATTTAACTGTGGGACGGATGGCCGAGTGGTGTAGATACTCGACTGTCGACCTGAGAGTCCTGGGTTCGATCCTCTGTGAGGCCCATGGAATTTTCCAGGTGAAATTTGCTGCAAAGTCGTCCCACAAGTCCACCCAGCTTTAAATGGGTACCTGACTTTAAGTTGGGGAAGTAAAGGCGGCTGGGCGTTGTGCTAACCACACAATCCCTTCATATGCCGAGGTTATAGAAACAGATGAATTCTACACTTCATCTGCCCCGATGGCCCGTTAGGGCTAGGAAGGGAACTTTACTTTACTTACTTACATTATTTAACTACAAATTCACTGCAAACTAGATAATTAATTAAAACATCAAACTAACTTTTCAATAGGCATTTCGTTTAAATATTTAGATGAAATATTTTAACAAAAAAAAATGGCATACTTAGTCAAACGGAAACAGTATGTTTTTTAAACTACAGTATCAATATGTTCAAAATACTAATTAAAAGGAAATGACAGATATAAAATGATAAAATGTAGACATATCAATCGGAAAAATATATTGATCTTTAAGTTAAGCTAGAAGCAGATATAGTAGATAATTTTGGATTTTTTTTTTTTTGTTTTTTTAATATTTGATGGATATTTTTAAAAAGCTGTACACTATTGATCTCAACTAGCTATTAACATCATTGTACAAAGACACTTTTAAGTTAACATAAAGATTAGAGAATGACACACAAGCACAAAAAAAGAATGACTAACTTACATACACACAACCTTTTTTTTCAAAACTACCATTCTCGGATGTTTTAATCAATATCAAAAGCCTCTGAATCATTTTAGTCGTTTACAAGAATAATAAATATACCCATACATGACATTATCCAGGAATAAAAGAATTACTTTTTGTAATCTTTCTAACAAAAGGATGTTTATTCGTTGTTTTCTTAGTTGCTTTATTAAAGTCGGTTCAAAATATTTTAAGTTTATAAATCCTAAAAAATTTGGGAGTGAGAAAGGAAAGTATAAAAGTCCCAACAGAACCATGTTTAGGTATTTGGAAGCCCTTGACAAAGAGGCTCCGGTAATGTTTCAGTGCCCTAAGCAAAATTACCTCTTGGGGGAGCTTCATAGCATCACATTTTATAGGAATTAATATTTGAAAGGGGGGGGGGGCTTTTTTAATGGGGCTCTTGGTAGTCACTTGGTAGTCACTTAGTTAGTTGGTAGTCACTTATTTAGTTGGTAGTCACTTATTTAGTTGGTAGTCACTTAGTTGATAGTCACTTAGTTGGTAGTCACTAGTCACTAAGTTGGTAGTCACTTAGTTGGTAGTCAGTTAGCCTATTCATAAGAATGCTTCTGATCTCCAAAGATATATGAAAGGCTTTTAAAAAAATTTAACACGAAAAATGCACCTTTTGTGTAAAAGGTAAAAAGACATATAATATCTATATCTTTAAATCAAATAAACAACAGAATTTATTTCCTATTACCTGGCAATGGGAAGTGTACATAGAGTGGTTTCATTCTAAGACTTACTCTACTGAAATAAACTCTAATGTGCTATGCATTAAAGGTTTCTGGAATGTTGAAACATTGTACAAGGCATTTTTTTAAATGAGACTCTAAAAGAAACCTTATGCCAGATACATCAAAAGGGTTAAAGACAGTTGAAACATTTTACTGTGTTTTTTTAAGAGGTTCTTGAAAGAAAGAGATGCTATCTCTTGATTCTATATCAAATTTATAACTTCCATTGAGAGTTTAATTGAGTACTTTCTGCTTTGAATCAATCCAATGCATCAACAGTTCAACCCAGAATTTTGTCAGAAAGAGTATCTATCTATGCATCTAATTTAGAACTAAAACAACATTAGCTGAGCATTTTTAGTTTATTTTGACATACAGGGGTGTCGACCCACCTCTATCTTTTCATATCTTACACAATAATACTTTTAAGTCTCAAAAAAATCAAAGTATGAATAGTAAATCTTGCTGTGAGAAAAATTAAATAAATAAATATTAACGATTGACAGTATTTCAATACAGCACTTATGAAAAAAAAATAAACAAAATTTCTATGCCAGGAACAGACTGAACTATTATGTAACACCCTGCAAACAGTGTTTTGGTCTGTTATATATATGCATTTATTTTCTAGATGTTAGTGTTATGTTTAATTTTAAACTTCAATATATCAAAATTGTATGTAGATGTAACATGTACAATTACTCATCAAGAAAGCTAAGAACATTTTTTGCAATAAAAAAATGATACACCGACCCTGACAAGATCTGAAGGCTTATTAGCTTTGTGAATATGTATGCAGATATTGAAGATATATATATGAATATATAATTACCTGCGCCAGTCATAAAAGATGTCATGAAAAGAAGGAACAAAATTATACAATCCATTCTGATGGGACAGAGCGTCAATTTTTAAAAAGCTGAAATAAAATATAAAAAAAAAGATTTTGTATACTATTTTATATATAATGAGAACAATGGATTAATTATTCAAAAGAAATCAATATAGTGTTATCATAGAGTTACCATGTTAAATTTAATTAATTAAAAACGGCTATTATTTCTGGGTCCTAAATATAGATATAGCATACTCTCAACTGTCTGGTCCATTTTAGCAGAAGATAACCCCACATGCTGAGTATGATACTGTTTTATAACAACTCAACATAAATGCTGGATATGCTACATTTTTATAAATACTCATTTTCTGCCCTTATCACACCAATAAAAACATTCATTTTATAACTAAACCTGCTTTTATCAAAATTTTCTGGCCTTTACATACAAAAAGTACTTTAAAAATGTTTTTTTTGTGTTTTACCATGGTTAGCAGGACCACTGCCAGAAAGTCCTTGAGTTCTAAAGGGCCCCTAACAACTTCTTAAAACTTGGGGCCACTCCCCCCATGGCAAGAAATTTTATTATAGAAAGCACAGCTCAGAGCCCTTGAAAAATATTAAGATTTCCTCCTTTTCCAGAGGGCCTGGAGTAATTTTAAAACCTTTAAGGCAAAAGGGTAAAAATATTCATATTCTACACATTTAAAAAAAAAACACAAAAATGATTTTTTTTTTTTTATGCCGGAAGCATTTATGTAAGTGTAGCATCAATTTTAAACATAAGTTTAAATAGTGACAAAAACTATTTAAACTTATTTACAGTTCATTGATAAATTAGACAGCTTTAGTTCATGTTACTGCACACATTTCCTAACTTACTTTTTCAGAATAAGATAGATCTACTTTTACTGTTATTTTCAACTGAATAATCCCCATAATAAATAATAATTATCAACACACAAAAACAATGACATTTTTCAAATATGCCTTTTTACTTAAAGTATATGTAAGTGTAAAGTAAATGTTAAATAGTTCAAAATTTAGGATAACAATATTCAATAATATATTGTTTAATTTTATTCTGTAATAGTTAAATCAGTAGTTTAGCGAATAATAGTTAACTACCTACACTTCCATGACTCAGACAATGGCTGAATAGAAATATATATACTAAACTAAGTTAAGTTTAACTAATACACAATCATCAATGTCTCGTGTCTATTTAGTCTATTTAAGTTAACTTCTATTACCTCTAAGTCTATGTTAATTTAAAGTTTTCTAAACATTTGTTATTTTGTATGCTTATCTGAAACTAATTGTAAATGATAAACTTTATGAGCTTGTTAATCTTTAGAAAATCATTTCAAAGAGTTGAAAGACAAAACGTATTGACTAAACTAGAGAATATTATGATGACTATTTAACTGTTAATATAACTTGACTGTCTTTAGTCTTTTTAGTCGTAAGACTATTGAATTGAAATTAACAATAAACTTTTAAAGTAATTAAAGCATACACTGAGTAACAGTTTATTAAAATAAATCGCTGTTTTCTATAATTTTTATAACAAACATTGTTGCAAACTTACTCATTAAATTTATTCTGCTATGTTTCGTATTAATATGAAAATACAATACACTGTTCAATTAAGTTCGCTGTTATGTATGTTGACACTGCCATGTTTACTATTGTACTGAAATGAATAAAATATCGTTTACTTTCTGCTTATAAAAAATGTTATCTCTCATCGGCTCATAACTCCTAAAGTAAGGGAATTAATCAAGTTGAACATCGAGAAGTGTATCAACCAAGTTATCCCAACCTTGTCAAACCATCAAGATTTTTTAGCATTAGCTGCAAAACAGGGGCGGCATCTGCCGTACATTATCAATGTTTAACACGGAAAAAGGGTGGCCTTTTTAGACCGCCCCACAACGACGCCTTTAACGCTAGTTACGCTAATGACGGAGCTCCATAATATATTTTTTCAAAAAAAAAATGAAATTAAAATTATTTCACTGCACAGAAATTTCATAAATGACATTAATATGGGCCATGGCATGATCTCAAATGGAAAGGACTAAAAAAAATACAAAATCACAGAAATAACACTCCGGATGTTCGAATTTCACATCATGTTCGTACAGTAAGGAATTTTAATATAATTAGTTCGGTTTCCAAGCTTTCTGACTTATGAGGCGATTTGATTTCGAAATGGGAGGAGAGGGGGCATTTTCATAATCCTCCCCGGACGGCACAAATAGCTATAAACGCCATTATGCCCAGTTTACCCATATATGTGCTCCATCTGGCGGCTACTCTTCGTCGCCATATCTTAAGAGTTTCTTCTTTATTGTTTAAATCATTTAGTGGCTGACAATGAAGGAAGGAGAGATGGTAGAGATCACAACAACTTATGGCGGACGTTCACTTCATAGGCATGAGCACGAGATTTAGCTTTTTATCTGGGCGAGAAGTGGGTGCGATACACACCAATAGTAACGCAATGGGGAGGGGGGCGCAGCGTGAAAATTCTACAGCAGGGGCCAGGCATTCTACAGCAGGGGCCAGGCAATAGCAGGGGGGGGCAGGTAATACATTTTACTAAGTAGAACAAATAAGCAGGGGGGGGCAGACAAAACGCAGTGAGGCCTGCCCCCCCCCGCACGCTACGGGCCTGGGGGGGGCGACTATGGCAGCATCCTCCCTCCCACAAAAGGAGCATTCTGGTACTATATCAGAAGCGTGTTAAGCCCGACTCGCCTAACCGTCACATTTATTTCATAATCTGCCATAAACACGTATGAACAACTGTAATGGACGCCACGGGCCCCCGGAAAAGAACAGCTGTGTTGAGTTAATTAAAAAAAAATATTTGTTTCTCAATTTTGTGGGCCCTATTTTTGCTTGTAGGCCATAGGCAGTGGCGCCGAGAGCCAACACGGGCCCCAGGGCAGTACTTCATTGCGGGCCCCTTAATAAACAAAAAGCCGTGAAAAAATCGACATGATCGGGGCGGCCGGGCCCCCTTACAGATGCGGGGCCCCTGGTAATGACCCCCTGCCCCCCTTTAGGCGTGCCTGGCCCTAGGCACGGTGCCTATATTGCCTAGGCGTTAATCGGGCCTTGGGTGGCATTGGCTGCAGAATGTACGGTTATTATATAGAAAATAGGGGGGGGGGGGCATTCATTTTGAAAATCATAGTCATTGTGACATTGTCTCACCTGGAGTTGAAAACTTTGTGTAGGCGGCCCGAGAGTAACTTTGCTATTATACCTGTTACATGTTCGTGCTAGATATCCTTAATGAATAAGTGGGGCTAAAAAGCCTGTGTCTGGAAGCCCTTGCATAAAATAATTGAGATATGGCATTGCAAGTAGCTTTATCATGTACCATACTTAATTGGACGATAATTTTAGCTAGTGATAGTTCAGCTGTGTACAATAACTGTACTGTAGAGTGTTGACAAACTCGGAGAAAATGGCAGCTGAAAGACGAGCTAGGATGTTTTTTGGTTTAGTTGTTTGCTTTTCTTTCAGAGAACTAAACGTTTGATTTTGCAAGCAAAAAAAAAAACACGAAACTTATCAATGGTAAATCTTAAAACAGTAAAAAAAACTTTTAGATTACAGTTAAAAGAAAGCATCATAAAGTATTTTTACTTATCTTTTCAATGTTGACATTTAATGTCAGCATTAACTTGTTTTTTGAAGAGGGCCTAACTTTATAAACGAAATTATTCACAATATTGTAATAGAAATGGCGGTAAAAATGTCTTACATGCTTAAGTGCAGCGATGTAGAACTTTTAATTATAAAGGACATTTTTAAATTACTAAAATATCTTTACTAACAACTAAAAAAGAAAGCAATGCAAAGGCCAAAGTGTTACATATAGTCATATTTAAATTGATTCAAATAAAAATAATTTTCTTTGTAAGTTTCTTGTTCACCCTTTTAAATTTGACACACACCTAAAACCTTTTTAATTCAACAATCCACTTACAGTGTATGCTTTATATCTTCAGAAAATATTAAAAATTTTATTTTTAAAGTGACAATGAGGATGGTTAAAAAAACTGTAAGTTTGAGATTGTCCTCTGATACCTTTGCTCACTATGGGAATAAAGCTAGAAAAAGCGCTCATAATTTTTTCAAAAGGAACACAAATAATTTAATTATATGAAACATACCCTAATCACCCAAAATTGGTTAATTTATGCAAAATATGAGCAATAAAAATTATGATACAGCATTCAGACCAATTTTAATGGGGTTGGAAATAGAAATATGAACCACATATATAAAAAAATATGGAAGAAAGATTTTTCATGAAATTCAGACCCTGTTAATAACTCTACAGGATTTTAACAAATCTAATATGGAGGAAAGAGAGAATACCAATGCTGAGAGCTTAGCAAATCTTGATCAGAGAGTTTTGGTTCATGAGGAGGATGATGATTTTGTCAATGGCAGTCTAGAATTGACTGATAACTGGAATAAAGTTGAAAGGAATCATAATAATGAGCTGGATTTGAATGACCAGGTAATTTCTAATGCAGTTGAAAATCCATTTTACTTTTAACAGGTTTTTGTTTGATAAAAAAAAATGAAATCTTTAGTTCTGTTCACTTATTGATGGAAGAATACAAATTTTTAAAAGTAAACTATTCTTAAAAAATTGTCAAACAATTATTTCAGTCAAGGGAGTTAGTGTATCAGGAAAGTTTTTTTTTTTTTTGCCAGGAAATAAGCCAACGTTATTTGCTTCAATATGCTTCTAAAAACATGCATTTGTTTAGCCAGAAAAATGCTCACAAGTTTCCTTTTCCATTTTCATCTTTACTTCTCTTTTTATGGTCTTAATTAAAACATAATAAAACAGAAACAGTTATCTTCTCTTAAACACATTACAGTTGTATCATAAGTATGCAGACTTAATTTTTGGAATTTACTATGCAATGATGCTAAGCTCGCTAACTGACTATTAGTGTTATTTATTTCAAAGAAATACACTCTTCTAGAGTTGTGAGTTTCAACAAATACAATAGATTTAGTATGGTAGTTTTTATCATATTTTACATATAACGGACGATTTAAATTGGTAAAAAATTGCAGGGTTAAGTTTAACAAGGTCTGTCTATCGTTATATAAATATATATACAAATCTTAAAAAAAAACTCTATTCTAATTTATTTGTAAAGTTGTAATTTATTTATCAATAAAGCTTGAGGAGTTCCGTCAACAATGGCAGAAAGAGTTGAGGCAACAGATACACACAGGAAGTCAAAGTCAGAGACCCAGAGAAAATCAAAATGAAATTGCCCACAGCAAATCAAAACAAAACAGCGATATTGAAAATGAGGTTAAGAAACTTGTGATTTTATTTTGATTTGATATTTTTTTTTACTTTTTTCATAGATTTTTTTTGTATTTAAGGTTTTTAACCATTAATTTTTTGTATTTAAGGCCCGTGCATATTTCATGCAAGGCATGCAAGCTGAAGATGATGGGTTGTTCAATGAAGGTAACATTTATGTTAATTTTTTGTGTGAAAATACTGTAAAATATATATTTTTGAAAATTTTAAATTAATATTTGATACTCAAGCCCTGGTTTTACGATTTTCGCAGCTATTTATTACTACAGAAAGGCTTTGCAGCTTGTTCCAGATATTGAGTTTAGAATTGGATCAATGCTGACAAAAGTTCCAGGTGATCGAGGTATTGACCCCTATCAAATGTTTAATAAAAATGTTTGAATTTAACTTAGTGTACTAAAGAGCTATTTTATGTCAAGTTTTTTAACACTAAATTTTAATTAACAATTGATTGTTGATTGAACACAATATATGTATAAGTAAAATATTTGCATATACTCAAGCCCCCTTTTTACTTTTTTTGCATACACTCATGCCTCCTTTTTACTTTTAATTTTTATGAAACATTATTTGCACTAATAGAAAACATTTTTTTCAACAGTAAGACAAGATAGTGAGAGTTCTATTGAAGGAAAGTAAGTTCTAATTATTATAGTGAGAAATAATGAAGTCACCTAAACTTAAGTACACTTAACTTTTAATACTTTCATTATCAGATAAAAGAAAATACTACAAAAAATTATCAATAGCATTTTTATTTCTGTATAGAGAAATGGAAGAAGATTTATTGGCTCAGTTTGAAAAGTTGAGAGTTACAGATAAAACACTTTGTCTTCCAGAATATGAGCAAAGGGTAATTTACATGATTCTTCCATTAATATTTTTAAAACTAGTAAAAAAAAAAAGTAAAAGAGCTTATTATTTTGACCTACAAGTTTTTAAGATTAATTTCTTTTAATTTCAGTGTTAGATGCCTAAGAGCTACTCTCAATGTCTAATTATGCTTTTTTTAGACTAAAATTTAAGGATAAATATAAAGAAGCATATTTTAATCAGAAGGTGGTGGATGGTCTTGCGGTGCAGGTGCTTGAATCTCTACCTGAAAAAAGTCTCGGGTTCAATCCTTGCCATAAGAACTGGGATTTATTATGGTTTTGTTGAAATTCCCAAGTCCACTCAGCTTAAAATGGATACCTGATATAAGCTTTAAGCATGGCTGTTGTCCCATTCATCCACTATTTCTCCCATAGTGCCACCATTGTATACTCTCGGCTATGGTATGATGAAAGAAGGGCACCATATATTTCGTCCCATTGGTATTTAGGATCTCAGATAAATATCTCATCTTTACAGGGACTTTACCAAATAAAATTGTCATAGTCTCGCTAGCAAGAGTTAGAAAGAGAAAATTATCTTTGCATTGAAACTAAGCTGACCCAAATATCTATTTTCTGCCCAGTTTGAGTTTGGATATGAGACTAATAATTTTCATTCATTCACTATACCCATTACATCCATTACATTTTTTCTTTATCTAGATGGTGCACATTTCCAGTTTACCAGTTGAGCTGATTATTTATATATTGCACTGGGTTGTGTCAACTGATTTAGATTTCAGATCATTGGAGATGTTTTCTTTGGTAGGTGACACTCGAATTATTTTTTTTTTTCAGAAATTTAAAGTTTTATAAAATATTTGATAATATATTGATCAGTTTCAAACAATTAAATTTTTCTTTTATGAGAAAAGTTTAACTTGTATTTTTTTAAGCTAAATATGTCTAAAAAATAAAAAAAAATAAACACTCCCTTTCAGGAATCAGGATATGATCATATTCTGTAATTAGAAAAATATAAATTCTATTAACTTTAAAAGCTAAAAAAATAAAATAATATTCTACTATTTTTCAGACAATTATTTCAACAATATAGTTATGAAGTTTTTTTTTGGTGCTATAACATAATTTGACAGTTTATCTTGGCACAATTAATTTTTTGATTTAGCCAAAATCTTTTTCTAACGTTTTATAACTCTCAGTCTTGTACTTTAAATGAACAATATTTAGGTGTGTCGTGGATTTTACACATGTGCTAGAGATGAGAGAATCTGGAAAAAAGCTTGTGAAAAGTTAGTAATATTTTTTTTTTCCCCCAGCGTTTGTTGTTTTACTTAATTTACACATATTCTATGAAGTTTTAATGAATCAAATTTTATGTAAAAATTGTATTTCAGTGTTTGGGGTGTCAATTTGGGAAGTTGCAAGAAGTATGGCTCCTGGAGACGAATGATAATAGATCGTCCTCATTTACTTTTTGATGGTTAGTACATTAGGAAAAGCTACTATTAATCTTAATTTGTGGTATGAGTACTGATTTAAACTTTAGTAACTGTTTTCTTAAATTGGCTGATAAATTTAACAAGTTGTATTTCAATATTTTTCTTTTCTTGATATCCCTTGAGTTTTCTTTTTTAAAGATGAATTGTTACTTATTATGCTATAAAAATTGTGCCTTTGATTGACAGGTTGTTACGTGAGTAAAACATCTTACATTCGACAAGGTGAACAAAGCTTAGACAGCTTCTATCGTCCATTTCATTTAGTGGAATACTTCCGCTATGTCAGATTTTTTCCAGATGGTGAGTACTTTCATCTTTATTTTCCCTCATTGATGACAGGTGAACATTTTTAAATGATGTATAACTGTGAATTTGCGCTCATCTGCCAATTGAAAACACAATAAGTGTTTAAGCCTTGTTCCAGGTCTGATGAATGTCCCTAAGTCCACCCAGCTAAAAAAAAAGAGTATGACAATTGTTTGGGAAGGTAAAGGCGACTGGGCATTATACCAGCCACAAAATCCCATAAAAAATTTGTGGCTTCTTAAATGGGGGAACTCTTTCTCATCTGCCCCCTCATAGTCTGTATAGGCTCTTTAAGGGAATATTTCCTCTTTTTTTTTAAATTAAAAAAAGAAGTTCCCTTAGCCCAAATAGGCCATTAGGGCATATGAAGTGTAGAATTAATCTGTTTATATAACCCCTGTATGTGAAGAGATTGTGTGGTTAGCACAACACCCAGCCGCCTTTACTTCTCCAACTGAAGTCAGGTACCCATTTGAAGCTGGGTGGACTTGTGGGACGACTTTGAAACAAATTTCAACTGCAAAAATGCTCATGGTTCTCACCAAGGATTGAACCCAGGACTCTCAGGTCGACAATTGAGTATCTACAACATTCAGCCATACGTCCCACTTTTTTTCATAGGTGTTGTGAAAATTTTTTTTTCATTTCCCCCAAATTTTCCACTTTGACCTGTTTTTTGGTTTATCTGTAAATAAAGACAGATTAGAACCATAAAACTATTGTATGGTCCATTTAACTGGATATTAAAAATTAGAATTCACTAACTTCCTTTTCTGTTTTAAGAAAACCAACAATAACACACACATCCTATTGACTTTTGAAAATATTTTTCTTAATGCTTTTAATTAGTCATATCAAAGAAAAGATAAATTTATATAAAAGAAGGAATTTGTCATTTCACTTTGAATGCTGACATTATTTTTTTTAATAAGCAGTTCAGTTGAGAGATACTCCATTAGTCCATGAAGTTAAATTCGATTTGATTTGAATTGTTAAGATGTTAGTCAAAGTAAAACTGTAAGAATAGCAGATTTATTGAAAGCATATTTTATGCATTAATCCTTGTCATTATAGCTGTATAATCTGTATATATAAAACACAACTTCAAGACGCAGGAGTATTTATAGATTTTGGAATTCCCGATCACAGACAACATCTCGTGAGCCGAAAAAAACACTATAGTGTGAAGACGGGGAGGGGGGGGCTTGCGTTGTAATGCTTGCATTGTTTCACCAGCCTGTAGAGATTTGTGGAATTCCTGATACGTTACAGCCAGCGCGTTGTTTTCTGATTTCTTTTATAAAACCAGATTATTTTAATTTCTTATATGAGGTTTTGTTCTTTTATTTAGTAAAAGATATTAAGCAAGACGAGCGCAATGGTGGTTGTACAATACTATTTTATGTCTAGACAGCTCCAGTAATTTTTAAAACAGTAAAAGGGGAGGATCTAGACAACTTTGACGGGGGGGGGGGCCAAATTCGAAATGTTAAAATAATAGTCCGTCCGCCTGTCTTAGAACAAAAAAAATATTTCGATAATTTAATGATGTCTTACCTAAACTTGCGGTAAAGGCGGGGGGCTGCCCCCCCCCAATCTGTCCCTGATCATGTTTTTATGTGCTCTAAATACAAAACTATTTCATTTATCCCCTGTCGCGGTAAATTCAGTATCTGTTTAACCGCAGAAATGAGGGAATCTTCTTCTTCTTCCTTTGGCTCTACAGCCCATTTAGGGCCCTGGCCTGCCATACTACACTTCTCCACTTTTCCCGATCCAGGGTCTTCTTCCTCCACTCTCTCACTCCTATGGCTTTAAGGTCTTTCTCCACTTCCTCCAACCATCTGCTTCTTGGCCTGCCTTTAGGCCTTTTCTCATTGGGTGTTGTCTTATAAATCGTTTTTGGACCTCTGTTGTTTTCCATTCTTTCTATGTGCCCTACCCACCTTAATCTATTCATTTTAATTTCAGCTGTTATATTTGGTTCTTCGTACAGTTCGTACAGCTCTGAATTGGTTCTCACTTCTCCACTCGTTATTGTCCTTTACTGGCCCATATATTTTCCTAAATATTTTCCTTTCCCAAGTGTTTAGCATATTTTCTGCTTGTTTGCTAATGGTCCATGTTTCGCTACCATATGTTACTGCTGGCCGGATCATTGTCTTGTATATGGTTTTTTTAATTTTTCTGGAGATCTGTCTGTTTTTCAGTATTTTATGCAGTGTATAATATATTCTGTTCCCTACTTCTATTCTGTTTTTATCTCTATCATTATATCATTTTTCTCACTTATGGTTGATCCCAGGTATTTAAAGTTTTCTACTCAAATGCTCTATCACTGATTTTGAAAATTTTTCTCTTCCTTCTTTTTCATTTCTTTTGTAACAGCATATATTGAGTCTTTGTTTCGTTTACTGTTAAACCTGCTTTCTGAGCTGCTGTTTCTAATTCTATGTATGCTTTTGCTATATCCTTGCTTTGCTTTCCTATCAATGTTATGTCATCAGCATATGCAAGGTATTGGATGGGTTCTGTAAATATTGTTCCTGTTTTCATAGACTTTGTTTTTTCACTTGAGGTAGTGTGTTATAGTTCCTCGCTTATCCAACTGTACGTTTCTTATGACTTTTTCTAGGGTTAAGTTGAAAAGTATGCACGATAAAGGGAGTCTCCTTGTCTAAGTCCTTGGTTTACTTTAAATTCTCTTGAGCTTTCCCCTTGGATTTTCACTTTGCTTCTTGAGTTGTTTAATGTCATACGTACTAGTCTAATGAGCTTGTTGGGGATACACAACTCCTGCAATGTTTTGTAAAGATAATTTCTATTGATGCTGTCATATGCCATCTTGAAATCTATGTACAGCTGATGTAGGTTTATATTATGCTCATAACATTTTTCTAGAGTGTTTCAAGGGAAAGATGTGGTCTGTGGTTGCTCTGCTAGGCCTGAAACCACATTGATAGTCACCTAATACTGTTTCACTGAAATTCCCTATTCTGCAGGCTATTATTTTTGTTAGTATTTTATAAACAGTGTTGAGAAGTGAGATTCCTCTGTAGTTGTTGCAGCTAAGTTTCGAACCTTTCTTGTGTAGTGGAACTATTAAGGCTGTTTCCCATTCTGTTGGCATTATTTCTTCTTTCCATATTTTATTGACCATCCTGTGTATTTCTAAGTGTAGTGTGCGTCCTCCATATTTGAGTAACTCAGCATTTATGTTATCTTCTCCTGGTGCTTATTGTTTTTGGTCTTTTAAATAATATTATTTATTTCTTCTTTGGTTGGTTCTTCTATTTCTGCCCCATTGTCCTCTGCAATGTTTGGTACATCATTTTCGCTGTCAGTTTTAATGTTCAGCATTTCTTCAAAATATTCTGCCCACCTTTCTAGAACCATTTCATTTTCTATAAGCAGGTCGCCTGATTTGTTAAGACACATGTGAGATCTTGCTTGGAAGCTCGTTACTTTCTCTCCTTTGATGGCCATGTACATTTTTCTTGTTTCTTTTTCTTTTGAGTATTCCTCTAGTTTTACTAGTTTTCCCTTTTCCCATTCACGTTTTTTCTTTCTGCATATTTTAGTGGCCTTCCTTCTAGCTTCAGTGACTTCCTGGTTGCTTTTTGCAGCATTACCATCCTCAATTTGTTTTGCGTTCTTCCACTTCTTTTTTGCATTCATCGTCCATACCATTCAGCTCTTTTCTTCTTTTGCTTGTACCCTATGACACTTTCCGCTGTGTTTTTTATGGTTTGTTTAATCTTTTCCCAGTGGCTATTTAGATTTTCAGTATTATCTATATCTAGTGTTTCTAGTTTGCTTTTAATTTCTTGTGCATATTTTTCTTTTGTTTGTGGCTCTTTTATTAGTTTTTCACAGTCAAATTGGTTTGTTATCTTTGCTTTTGTGTTGTGAAAGATACTTATTTTTTGTCTATACTTTATTTTGACTAACATGTGGTCTGTGTCGGCATCTGCTCCTCTGAAGCTTCTGACATCTTGAATATCTGAACCATGTCGCCTGTCTATTAGCACATGATCTATTTGATTTCTTGTCACCCCATCTGGTGACCTCCATGTTTCTTTGTGTATTCTTTTGTGTGGAAACTTAGTGCTACTAATGGTCATGCCTTTGCCAGATGCAAAATCAATCAGACGCGCTCCATTATCGTTGCTTTCTTCATGTAGATTGTAGCTTCCAATTGTCAGTCTGTATACTGTTTCTTTGCCAATCTTAGCGTTGAAGTCTCCTAACACTAATTTGATATCTTGTCTAGGTGCTTCTTCATATAACCTTTCTAGGGCATCATAAAATTCCTCTTTGGTATTCCCTTCTGAATCTTCAGTGGGTGCATGGGCACATATTAGGGTCATATTGAACATTTTGCCACGAATCCTGAGGCTGCACAATCTTTCATTGGTTGGTTTAAAGCCAATTATTTGATTGAGGATGTTTTTCCTGACGGCAAAACCTGTTCCTAATGTATTTGTGGTGTTTCCACTATAAAAGATGGTATACTCTGTTGTTTTTAGTATGTCTGAATTTTTCCATCTGATTTCTTGAGTGCTGCTATTTTTATTTTGTATTTTCTAAGCTGTTCAGTGAGGCGGGTTAGGGCTCCTGCTCTGTATAGGCTTAACACGTTCCAAGTCGCTAGCCAGTAATCATGTCCGTGATCATGCGAAGGTCGGTTTCCATTTGAATCAGTCCGGTTTTTTAATTGTTGATTGGCTTTCGTAACTAGTTTTTTTTACATGACTGGGTAGTTAGCCCTGTGCACAACCACTAGGGTGTTGCCCTTCACAGCCTAGTGGGTAGCTGCCTTTGTTTAAGGTTAGGTCCCTTAGCCTTTGTGGATCCCTCCACTAACTACAAGGCAGTAGTTACCTGCTTTGGTCCGCCCGAGAATTGTATTTCATCGGCACTCACCATATCTGGCGAGCTTTCCCTATCCGCCACCTGGGGAGGCGCCCGATGGGGAGTTCGGCCTCTCCACACGAG
>JAGDYQ010000187.1:152568-163519 GCA_021962125.1 Bulinus truncatus
TCTGCTTAGGCGCAGTTAGTGCCTCACGGTGATCAGTGGACCAGCTGATGCGCTTAGCGTGTTTAAGTGTTGAAGGTCGGGGCATGTGTTTCCATGCATGTAATATGTTTATTTTACAGAGTGACGCTAAAACACGTGGTCCATATTAAAACACACTGCAAGGAATCAATATTAGTTTCTCTCTAACTATCAAGTATCGCTTTCAACACAGAAAGGTCGCGACGCCTGTCATTGATCATTTAGCGGTTTATAAAGCGCACCTGACTCCATAAAGATAAAAACAAACAACAAAACTATTTTTACTATTCGACCTGATTAGTTTCTAATGCTATACAGATCACATCAACTAATGAGTGTTTCAGTGCGCCAAGATCTGTTTCATTGATGGATATCTCCATGCAGGTGAGGCTGGCTGCTTGATCTGCTTGGTGAAGATTGTGGCTTTGCCCCACCCCTAGTCACCTTTGCAGTCCCGCCCCCCCCCCACACACACACACATACAGGCAGTCCACAGCACACACTATTGGCAAGGAAAATGTAAACAAAATTGGCGCTTTAAGTAAGTTCGGTACAGGTTTAAGAGATTTTTTTCATTCTGCTGATCAGTGAGCACCATTTAAAGTAGCGACAGTGAAAATATACAACTACAAAGTTCTACATACCAACTATTACATTTTTTTTTCTTTCAAGAGACAACAATGTAGTCCGTTAGGGGGAATAGACCTAATTACCCTGGAGCGTTTTTCTTCATATCGAGACGGCGGAAACGAGCGGGCCCGATGGCTGGCCGATATCATGCTCAGCATTGAGAATACGGCCAGACGTGGACCTAGGTCAGCGGAACGAGCGGGCCTGATGGCTGGACGATATCATACTCAGAATTGAGAACACGGCCATTACGTGGACCTAGGTCAGCGGAACGAGCGGGCCTGATGGCTGGCCGATATCATACTCAGAATTGAGAACACGGCCATTACGTGGACCTAGGTCAGCGGAACGAGCGGGCCTGACGGCTGGCCGATATCATACTCAGAATTGAGAACACGGCCATTACGTGGACCTAGGTCAGCGGAACGAGCGGGCCTGATGGCTGGCCGATATCATACTCAGAATTGAGAATACGGCCAGACGTGGACCTAGGTCAGCGGAACGGCGGGGCCTGATAGCTGGCCGATATCATACTCAGAATTGAGAACACGGCCATTACGTGGATCTAGGTCAGCGGAACCAGCGGGCCTGATGGCTGGCCGATATCATACCCAGAATTGAGAACACGGCCATTACGTGGACCTAGGTCAGCGGAACGAGCGGGCCTGATGGCTGGGCTTTCCGATATCATACTCAGAATTGAAAATACTTGGCCATTACGTGGACCTAGGTCAGCGGAACGAGCGGGCCCGATGGCTGACCGATATCATACTCAGAATTGAGAATACGGCCAGACGGGACCCAGGTCAGCGGAACGAGCGGGCCTGATAGCTGGCCGATATCATACTCAGAATTGAGAACACGGCCATTACGTGGACCTAGGTCAGCGGAACGAGCGGGCCTGATAGCTGGCCGATATCATACTCAGAATTGAGAACACGGCCATTACGTGGACCTAGGTCAGCGGAACGAGCGGGCCTTGATGGCTGGCCGATATCATACTCAGAATTGAGAACACGGCGAGGTTACGTGGGACCTAGGTCAGCGGAACGAGCGGGCCTTGATGGCTGGCCGATATCATACTCAGAATTGAGAACACGGCCATTACGTGGACCTAGGTCAGCGAACGAGCGGGCCTGATGGCTGGCCGATATCATACTCAGAATTGAGAACACGGCCATTACGTGGACCTAGGTCAGCGGAACGAGCGGGCCTGATAGCTGGCCGATATCATACTCAGAATTGAGAACACGGCCATACGTGGACCCAGGTCAAAGCGGTTGACTTTTCAATTCAAGCAGCCCTTTATATTGTATTACTTACTCCATTAGGCCTGGTTAACGTTGTACAGCACTAATGTTATTTTATTATTTTTCTTTTGGAAATTCCACAGAAAGTAAACGTGGTTCATTGAGTAAGTGTCCACATAACCCTTAGTAAAGTACCAACACAACCCTTATTAAATTGGCAACATAATTATTAGTAAAGTGGCAACATAATTTCTTAGTAAAGTACCAACATAATTCTTAGTAAAGTACCAACATAATTCTTAGTAAAGTGGCAACATAATTCTTAGTAAAGTGGCAACATAATCCTTAGTAAAGTACCAGCATAATTCTTGAAGTAAAGTACCAACATAATTCTTAGTAAAGTACCAACATAATTCTTAGTAAAGTGGCAACATAATTCTTTGTAAAGTACCAACATAATTCTTAGTAAAGTGGCAACATACCCCTTAGTAAAGTGCCCACATAACTGACTGACCCAGAGTTATCGATGAGCGTCCAGTCTATGTATTCGAGACTCGGAAAGTCTGTCCGGTTACCCCCCGGTCCTAACAGATCACATCGATGTAATTAGCCCGTGCAATGAGACTGGAGCTGTCAAATTTCAACATCTTTTTAATGTTTATCTCCCAAAAATATTCCTTAATGACAACCACTGACCAAAAAAAAGGATAGTCGTACGACTCATTTGGCATTTTCCCTTATCTCAGGGATCGAGGTGGGGGATATGCGTTAGGAATTCATTCAATCGAAACTAATACTTTAGTGGAGGTTGGGGAGGGGATCTCGTTATCGAGGCCTCCGTCGGGACAATTTTATTTTGATGAATTCATTCAAACTGCCACAGTAAAAAAGAAAAGAAAAAATGCTAACTCTCTTCCGGAAGTGGTACAGGGTAAGGGAGGGGGTGGGGGTAGAGATTGTGTCATCTGGAGAGGTGGTATGTGTAACAACTTGATACATTTCTTGTGTGGGCGCTAGTACGTGTTATATATAACACAAACATTATATAAGTAATAAAGTACAAGTGTCTATAAGGTAGTACACTCAATTGTTAAGCACAATAATTACAGGGTGACTTGAAGTGACTTTATTAAATCACTTGGCGTCTATAAGGTAGTACACTCAGTTGGTACAATAATTACAGGGTGACTGGAAGTGACTTTATTAACTCACTTGGTGTCTATAAGGTAGTACACTCAGTTGGTACAATAATTACAGGGGTGACTGGAAGTGACTTTATTAAATCACTTGGCGTCTATAAGGTAGTACACTCAGTTGGTACAATAATTGACAGGGTGACTGGAAGTGACTTTATTAAATCACTTGGTGTCTATAAGGTAGTACACCCAGTTGGTACAATAATTACAGGGTGACTTGGAGTGACTTTATTAAATCACTTGGTGTCTATAAGGTAGTACACTCAGTTGAAACAATAATTACAGGGTGACTGGAAGTGACTTTATTAAATCACTTGGCGTCTATAGGGTAGTACACTCAGTTGGAACAATAATTACAGGGTGACTGGAAGTGACTTTACTAAATCACTTTGTGTCTATAAGGTAGTACACTCAGTTGGTACAATAATTACAGGGTGACTTGAAGTGACTTTATTAAATCACTTGGTGTCTATAAGGTAGTACACTCAGTTGGTACAATAATTACAGGGTGACTTGGAGTGACTTTATTAAATCACTTGGTGTCTATAAGGTAGTACACTCAGTTGGAACAATAATTACAGGGGTGACTTGGAGTGACTTTTATTAAATCACTTGGTGTCTATAAGGTAGTACACTCAGTTGGAACAATAATTACAGGGTGACTAGAAGTGACTTTATTAAATCACTTGGCGTCTATAAGGTAGTACACTCAGTTGGAACAATAATTACAGGGTGACTTGGAGTGACTTTATTAAATCACTTGGCGTCTATAAGGTAGTACACCAATTGTTAAGTACAATAATAACAAAATGACTAAGGAATCAGTCCGCAGCCTCGACAAGTTAAGTTCGCTATCAATCATGTTCTCCACATCATTAGCTGGCCATTAACTCCAGCTGAGTTCACACATACAAGTTGCAGTAAATACCAATAAACGCACACGTAGTAAACTGAATATCAAAGAACGTAAACAAAAGTTAAACAAGATAAATCTTAAATCTGAACCTAGATATAAAAATAACTGTTCATGTCTGAAATTGACTAAGAAATCCATTGAAAGTATGAAGTATATAAAGAAATCCATTGAAAGTATGAAGTATATAAAGAAATCTATTTTCAGTCATGAACTAGGATCAAGAAATCCATTTCAAGTTATGAACTAGGCTGATAGATCTATTTCTCAAGTCTCGATCTGGAACAAGAAATCTATTTCAAATCTAAATAGTATTCAAGTCTGGGCTATATCATTTATAATAACTAAATAATCTCAATCCCAAAATTCATATTACCACAACATCTAAAGTTCGGTTTTATTGAGGTTGTTAAGTAGCCTCTAAGTGACACAAACAAAAAAACTACCAAGAACTACTTGTTAATAAAAAACCCCAGTCGGAACAGGAAGAAGTCTGTAAAGATCCTCCGAACTGTTTAGTTTTATGACTTAAAGTTAAACTGAAGTGTTATTGATCTGAATAGCCGGAGACCCTCTCCTCCACCCCCACAACCCCGCTCTCTACCGTGTCGACTAGCTGGACCAACGAGACCGTTGCAATTTAGAAATAAAATCAAGTCATGTCCACAGCATTTCATAACAAATAGAGTCAAATTTGAAGTTTAAAAAAAAAAATTAACATTCAGCTACAGTTCAGTTTTTTTACTTTAATGGTCGAAATAAGATCACCGTCACGCTAACTCCTGTGCTGATTTACGAACACAATTAAACCCAACACACACACACACACACGCACACACACACAATGTAACCAGCACACAACGGATAATGGCGGATTAGGCTACACATGTTACTTACAACCAATCCACTTTCTCAGCACGCTGACGTTGGACAGATGGTTTCAATTTTACTCAGAAATTAAAAAGTTTGTTTTTCCCCCCCATCATCTAAGACTCAGCGATTGAGTGTCAAAACAGATGGTGGCGGTATTATAGATTACATGTATATCTTAAAAAAACACACACACGGGGAATATATATGCATATAGAGAGCCGACATCACAAGCTCCCGCCCCCCCCACCTCCTCGGGCCGGGTGCTCCATCAGTATTGGAGCCCCATTTTCATAGAAATTATTTTTTAACTGTACTAGCAGCACATGCCCGTAGCCAGGTCAAAGTAAGCAGGGGGGCACCAATACCCAGCAAGAGAGGGCATCTTTACTTTTTCTTTATTTTTTTCCTCTTTTTTTTTTCTTTTTTAAGCGGGGGGCACTCCATACCTAGCGGCGTGGGGGGCACGGTCCCCCCCAGTGCCACCCCCCTTGGCTACGGGGCTGACTAGCAGCTCGCTGATTTGCCATTGTTAAAATGTACTGAAGGCTCTGCTGAAACATGAAATATTCAGGGAAGGTGAGAGGAGTCAGCCCCGCCGCCTGAGTGGCACAACGAGTACTCCAGGCCCAGGGATAAAATTAGTCAGGGGGGCCCCAGTTGTCCCGAGTTTTCAAGGGGTACAAAATCGCTGGAACCGACCATGCGGTCAGTCATCATGCTAAATTGCATTCTAATAGTCAGCAGTTAAAAAAAAATCAATTCAGCACACATCCATTCAATCGTTTTTGTTATTGGCTGTTGCTCGTAAATGTCAATCAAAACCTCGTTGTTGTTGTTGTTTTTTTAACTAGGTGGGGTGGGGTGAAAGGAGTGGGGGTACTAAAACTGGGTGCAGACATAGATCCCAGTGGGAAAAAATATAATAAAGGTGAGCAAAGTAAATTTGACCTTTATTAGAATCAGATGTGTCCCACTTGACATATTTCTAATGCCTCTAGTCTCATATTTTTTAACTGACTACCTAAAAAAATATAAATAACTTCAAAGTCTCGATAATTAGTATTCAAGAGTTGTTTTTTTTTTTCAATTTTAATGGCGTCACATACTGTGACATTTATTGCAGGGAAGCGGAGTGACATAAGACTGGGAATACGTTTTAAGCCGCAAACGAGTGGCAATCTGGGTATAAGGAGAAACCATTTATGCTTAAAGAGATGTGGCGAGTTAACAGACGGACGGGGTCGCATTCAATAGCCGTCAAGTTGAAAGGTCTCGGTTATAAATCTCAGCCAGCCCTGTCCTGCACATTAATGGGGACAGAAGTGCCAAATGTGGTCAATCACTGCAGGCGAAAATGAATGACTAATATTTGTACTGGCGGTCATAAATGACCCGCCCCCCCTCTCTCTCTATCTCTCTTATATATATATATATATATATATATATATATATATATATAGTATAGTGGCAACATAACTGACTGACTTAGAGTTATCGACTGACCCAGAAAGTTATCGATGAGCGTCCAGTCATATATATATAAAGAGATTGTTATGGGCCTTTCACTCATTACGGATACACACACACACATTCCCGGTGCTTTTAAACCATTCCTTATCACTGTCACACTTCCACACACACCCCCTTCCCAATAACAACCACTACAAAGAAGTTACGTAATGGCTCCAATAGATGGACAGATGGCGGCAGGCCCGTAGCGCGTGGGGTAAAGTTGGGGCAGAGGGGCCCGCCCCGTGAGTTTTGTCTGACCCCCCTGCTTATTTGTTCTACTTTAATAAAATATATTAACTGCCCCCCCCTGCTTTAGGAATGCCTGGCCCCTCCTGTAGAATTTTCACGCTACATGGGCTGCAACAACTCAAAGTACACGTACCTTTTCCCTATTACCACCAAGCAGAAATAATATTAACTTTAATTATTCACACCAATGTGCCCATAAGGGGTAAAAACCCTGAAATGTTAATATATGATGGCAGATAGATGCATCCGTGATTGTTGGGATTCGGACAGATTAAATCACCTAATGAATATTGTTTGGAAAAAAAAGGGGGGGGGAATTTACAAAGATACCCGCAAGGTTAGCTTTTTTTTTTAACTAACGAGTAAACCTATTGCCAGCATCTCTTTAGGCTCAACATCATTTTTCTACTAGAAAAATCACCCCCCCGGCTAAACAAATGTTCCCTCTAATTTTAAAGAGTGTGAAAGCCCACAATATGGATTCACTAGACAAAGACACTTATATTTCCCTCTGTTATGTTGCTGTGTATGAAAATGCTGGGCTGGTTGTGTGCAGCTTGGAAAGGGGAGCACTGCCCCCCCCCCCTGCCTCCCAGCCAAACAATGGTCTGTACTGTGTGACTTGGGAATTTATTGTGTTAGAATCTCAACAGTGGCTGTGTCAGGAAATACATTTTACTAAGTAGAACCAATAGCAGAGGGGGCCAGACAAATCGATGGTAGGGAGGGATGGAAATCTGGCCTCCATGCCCCCCCGCCGCACGCTACGGGCCTGAAGCAGTACCTGGACTTATCAAAGCACCAAAAGTTAAAGTTTCCAATCAACAGTTAGTGCATGAACAAAGAAAAAATAAATAAAAACTATCTGATGTCTTATTTTGAAAAAAAAATCCAGCTAGTCAGACTAATCATTTAAACCTACAGTACGCCTGTAAAACAAAATCCAACCATTCAGACTAATCATTTGAACCTACAGTATGCCTGTAAAACAAAAATCCAACCATTCAGACTAATCATTTGAACCTACAGTAGTGCCTGTAAAACAAAAATCCAACCATTCAGACTAATCATTTGAACCTGGAAGTATGCCTGTAAAACATAAATCCAACCCATTCAGACTAATCATTTGAACCTACAGTATGCCCGTGAAATTAAAATTAGCCATAGGATTTTAGTTATAAAAAATAGTAATATTTCATGGAATTTTAAAGAAATTTTATTTTAAAACATTTGTTTTTTTAATTATGATGATTTAAGACTGCATTGCTTTGTCACATAAACTGAGCAACCTGGATGTGGTAGGTAAACGAAAAAAATGTAGACTACCAGTGAACCCGCAAGTAGTAAGGAAACAAAATGTATCGGGATATCCAGCAACCTACATGTAGTTGTAGGTAAAAAAAAATTGGTAACAATGATTTTGTTTTTTAAAGTTTTGCAGTGGTTTAGTGAGAAATCAGATCACACCATTGTGCTAAGTAAAAACTCAGTAGTTAAAGAATAGTGGGAAAAATACACACGCACAAACTATAAGAAGATAAATTATGTGGATGGTACAAAACTTCCAAACACAGAACAAATTATAAGAAGATAAATTTATGTGGATGGTACAGAAACTTCCAAACCACACAAATTATAAGAAGATAAATTAGTGGATGGTCAAAACTGCCACCAGACAAATTATATATGAAGATAAATTATGTGGATGGCATAGAAATTTCCAAACAATGTACACAAATTATAGGAAGATAAATGATATGGATGGTCAAAACTTCCAAACCCAGATGAATTATAAGTTAAGATAAGTTATGTGGATGGGGCAATAAACCTCCAAACACAGACAAATCATAAGAAGTATAAATTGTGTGGATGGTACAAAACTTCCAAACACACACAAATTATAAGAAGATAAATTATGTGGATGGTACAAAAACTTCCAAACACAGACAAATTATAAGATAAATTATGTGGATGGTACAAACTTCCAAACACACACAAATTATAAGAAGATAAATTGCGTGGGATGGCACAAAACTTCCAAACCCAGACAAACTATAAGAAGATAAATTATGTGGATGGTACAAAAACTTCCAAACACAGACAAAGTATGAAAGGCTTACTTCTGACCACCAGACAGTCGTGTTGTGTTTGGGGCTGTTGGACTGCACTGGTTGGCACCCTGTGGCTGACTGTCATTACAATCTATGTAGTAGCAAGAGGACAGTGTGTACAGGGCAACATCGCAGTGGTCCATATTGTTGCAGCAAAATGCTACACATTCCTGCCAGTTCTTAACATCAGAGTCCACCTATTCAGAAAACAAAACATTTGTGTTTACATCTATTCCCTTTCTCAAGACTGCAAATCCAATGTATGTGAATTAATATTTTGAGTATATAACTTAAATTAATTTGTTGGTGCAGGAGTAGAAAACCAAACTGATGATCAATTACTGAGATCAAAAGCAGATAAAACAAAAATACATATTCAGTGGTGTAACTAGTGTTGATACCTCCTCCCCCGTTCCTCACGACAGACTCTTTAAAAATGTTGCCACGCTCCCCTGCCAAAGAATATTACAGTGGTTAAAATGCCTTCATGGGATGGATGGCAGAGTGGTTAGATACTCGACTGTCGACCTGAGAGTTCTGGGTTCAATCCTCTGTGAGAACCATGAAATTTTCCCCCGGGTGTTATTTGCAGCAAGTTGTCCCACAAGTCTACCCAGCTTTAAATGGGTACCTGACTTAAGTTGGGGAAGAAGGCGGCTGGGCGCAGCTAACCACACAATCCCTTCATATGCCAAGGTTGTAGAAACAGATGAATTCTACACTTCATCTGCCCTAATGGCGCCCTCCCCCACAGGGCTAAGGGAACTTTACTTTTTAAAATGCCTTCCCTAACTGGTGGACTACTACTTCCGATCCTCTCCTAGCTATACCATGGTTCATAATTTTGGAACTTCTTTTTAGTCTTTTTTATTTGTACATTACATCTGTGCAATGGAAGAGGGGGTATTAGATATGTGAAAACCCTGTTATACTGGATGCTAAATAAGCAACCTAGTCTCAAGCTGCACACACCATTGGACACGTTGAAATGCACTGACTAATGATGAACAAAGGATTACCTTTAAATAAGTGCCTGCATCTTTGCCAGCTAAAGGCAGATGTGAGAAGAACACAAGTTTACTCATTTCTTCCAAGGCATCAAAGTTTTGTTCTGAAGAATCTGTGCAGATGTCACCATCATCTGTAAATAAAAAATAAAATGGACAGGTGGTTATGCAGTGTAGAGTGCTCAACTGTCAAGCTGAGGGTCAAACTTAAGGATTTTTTCAGTCCTGGTCAATGTTCCCTCTACGGTGTATGAAGTGAGCAAGAAATTTTGTCTCTGAGCGACATTTTTGTTTGAGGCCTAAATTTGTGAGCGTATTTAAGCTATGTCACTGGTCGAGTGAGCGATTCCGTATGTATAGTATGAGCGACGCTCTGAATACATGTGAGCGATCGTCATGCGCTCAGCTTAGAGGGAACATTGGTCCTGGTCAATTTCCCAAATATACTCAGCTTTAAATGGGTGCCCAACTTTAAGCTGGGGAGTAAAGGCAGCTGGGTGTCATACTAGCCACACAATCCCTCAATATGCCTCTAAGTTACTAATACAGATGAGCTCTAGGGGACTTAATAGCTTCAAAATGACTAACCGTTTAGCAAATCTGTAAGGGATATCTTTAGATCAAGGTTAAAATTTGAATTAGGGTTCATGTTCAATAGAAAAATGAGACGTGTATAAGCCGTGTGCGATAACTGAATTCTTAACATTTAGCCTAGTCAATAAACATAAACACGATAACTAAGCTTCCGAATAAAATAACCAATACAACAGCGGGAAAATAAATTATAATGAGTACATTATTTAACTGTGGACTTGATGGCCGAGTGGTGTAGATACCGATCAGTCGACCTGAGAGTCCTGGGTTCGATCCTCTGTGAGGCCCATGGAATTTTCCAGGTGAAATTGCTGCAAAGTCGTCCCACAAGTCCACCCAGCTTTAAATGGGTACCTGACTTTAAGTTGGGGAAGTAAGGGGGGTTGGCGTTGTGCTAACCACACAATCCCTTCATATGCCGAGTGGTTATAGAAACAGATGAATTTTACACTTCATCTGCCCCGATGGCCCGCTAGGGCTAGGAAGGGAACTTTACTTTACTTACTTACATTATTTAACTACAAATTCACCTTCGCAAACTAGATAATTAATTAAAACATCAAACTAACTTTTTCAATAGGCATTTCGCTTAAATATT
>JAGDYQ010000187.1:164019-516945 GCA_021962125.1 Bulinus truncatus
AACAGGTTACGAAATCACTCGATTTAATTATAAAATGAACATAGAATTTGTATTTACAGCTTTAAAAAAAAAGTTAATATTTATTACTTAAAGAATGCAGCTGACATTGCACTATGCTTGATTTAGAGTTGATATCTCTTTCAGTTTGTTGTGAAATTGGACTAAAAAAAGCAAAGTATTTGAGGATTCTGGGACTCACCATGAAGTTATTTAAAAAAGTTCCTCTGGAAGTTGATATTCTACCAACTACATCGTGTGACTATATTATCGAAGTATAGTTTTCCATGCTTTGAAAATTCATTGCTGTTAGTCTTACCATTGCTTTTGGTTTTCTCGATATTTTGATTTAGATACCTAGCTTTATCTTGGAAATAATTTTGAAGTTAATTTTTTGAATTCATTTCTTAAAGTTAGTAACTGGTATGAAATGCCATTTCATACAAATGGTGATGAAAGACTTTGAGGTGAAATCGACCTTTTTGATTTCATTGATCAGGTGTGCATCGATGAGCCCATGGCGTGCCATTTATTTTAGTGGATCAATCAATAAGTTGGTCTAAATTTTCAGTAATTTTATCTATTTTATTGCATCTTTTAAATTTAAACTGTTCCTAGACTAATTCGGACACTAACCAGGGTTGTGCTATACTGAACATACCTTTTTTTTTTTAATTGCACCAATAAAACATTCAGAATATCTTTTTTTTTCAGGATGGCTATTGTTGATTCAAGCTTGCCAGCAGTTGTTTAGCTCTATAATCAGTTTTAACATGAATTTGTTTTAATTGTTAATTCCAAAATAGCAAGAATATTTCTTGAATTATTTTTTTTTTCAAAAAGTTTGCTGTTTCTCTCGTTATCAAAGTGGTGTATATTGTTGCATTTTAGATTGTCAAAGATGATTTATCTTCACTCTCATGGCATGATGCACCGTGACATTAAGGATGAAAATCATTTAAGTGAATAGTAAATTTCACTGTAAGTTGATAAACTTTAGTTCTACAGGCCTTATGCTACCTCATGGGGTTAAATTCACCATTTTCAGAGGTACAGTGGAATACTGCAGTCCAGAGGTGCACAGGGGTGAAGGGTGAGTACATGTAGTATTATTTTGTATTGAGTGATCACATTTTTAATCCCTTTTATTATTCTCATCCTAATTTCATGCCTTATTGACTTTTTTTTTTTTTTTTTTTTTTGGCCCACTGATATTTTATTAATTTTTCTTTTAATTTTTTTTTTCTATTCAGATGCTTTGGTCCCGAGCTGGATATATGGGCTTTAGGTGTGACATTGTTTACTATTGTATTTCGAGAAAATCCTTTTACCGTAGAAAGTGGCCCATATGAGCTGACAGAATCGGATCTCCCATATCCTATTTCTGATGGTAATATTTTTAATTTTAATCTTTATCAACAAGGTTGTTTTCTAAAGCCAAGATTTTATACCTATTTCATTTCTGTCACATCCTTTGACTTTTTGTTACAAAGAAAAGTCCATTTAATTCTTTTGCTCTAGTTTAATTTTTTCCAATTCTCATCTGTTTATTATTTTATTTATTTTTTGTACATCAGTTTAACTCATAATAATAATAATAATGCAAGTAAAAAATGTTAAGTATTAAATATTAAAGCTTCTGTTTATTATAACATAGTTTAGCAAATGCCATCCATTATTAAAAAGTTTTCTTTGATTACCTCGGTTTTCAGAACTGGTGACCTTGTTATTCGGCCTCTTGAGAGTAAACCCAGTGAAGCGATTACAGCATGCAACAAATCGTCAATAGTGACTGGCTGAAGCAACAGGCAGTTGATCTCAGCAACACTATCAATTCAGAAGGACATTGTTAGTAGACAAATTTGATGGACGTTGATATTGAATACCAGCTGTTGATGTAGTGGTGTCTGTGGCTTCTGTTGATGATGTGAGTATTGGTTTTCAAACCAACTGTTAAATCATACAATATTCTTTTAATAATTCAAGCTGTACGTGGATTCATTTTTTTGTTGCTGCTTTTACAAAATTTTGTTTTCTTTCTACTGGTTACTAACTTAGGCTGTGAAACTGTATTTATTTGTGACTTTTACATTAACCACTTATGTGCGAGTATTTACTTTAGGACATACCTTTACTAAAATACATTCATTTACCTTTTTTCAGCTCAACAGCCTTATCATGTTTTATATACACTCGGTTTTTAAGATATATAGTAAGATGTATATAGCTTAAATATAAATAATTTAGATTCTGTTCATTGAATGTATTTGATAAAGATATTTCAGTCAGATAAGCTTCACAATTACTTGCTATAGTCGAATTACGGCTACATATTCTCTGATCACTATTGTAACCATATTCATTGACCATATGCTGTGAGTAGGCTATAAATTATTCAATTTAAATGTACTAATTATTATCGCATTCAACAAGGCAAGAAAGCTGGTTCTATTTAAGAATCATCACAATGAAAGATGTTCATGTGACAATATTCAGTATTTTTCATGGTTTTCAGCTTTAAATGTTGAGTTTAACCAATATTTTAACAAATTGTCTTTGAACATTAAACTTATTAACTTTTTTTTATATAATATTTCTAGATGTATCTGTGCCAAGACTTCCAAGAGGAGGAGGAGGAGAGGAGAGAATAAAATTCTAAATGTTGTACCTTTCAATGTGATGTGAAGAATAGTCAATTCTGAGGACAAGATGTATGGTTCATTGACTCACTAATGTTTTGGTTCCAATTTAAAATGTTAAAGCTTTTTAAACAAGATTGAAACATTAGTGTCCTTGTATTTATATGTTCATACGCATGTGTTGTCAGTTTCCATGTGATAATATCTAATATATATTACAGTCAAACCTTGGCTTATGAGCATAATTTGTTTTAGAGAGGTCTGTAATCCAAAACACTTTTATATCAAAGCCCATTAAAAAAAAAAGTAAAATTTTGATGATTGGTTTAAAAAAAACAACTAAAAATATCCTTATGCATAATTGTGAATACTATTTTAATATTTTGATCAATATCATCAAACATGCAAATTGGTTTTAACCTAGTACTATGCAAAAATTTTACAGAAATTCTACTAAGCATGTTTAACATTTATCAATTGCACTGTGATAGTTTACTTACTATGATGATTCCATTATATTATCTACACCTCCTCTAAGGTTACTATGCTAAATCTGAGCATTTATCTCTTATTTCATACTGATGATATTTTCCTTCCATTAATTCCAAATAATTCCTACACTTAAGTAAATAACATAATGGTTATCTAGGCAAATTTTGTTACAAAATTTTGTTTATGTTGTGAAACCATTGTAAACCAAATAACTCATAAACTGAGGTTTAACTTTTACTAAGCAGTTTAGAAAGTAATTATTTATTAAGATTTAGTATGCAATAGCCTTTACCACTTAAATTTTGTTGTAAATATCTTTTGTAATAAATTTAATCATTTTTCTCTAAATAAATGTTTTCTACATTACTTGTCAATTTGTTAGAAAATTGAGTTTCAATAAAACTTTGTTTCATAGTGATTAGCATGTTCTTTGTTAGCAGTTTAATTATAAAAATAGAAAAAAAAAAAGATTCAGTTGGAGCTACCTAAACAAAATCAAGTCCTATATGGCTGACCTTGACCCTTACCAGTTTTCTGGTGATATGCAGCTCATACAGCTCAGGCTGTGTGTGGTCAGGGAAAAGGCTCTTGTGTGTGTGTGTATTAAATTAACAGATAAAGAGGTTCAATTTGGTTAATGCATTAAGGGAAGTAATTTTTGAACTCTTTTTTTTTTTCTATCATCCTGGAAAATAATTAGTTATACATGTATGGAACCCTAGTAGTGCCTAATGAAAGCCATTTCATGAACTATGCATTGATCTATGTTAGTGTTCACTTTATTTAAGCTCAACTTAACCTTACTTTTCTATTGCCATAATCAGGTCATAAATAAAAAATCTCAATTTCATTTAACCCTAAGGTTAACCCTTCAGTGTTTAGTTATTTCTTATAGTGTTCTGTAAGGAAATGAAAGTTTCTGAAATGCTGAATTATCCTACTGTCTTCAAAAAAAAAATTCCAACACCTTTCTACTAACTTTTTAGTTCAGATGAATAGGGATAATAATTTCTATTTGGAAAAAAAATACACAAGTATATGATAATCAAATTCTTGGCAAGTTGTTCCATAAAAAAAAGACATAAGATGTGATAAGTAGTACATTGTATTTAAATGACAAATTGGGTTTATACGTTTTATGGTACTATGCAAAATTACTATCCTACCTTTAACTAATATTATCTTTTAATGTAGATAAGCTAAGATTTTATTTTTGCCTCGATCAGGATTTTGAGATTTAAATGGGAGCATGTAGTTGGTGTAGCAGCATATTTTGGAATATACCATGTCACATTGTAAACAAAAAGGTTGCAGTGTAACATTAATGTGTGCCTGAAAACTTTTAAAAGTTATATTTAAAATTCTGAAAATTACATGAAAATCAGATCTCAAAAGACAAACCAATTAAAGACAGCAAAAGGTTGCCCCTCTAAAAAGAACATGACTGAAGAAAAAGATGGACAGAATACATTAGCAGCCCCTTCAACAGACCTCCACCAGCTGTAAAAGCAGACATACTAGCAGCCATAAGTGAAATTAATGTTAACACAAACCCTCAGAATAAACAGGAAATCTACAAATGCGGGTTATATGAAGATGCCAAAGCCAGAGTAGTTAAGGCAAGACATGCTTTTGGAGATCTATTGCCAAACCCCCTTTGTTACGCAAGAAATTAAGCAAGTAATCAGGTCATAAACAGGAGTTGTCAATCAGGAGTGACGTATTAAGTGAAAATAACAATGCATCAGAGACCAGACAGTCTGGCATTAAAACCTTAAATAGGAAGGTTGTTCATTGGAGAAACTCTGTAATATTCAGTAAAAAAAAATGTGGGTTGGTGACAAACTGTGACTAAGGTAGTAAGTAATAAATGAGAACTCTAGGCCATTTTTGGACATAAACTGTGTCTGAGGTAGTAAGTAATAAATGAGAACTCTAGGCCATTTTTGGACATAAACTGTGACTAAGGTAGTAAGTAATAAATGAGAACTCTAGGCCATTTTTGGACACAAACTGTGACTGAGGTAGTAAGTAATAAATGAGAACTCTAGGCCATTTTTGGACATAAACTGTGACTAAGGTAGTAAGTAATAAATGAGAACTCTAGGCCATTTTTGGACATAAACTGTGACTAAGGTAGTAAGTAATAAATGAGAACTCTAGGCCATTTTTGGACACAAACTGTGACTAAGGTAGTAAGTAATAAATGAGAACTCTATAGCGTGATTTAGATGAAAAGATTTTTTTATATTCGGAAATAATGATTACATCAAAAAATATCTTAAGAGATTTTATTTACAATCAGGTATTTTACCATGACATGTACATTATAATGTTTCTTAATAATGTGAACATGGGTGGATTTTTTTATTTTAAGAACTTTTCTTCTTAAATGTATTGACAATAATTCAACATAATATGATGAACTAATTTTACAATACATCAAATTTATTAGTAAAACTAAATAATTAAATGACCATGCAAAAAAAAAAAACAATAATAAGCATGAAAAAATTAATTCTACGTTTCCTGATTTGAGAATCTGAGGTCTGCTGTCATATTAATAAATATGCACTCCATTTATCATCTTGTCAATACATCAATAGCACTAGTTGAAATTTTAGATATTTCTTTTGGAATTATAAAAGCTGAACATTAAACTAACTAAATTTTTTTATTCTATTAAGAGTGCTGTGCTCTCTTTCTTACTTTATTGAGGGGGATAAACTATAGTAGTAACATCTATCATGGCACATGCTGATCAATGATAAATTTGTACATGCTGGATAAATAGTGCTATGGTTTATTTCTGATAACACTGAGGGGCAGGGTTGGATGAACCAATACGCTTATAAGGCTTTAGCTTTGATAAGACCATGAAAAAAATCTTTGATCAGACTTCAAGGATTCTGTGTGATTTTTAAAGGAAAACTTCATACAAGGAAATAGCACGAGTTAAGAATAACTCTTTGCATCTTCTGGAAAGACACATAGGCCTACTAAAGGAAATGAGAAAGGACATAATAGGTTTCATGGGTGATGGGCTTTGTGAATTTGTTTACAAAATTAGGTTGATTTTTTTTATTACAAGCTGTAAACTCAGAACTAACCTAAATCTGGCACAACTGAGTAGATTAACAGAGGTTGTTTTAAAATACCCCATAGCGGTTAATTTTATTATTATTTTGTTTGTCATAAAATTAATTTATTTGAAAAATGCCAACGGTAAATTAGTCTATCATGTTTAGTTTTCTCTCTAAGAGTGCACATAAAAAAAGGGTGTGGTCACTAACTACAAAAAAAATTACATACACACGTACAAATCTTTCATAACAATTGGATCATATTTCATCAATAAATAAATCTGAATAGGTTGGTGACAAGTGATATTTTTACTTAAACATACTTTGACTGAAGTGCACAAGGTGATCGAGGAAAAGATCTCAAAGAATAAATACATTCCAAACTTCTTTGTTTAGATCCTATTCTGAATATTTTGCAAGCTACTGCTTTCAGGCCAAAAAGGCATTAATGTTAAGCATATAGACATGTATATGCAATATTTAACAGAGAAATTTATTTACAGAATGTTCTCTGGTTGTCAAATTTGCTGACTTTAAGTAAAGACACAAATTTCACGTTTCCCCTGATGTCATGGCTGAATACTTGGAAAATGAAGGATAGTCTTTCTTTGATAGAGGTCTGTAATGTAATGTTAAATCACCAGTTTGTTTCCATATGAAATGTCGCACAGTTCGAAGGTCCATGTTAGGGTCTAAGACCTAAATAGAAAAAAATTAGTTAATTTGATGTTAAAAATTTGGTTAAATAGACAGTATTTTTCTTTTTAAAAGGATATTATAATACTAACTTACAAATATTACATAAAAAAAATTAAACAACTCTATGAAAGTGTCATTGAAAAATTAAATTCTTCTTTATTGTTTTTTTTTTCTTTACAGGTGGAACACCAAAACTTGTACTGTTTTCCCTTAGGATTTGCAAATTGATAAAGTTTGTGATCGATGAATTTATTTTCCACTTTTCAAAGAAAGAACAACATGATGGCAAGGATGTACATCATTCCACAGAATCAAAGACTTACCACATCATTGCACAGTAACTCCACCCTTTCCTCTGCGGCACAAGATGAAGGCTCCTCTTCTTTCTCTGTCTCTTTCTCATGGCTGTTGCTAGTCGCTGCTTGAGATCCTGCATCTGACCCTTGGCCAAGGACTTTTTCATAGACATGCTCAATAACTTTCCTCACATTGATCATATCACTTGCTGATAAGCGATCCCTGTGAAGTAGATGGTTAACATTTGCGATACGTAGCTGTCTCTTGAAAAAATATTCTTATAAAAAACCTCAATATCTTTTTATGCCTAAGTTTTTAAATAAAATACAAGAGTGAAATGCCTAAATATCAACTCAAATAAATGCCTAAATATCAACTCAAATAAATGCCTAAATATCAACTCAAATAAATGCCTAAATATCAACTCAAATAAATGCCTAAATATCAACTCAAATAAATGCCTAAATATCAACTCAAATAAATGCCTAAATATCAACTCAAATAAATGCCTAAATATCAACTCAAATAAATAACCCAAGGTTATGGTGTATTCATAAAAAAAATGAAATTGCATATGACAAACAGAAAAAGTTTAAATATTTGTTAAAACAAAAGTAGAAACAAGATGACCTACTTTTTGATTGGTTTTATTCCAGTACTAGGGTGGGGTTGTAAGAAAAATGGTAGCTTGTTAAACTTTGGCATTTCTTTCTGTGAAGATTTTCAGAAATAAATTTAGAATATCTATTACAGTAAGGGCCCTATGAATGCAGTAAAAAAATGACAGAGTGACATTTATTATTGAACTATGCTAAAAAAAATATACAGGTCTTGTGACCACAACTAAAATCGTGCTGATTCTATCTGTAAACTTTTTTTACCTCAATCAACTAAAGAGACTTGAACTCAATACACAAATGTAAAGTAAGCAGAGAAAGAGTTCACTCAGGCATGAGAATGAAACTAGTTGAACTAAAAGCTTTGACACCAAAGAACCAAGTAAATTGTACATATATTATTTTTTAATGATAATCTCAAATTTAGAACCAAGGCCTGAAACCATAGCCAGGTGGCCATCTACACATTCTTTTGATATGAAGTTTATGACATTAATCAAAAAAAAAAAAGAAAATCAAATGATTGCTAAATGATAAGTCTCGTGTCCAGTTGACCAAATGGGCTGGTGATGGGAGAGAAAGGTAAAACACTCACAAAGACAATGACGTCCAGCACCCATTGAGGCACAGTTTCCTTCAAGAGCATCTGTTCCGTCTCACCGCCTGCATCCCGGGCTAGTAAACGAAATAAAGTTCTCCCACCAACTTCACTGCATGTCATAAAAAAAAAACAAAGATATGTACAATGAAAAAAGCAAATCTCTATAGAGTACTATTACTTAATTTACCACGATGAACCCTGTTTTTTTTTTGGTTATGATTAGAAGAAATCAAACCTAAAAATGACCGGTGTGTGTCCAGGTACAGTAAAGTATGGCACAGATGGTTTCTCTTGTTCTGGATCTGAAAAAAAAGTTGAAGTTGATAATCTTTTAAACAAACATTCAAGAATCAAAGTCAACACAGTGGCACCTGGGGTTATGAACTAACACAAACATTGAAATAGAACTTGTTTATTAATACAACAAAATGCAAAGAATATGTATACTTCAAGAATTAAATAAAGATAAGAGAGAAAATAACCAACCAAATAATTTAAATGTAATAAAAAAAATTTTGTCTAAATTTCTAACCAAAAAAAAAAAAACGGTCATGGGACAATGTATAACTTTCTTTTGCTATGTCATTTTCGCACACAGTAACACTGTCCTGTCCAGAAAGGAATGAAAAAATATACCATTATTTTGTGTAGAAATTATTACAATCAACAAGAAAATGTAGGTTTTTTTTGAGATACATTTAGAATGAGATATAAAAATATATCCATGAAGTGAATTGTCAAAAATCTGCCCCCTTGGTATCAAATTACAGTAAATGGTATAAGATCACATGTACTATATAAGACTGAACATAAGAGAGAAGAACCATTTGCTCAATGGTGATCACATGACACTTGTCAGGCAATGCAGCAAATCTACTTGTACTGTAAAACCTTTATCAAGCTAAAATAAAAAAAAAAAAAACAGTTTTGCTTGTTTTGCAAGATATTGCTTGTGAAGCAAGTTAGAATTAATGAAAGCTTGTTGCTTATCTTTCAAAACACTCATCTTGCAAGTTAATGAGTTGAGTGAGGTTTGACTGTACAGATAAAATTTCATCAATCTAATACTAACCTTGACTGTCCTCAGGATGACATTTGGGCCAGTAGTCCAGCAAAGCTTGAAGTAATGTGGTACCAATGTTTGCTAAGTAAGTAAATGAAAAGTTTGCATAGTAAATAATAAAAAAATAAAAAATATTAGGAAACTGCTCATCAAAGATGATCTGTAAAAAATGTTTATATTGTATCAGGTTTTCAGTAAGTTTCAAATGAACATTTCTTTCTGTCTTTTATTCTTTTGCCACTTTGACATAAGTTTTGTATTTCCATTTTTTTTTGAGACACAAAGAGAACATTGTGGTGATCATAAAGTACTTCCGTGCTCATCCGGTGATCTTCATTCTAAAATCTGTAATAAAATTACATTATATGCTACTAAATATTTATGAAAACGGAAAAACAAATATTCTCATATATTTTTCCACTGCTTATGGTTAAATTTTTAATGTATATATATTTTTTTTCTGAGTGTGTTGTTGATTATTCTAGTACTCAGTATAAGAGAAAGAGGAAAGTTAGATAGACCAATGCATTTTTTCGGTCATACATTATTATTTTTAAGGTATCTATAATCAGTACTAACAAGACATTTTATTATTATTTTGTAAATTAAAGTTGACGGGCTCAAAATTTATGAAAAAATGCTAGAAAACCAACAGACTCTGTCAAAACATTCAGACCTTTGATGATAGCTTGGAGAATAATTTTCCCTTATTGTTTCCCTTTTGCCGTTGGGTTAAGATTCACCATCAATCTTTACCATACAGATGATTTCTTTTATCAGGGAACCTCAGAGTCATAGGAACTTACAAATGAAGCTTGCCACTTCATTCGACTTACTTTTAGTTTCAGGGGCATCTGCAGGAAGCTCCAATCCTAAATCTCTTGTTGACAACCAAGCAGCAAAACAATCAGACTCTTCCAGATGAATTGTCAGAAGCTGGAAATATATTAGAAAATCTCTTTATGAAAAAAAAAATTAATTAATTACAATCATTGAACAGAGTAGAAAGTTAAGTAAATCACTTATCTGATAATTACAATGAAGAAACTTACCCCTGTTTTTAGATCAACTGTGAACCAATTGGGAACAAATGTCATTTTGAAATGCCTTTTAACAATATCTTCAAAATCCGCTTTACCATATTCTTCAACTTTTCTGGCCTAAGAAAGTTTTACAAAAAAAAAGTTAATTACAATACACACATGGGAAAAAAATCTTTAAAAAATCTTTAGATCTATATCTCAATTTCAAAACTGTTTAAGGGAATCTTTTCAAAGACTTACAGTAAGAACATCCCAGAGGACCACATTGTCATCTGTGTCTTTGGTTAAAATATGTCGCTTATCATTCAATACATGATACTGACGTATACTGGGATCACCTGTAAAAAAATACACCAATCTAACATGTTTAAAAGTAAGTTTTAGAGAAATAGATATCTAAAACTACCCTAATATAATTTGATATCATAATAAAACATTTCAGTCATTCTGAAACCCAGTTGTTCCTGTTTTAGCTTTAACTTAATATTGAATTCCAGATAACTGAGCTCAAAGTTAATTCATTTTAAATAAATAAAATTATAAACCCTTACTGTCATTACCTTTTATCACCATATTAGGTTGTGAAAAAGCAGGTGAGGCCCTCCACCGGTCATTGTCATAGTCACCAGAGGAACGGCTGTTAGGAACTTTCACTGGCTACAAATTATATATGAATAAAATAAAATAAAATATAATAAAAATAAAATTAGAAAGTGTTGAATAATAATGAAAATAAGCTTAGTATATAAAAACCAAAATTAATTGTAAAATCTGTGACTTATCCCAAGATTTTCTTCAGTCAATAAGATTTTTTTTAACTGTTTGGTTACAATTAATAAATCTTAAAGAGATGCCAGTCATCAAAAGCTTACCCAATTTTTTATTGTGGAATCTGTTGTTGACACCCAAATACTGGGTTGAGGAGATTCAACAAGCTCCAGCTAACAGTAGAAATAAAATAAAATATTCTCAACACTCTATATGCATGAGGTATTAAAATGATGACATACTTTCTATTTTACATCAATAGAATGGTAAACAGGTAAAAATATAAAGTTCACCTTTAGCACTGGGTTTTTCTCTTCACATATCAGTTCTCTATTTTCTGGGACTCTGATGTCTGTTGCCCAAACTCGCCTGTCACGCCCACCAGAGAACACAACAGAAAATGCATCATTGGCCTGAAATTTAATACACATAAATTGAAAAATATTTCATATATTATTTACATTAAAAAGTATAACTCTCGACCAAAACTTTTTTCTAGACCCAATATGAAAGACCACCGATCCAAACTGTTATATTAGTTGATTTTTTTTTTAAATGTATTTTTTAAAAATTTAAACAATATACAGTGGTACCTACATATATGAATGCCCTAACATATGAGATTTTTGAGATACCAGCAGTTGAGAAAGCGATGTTTCGTTTTGAAATACAAGAAACATTTTAAGATTTGAGCAGGTCGGCTGGCAGCGCAAGACCCAGTTTACTGCGCCTTAAGCATCTCACATTTTCCCACGCCTCAGTCAGTGTGCTTTTTTGCCTCGATGTCACAGCATCTTTGATAAATAGTTCTCGTGTTTTGTGTTTTTTGATCATTTATAGTACTACAGTGAAATGTCGTTATAACAAACGTCAGTGTAACGAATTATTCAATACAGCGAATTTTTTTTTTGCCCCTTCCCCTTCGCTTATATAACATCTGTTAAAAAGTGTCGTTGTAGTAATGAATTTCGTGTTTTCAGTATTGCGAAAAAAATAGCCGTTTTGCAGATATTTAATTTTATCCCCTTACCAAAAAAAACATTGATTCGGCAAATTTCTAAAACTCAAGTCAACTTGAACTCAAACGACATTCACATGTACTAAATAATGGGAGGGGGGAGTGTGAGAGGAGTAAGATGTTATGGTAACCTTTAACCTCTACTGATGAGGATAGTAAACATAAAATCCACCAGGTGCAGTACTGAGACAAGTATTGTCTTGGGACGGCGAGGGGGAGGGGTAGTGAGTGGCGGTGTCACAATTATGTAACAACAAACGGGGAGAGGGGGGGGGAGAATGATGAGAATTTTAGCAAGGTCGGGAAGGGGAGGAGGAAGAGAGCCTAAAACGTCATGGGACAAACACATGAATGTAGGGATCGTTACACATTCGCGGGAGTAAAAAAAAATCAATAAACCAGTGTTACATCCGTGTTAGGGAAATGCGCTAATGAGAAAGAAGCAATACACTTAAAAGTATAGCTTATTGGGAGGTATGAGAAAGACATAATGGTTTTGGTATGTGTAGAAAGTAACTTGATAGTTTTAGTAAAAGACTGCATTTTGCCAAGATGTTAATAAACTACCGGTACCTGTATTTAATTAATAATACAGGAATGGAAGAATAAATGAGTTATTTATTTGACCTTTTTGTGACATTGAACTATACTTTTTTTCTAATTATAATAAAATTTAATCCAGTTACAAAAATAAATAAATAAATAAATATAAAAATATATTTTTAAAATTATTTCGTTTAATAAATCAGACAATATGAGTAAGATAGCTGTAGTGGGTTTCTTATAAATTAAGTGAAGTAAGTCATGTTGAATAACTTATAAAAATAAATGAATTACGTCCCTTAGTTCAACGACCGTTAGCGGTAACGAAAGCTGAAAGCTAAATTACTAGCTTAACTAATGAGAAATAAACGGAGAGAATATTCAACGTATTTTTAGCTAAATATCTTTGGAAAAAGTAGTAAAATGACATAATATATTTGCATTGATACCCAAATGAACTATATCCACATACTGCGAACAGAAAATGCCGCGGCGGCGACGAACGAAACCCCCCCCCCCCCCCCCGATTTCAGTGTAACAAATTTTCAGTATTACGAACGAATTTTGAATCCCCGTCAATTTCGTTATAGCGACATTTCACTGTATATCATATTTCTTTTTATAACTGTGGGTTCGAAAAAAGTGAGTGCATGTTGGAGGCTGGAATGGATTAAGGCCATTTCAATTAATTACTATTGGAAAAATGCTATGAGATACAAGCAAATTGATTTCAGGCAATGTTATGGAACAAATTTAATTTGAATCTCGAGGCACCACAGTATTAAAAATACTGAAGTTCATTCTAAGGAAGACTAAAGCACATAATAAAAAAAGATAGAATAGAGAACAATCGCAGTTTGAAATGAGTTCTTAAAATTGTTATTTTTTTTAATGGAAGGATTCTTTCAATTTTGAGACTGATGTTCTCTTTAGTTAGAGAACAATAAAGTCCAAGCACATAAAACTATTCATTCACACACAGATATCAAATAACTAATCTTGTCCATTTCAAATTGCATTATTCCTATAATCTAGAGAAACACACAAAAAGGAATCAAAGTGCACCTGTAATGTCCAAACCCCTTCATCGTGTACTCTGAAGGTGGCCACACATCTCTGCTGACCGAGTGACCACAGTCTTATGGTGCCATCTGAGCTACCTGACAAGCACTGTCATGCAAATAGGAAATAAATTAACAAAATATTTAATGTACTATAGTATATTTTAAAATATGTTTACATTTCATAAACTAAACTTGCTAAAATCAAAATTACACATAAAAATTCAAATAGATGATAAAGATTTTTTTTTCCCGTTCATATTTCTATAAAATGAAAAACTCAATACCTGAGTTCCATCTCTGTTTAATAATAAGGCCTTTACATTATCAGTGTGACCTTTCAACTTCATTAACTTCTGACACATACGAGTGTCCCAAACTCTCAATACCTTTTCAGTCGACCCTGACACGATGACAGTCCCTGACTGGTTCATGGCCAAACTATAAATAGAGTCTTTATTGCCACTTAAACTTGATGCTGTCAAAATAAAAAAAAAAAATTTTTTAATTATAAAATGTTTCATTTCGACAGAGCATATTTTTTTTTTTCCAATCTACCCAATCAAAATTTTCAGCTTTTCTGAACCAAAAGTTTTTTTTTTACAGTTTTTTTTTCATATATTAAATTTACTCGTTAATGATTACTTTAGAATATCAATGGTGAATATAAATAAATTGGTTTAATATTTAAAAAAAAGAACAAGAGGCATAACGAAAACTTAAAATTAGCATAAGACAAATAACCAAGGTTATTGTTGTCACACGTTAATAATTTATCAACATTGGTCAACAGTAATAAAGGGTATTGAATTTAGTCTAAAATAATAAAAAACCGGTGCTTATGATCTTTCACTAAACAAGGCTAACAGCAGGAAAAAAAAAGGTTACAAAAGGAAAGAAAAAAACAAAAATCAATGAAAAAAAAAGTATTGTTCTTTCCATAGCTGACTTACTGGTTACTGTGTTGTTAGAAGCTGTCAGAGCTGTCAAAGTGTTCACATCCCAAAGGAATATTTGTCTGTCAAGACCAGCTGAAGCCACTTGCTCTCTATCTTTGGCATAGGCTAAGGCTTTAACATAATCTTTGTGCGTGCGTAGAGTAGACATGCAAAATCCTTTATGAGCATTCCAAACTTTAACAGTCGTGTCACTTGATGCTGATATTACTGCAATTAAATAAAATATTAAAAAATCTTAAATACTTCAATAAACAAAAATATATAAAATATTTATAAAGTCTAAAATGCAACAAATTTTTTTCTAGCTGAGATTCCAAGCAATAGTCATATATTTAAGAAACATTTTTAGTCAAACTACTTATATTTTAATTTTAATATACCAAGTTTACAAGGCCATAAACTTACAGGTTCTCCCACCACAGCATAGCACAATATCATTAACCCAGTCTGTGTGATGCTCCATAGACAGTATGTATGGATCCTAAATAAAAATGTAAATACTGCTAACGTCATAAAGAAAAAAAAAATTAAAAGCCTAGAGTTTGTGATGTTTTAAAACATAAAATCGAAGCCACTTATGCAAAAAAAAAAAAAAAAAGATATAATTTAACTAATGCTGTTAATGAATTTTCTAAGGAAATATAAATGTGAAAGTTTTAGCTAGTTTTTAAAGTCAACTATTACAAATTTTCCAGCTGCAAACTAAATTTAAAATATTAATATCAGTAAAACCAGTTCTAGAAATTTAACATGCTACCATTTAACTCATTCCCAACAATACCATTATCGTCATTCTTGATCAACCTTTCACCTTAGCTTCATTAATATTTAGTCTGTCTAAAACACAAAATGCAATTCATGGTCTAAGTGAAAAAAACGTTCTGTTGTAGGGAATGACTTAATTATAGCCAGGCTTAATAATCTGACAGCCTAATTTTAAAAGTGTTTAAATGTTCACTTTGTTTGTTCTTGTGTGCCATATCCGAATGATTGAATCCCTCCCAGCTGAGTAGAGTCGATTTAGAGTTGGATCAAACTGTAATGCGTTTACTCCTGACCTATGACAACGCTCAACTTCATCCCTTATCACAAATGATACCTGAAAAGAATCATTCAGTTAGTTTAGGAAATGAGTTTTTTTTTTCTTCACAATATCATTTTGTTTTAGTTTAAGTTAGAGTATCTATTTGTAATAAACAGAATTAACTAGAAGATAAAAATTTATTTCAAAATCTTATTAAAATAAGGTGGTTTGACAATGATCATATTGTTAGCTTTATTAGAAAATTAAATAACACCAGTAGCAATAATGTCTTTAAATAAAACATTATAATTTTTACACTGGCGCAGTGACATGCCTTAAAATTGATCAATTGCTGATCGCCATTAATCTGTACTATAAAAATCCATAAAAAATCAAAAAAATCAAACTGTTCTGAGAGAACATCACTGTTGCAATGTTCCAAATTTTATTAAGAGCCAGCCAAGATAATGTATGTTAAATAGATATGCTACTTCACAGATTTGCAGTAATAACTAAGTCTAATACAAGGCCACTGCAACTGAGCCTATCTGTGCACAGAATAAGAAACCATTTAATGGGTCAATTGTTTGAATTGATACTTTACCTCTTCAACAGTTCCAAATGATGGTATTGATGATTTTACATTTATGGTAAACAAATGAATTATTTATTTTTATTAGTTTATCCCTAAAAATGTTCATTTTTAACATTTAGTTTTTACTTGTTTTTGTTACTACATAACAATCAAAACTCAGATTTGGAACTGTTATTTTTGCCTCAAAAACATGTCTACATGATTATTACCTATTTACTAATAACAATAATAGACTTAAAAGAACGGCACCATTGCACATTAATGTCTATTAATGATTATTCTAAATCATGATCAGTATTTAACAGTCATGCAATACAGCTATTACATAAGAATTTCAACAATGTTTTTTTTTTATTTGCAATCTGTCAATCAAAACTGTTAATTTTCTTTTGATTTGATGTCATAAATAAATGCCATTTGGCTTTTCAATGCATTGAAATTATTTACACCTGTAAATATATACCTGGACTTTTTTTCGGCCCTGATTAGTGGACCCTTTATGTAATGACATTTTCTCTATCAATAATTTATTTTATTCATTTGCTAAGTCAGTTTTGATAAGCCTAAGCCGAACCGGATATTTTTTTAAAACAAGAACAATATTAGTACAGCAGTATAGAGCTGTTCATTTTACATTTTAAAAATACATTCTATGTCAAATTAAAATTTGATAATTTAAATAAGAACATTATTTTTTACTGAGATGTAATAATTTTGCTAGTTGCAGCCATCAAAAAAATAAAAGAGTGTGAGTGATTTCTCATTTGATGCGGAATAAATATTTTGGACGCCATTTTCTTATGAGCTTCTGTAGCAACGAATTGCTTAAGGAATATTTCAACTTTTAGAGTGAAAACTCAATCCAGGGTGACAAGGCTTACCCTTCAAAATGCCACCTAAAAAGAAAAAAGGCAAAGGAAAGGGGAAAAGAAAAGGAAAGGGGGCAAAAAAAGATGGTATTATTAATATTTAATGATGTATAGTAATATTTCTCATTTCTTAGTTTTTTTTCTTAACAAAATGTCCAGAGGCAAAGATAAATTTAATTTAGCCTTTGAAAACTTTAAGGAAAAAGAAAACTACAAATGTATTGTGTTCTTAAAACATTACAATCATATGATTGTTTTGAAACTACTAAACCTTACTTTGTAGTTTTGATAGTTGATTCTTAGGAGATCCCTATGTCTGCCTTGGCCTTGGTCTTTGGATTACATTGGACCAATGATTGGTCATTTATTATTTCATTAATTGATGTACATTTAATTAAAAAATAATCGCTAAAAAATAACAATATGAATGAATAACTATTGAATCCACACTGCTCATTTATTGTTTTAAAAAATCCAATATTCTTACGACTTACTGTTCATTAATATTTTTTTAAAGAATTCTGGTGGGAGGGAGGAAATTATTCATTCGAAGTATTAATAATATTAATATTAACTAACCATCATTGAATGACAAATTTCATTACGTTTCATATCTGTGCAGCTAGTTAATACATTTTTAAAAAAATGTTCATTACATTTTAATGAAATGTTCTTATATGCATTATGAGCTTTACATTATGTCAACACATATTATCCAGATGCTAAACTAGAGTTAGAAGACTCTTATAAACGTACATTAGATGAAATTGCTGCGCTTAAAGATCACCTTGGTATGTTATTTCTAATTTTTCTAATTTTTTTTTTTTTAAGACAGAAATATTTGTTTTTATAGTTGACCTTGTCTGTGGGAAAAAAAATTAATTAACTCTTTAAAAAAAATGTATTGCAGCTGTTCGAAGGGAGCTAACCAGAAGAGCTCAGTCAGCAAGTGTAGAAATTTCAAAAAAAATGGAAGAAACAGAGAGGCTTTTAGAAGAGCATAAATTAGATCAAAAAGATATAAATGCAGGTAAAAAAAAAAGTAGCAATTTTATTATCATAAGTATGATAATTTTTTTTCTGTATTCATTTTTTTTGTCATAAAGCCATTTCCAGGCTTAGAAATGTTAATTAATAAGAGTTCCTTAGCATCTTTTGCTTTGCTATCATTGAAAGTTAATAATATGCTATTACTAGCAAGTAATGTCAGTTACTGTGGGATGGATGGCTGAGTGGTATAGATACTCGACTGTTGACCTGAGAATCTTATGTTTGATCTTCTGTGAGAACCATGGAATTTTCCCAGGTGAAATTTAGTGAAAATTCGTCCCACATGTTCACCCAGCTTTAAGTGGATTGTTGACTTAAGTTGGGGAAGTAAAGGGGGCTGGGTGCTGTGCTAACCACACAATCTCTTCATATGCCAAGGTTATAGAAACAGATGAATTCTACAGTTCATCTGCCCTGATGGCCCATTAGGTCAAAGGGAACCTTACTTTACTGTCAATTACATGATCTGAAAAAATGGAGTGATTGACTTCTGCACTTATTCCTCTGGAATGTCAGATCTACAATGGATATCTAAAATTATTCATTTAGCCAGTCCTCATATTAATGTGTATGCATTTTTTTTTCTGCTTTGAGACATGACTAGACAGTATAAAACAATGCAGACTGAAATGGGCCTTAGAATACACCAACTTGAAACAGAACTTAGTAGGACAAGATCTCAATTAAGTAAGGGAATTTTTACATATCTTATTTGATTTTGATATGTACTATATTTTGAATAAAACTCAGCACAGCATAACAAATTTTTAAAGAGAACCATGGAATACTATTTATTTTAATTTAGCTAATTGGTTTATGCATTAAAAAAGATGTGTTTATTAACAGTCTCCCTTCAATTCCCTAAAATTATAAAGATCCTGGAGATCTCTTATGGGGAATAAATATTACATCTCAAATAAATATGATTATGTAAAGGAGAATAAAAAATTTTAATTTGGAAAATTGTGAATGGTATGCTTCCTACGTTAAGCCCTGATCCATTGAAATTTTTTCTTCCTTGCTAAAAATGTTCAGATTTAAAGAATAGGGCATTCATAATAAATTTAGGCCTACTGGTTCCATTTTATCAAACCCATCAGTTAATATATTAATTTTATAAATTTGTGTGCCAATGCAACAGAACCTCTTTTTAAACTATACTTCTCTCATTTTTTTTTTAATATTTAGTTTAACCATTTTATAGGTGCTGCAGAAGCAGAATTGAAAAAAAGTTATGAAGACCGGAAGAAAATGATAGATGAAAAAGATGTCATCATTAAAGATTTAAAGTTGAAAATTGATTCTATGGAAAAAGCATATGAAAATGTTTTAAGGGTGTGTTTTTTTTTTTTTTTACTATTTTACTATAATTATTTGATAGTAAAAAATATAAAAAATAAAGAGAACTGTTACCCGATGACTTTCATGTTGTTTACCAACTTCATACTTGTGCTGCTTTAATTAAAATGTATAAATTGTTTGATAGAATTATTCTTACCATAAATTTGCATAAAGGAAGCCAATGTAGGTCTAAGCAACATGACATAACAACGTTTTGTGTTCAAGGCATAAAAATGTAAAAGTTTGCTAGTATAAAAAATATAAGGCTATTAGTTGTAAAAGATTTATTACTGAGATGCTTTGGTTCATTGTAACTGAACGCCTATGTGGTACAACATAGGGCTTCTTAATTATTGTCTGTCTAATATGCTGTTTATATTTGGTGTCTTATATTTATTTCTCAACCTACTGATTCATTCTCTGTGATATCATCCATGTGAAGTTGTGAACAAAATTGTATTTGTTGAAAAAAAAAAAATTATGATGATACTTTCTACATTAATGTTTAGCAATAATTTTTTTTTCTGTGGCTCACCTGGCACCATCTCACATGGCTCACTAGTTGTGGAGAACTGACTTATAACACATTTGTCACAGCCTGCCTCTCTGTCTATTATGGAAGGGAAAACTTTTCACTTCCCTTACTAGGCTATTGGCAGTACACACACCCTGTTGGTATGGCCAGTATGGGCAAGTGATAAAACCCTACTTTCTGCCATATTTGCAGATGCGGCAGGGTGAGTACATAATCACCCCACTGCTCTGTAGGCATGGCAGATGTGCACTAATTCACCACCAATTTGGCTTGTATGGCAGGCAAGCAACACCCTTCCAAGCTAGCAACGGTGAACACCCTTCCAAGCTTGAAATGGTGACGCAAAAATATGTTTTATTTTTTTAGCTTTTTAACTTGACATAGTGTATAATTATTCCCAACTAAGCTATATCTGAATAAAAAAAAACAATTTACCTTTTTTTTTAGCACCACGGTTTACAGATATTTACATTGAAAAAAATTAACTTTGAATAGACAATACTGGTTTTTAATCCTCTCTATGATCACTAGTCTAAGTTGGGACAATATTGTATTCAATGCTAAGTCATATATATATATATGTATTATACTTATATTTTTTTTTAAATAATGTCTGTTTTTTTTTTCCTTAGGAAACTCTTGACAACTTAATTGTTAAGTTAGATGCAGCGAAACTTTTGTGGGACAAACATTCATCTTTGATACAGTCCAAAAATAAACAAACGTTATTAGAGTTTGGTTTGAATCCTCTTGATATTTAGTAATTTATTGGTTTTTGAAAAATGTTGTCAATAGAATGCATTCTGCAATGTAACATGTTAACTACAAATATTACTTTTTAGTTTTGTGTAACTTACGAATATTAATAAAGAAAAAAAAGAACACCGCAAAACTTTTGCCTATTGGTAGCATGTTTTATTTTACCAATCTGGCAGTGTATGGTTTAGCTTCCTTTGATATGACAACCTAGTAGAGTTTAAGACTTTTCAGTCTTCCTCTTAGATGTGAATTCTTCAATTTAAATTAAGATATAGCACTAAATCACTCAAGGTGAATAGCTAAATGGACTTATGTGAATCAAGTTAACTGAATGTAAATTTTTCTTTCTATTTTGACAAAGAAAGTAATTTTTTTTTAAGTAAGCAATAAAGATTGTTATTTTATTAAATGAAAATAAATGTTGATGCATTGTTTAAAAAAAAAAAACTATTGTATATATGTCATATATATATATATATATATATACATTGAACAATAAATTTATTTTTAAATAGTGAATATAGTTGTGTATATTATCTTATATTTTCTTAATTTACGTGGCAAACATAACGCTATAGATAATAGTCTGAAGTTAAAATAAAAAAGACCTGGTATGTATAGCTTACATATCTATACTAAAAAAAATACTGCCATTTGATGAAGTCCATAATACTATTGGAACTTTAGATTTTAAACAGTTTTTTTTTTTTTATGTACTTTTTATTTATGTGATAAACAAGGCATTATTAAAATCTTTATTTCATTTAAAATTTTAACATTCAAATCAAACCATAGAATTTTACTAAAGAAAATGACAAAAAGTTTGGCTAAATGTTCAAATCTCATGTTTAATGTCATGTGTTAATTTAAGAAAAAAAAATTTTTTTTTGCAGTAAACAGCATAGTTAGATAAATAATTCTTCTTACAAAATTTTTTTAATACAAAATTTTACCACAATACACCTGTAGCTACTAAAAACAACAATATTAAAATTTTGTCTGCAACCAAGCAAGAAACAAGTAATACTAACTAGAAGCAACATGTAAGATTAAAAAAAAAATCACAGAGCTTTGCGATGCCCCTTTCGATAGATACTAAAGACAGACTGAACTCTTTAAGTGAAACATCTATAACTCAAATAAAATTCATGTAATTTGTGGGAATAACTTAAACACAGTGAAAGAAATACATGTATAATCAAGAAATTTAAAAAAAGGACCAAAGCTACTCTGTAATTGCATCCTTTTAATCCCTTATAGCAAAACTGTACTTAAAATTAAGTTTATGAAAGAAAAAAAAACAATAAATGAGAAACAGAGTAAGTAAATAAAGTGAGAGGTGATCTTTTGTTCAATGAGTGAAAGACAAAATTTAGCAACACATCTTGTTTCTGGTTATCTCATGAAGTCAAATTTTACTTTTAATTTTTATTGCAGAATTTCTATGACAGTCATGAAATACAACTAATTAAAAAAAATGTTATATTTCAGATTAAACATTTTTGATAAAATCAAAAAGAAGCCTGATATGAACATTAAAAAACTTTTTCTCAAATACTATAATGAACTTTTGTATTTACATTTTTTTTTTTAATGTGAGCAATTACGTGTATCCTCAAATCATTGTAGGGCATGTACAGATGTAGCCCAATCAGAGAATCATAACTATAAAGCATATTTATTTAATTGGTTTATCACTTATAGCCACTGTTATGTAAGCTGAGAGGTTTAACTCCCCTGCTTTGAAACATACAAATTTGTTGTGCGGCTAGACTCCCCTGCTTTGAAACATAAAAATTTGTTGTGCGGCTAGTCTCCTCTGCTTTAAAACAAAAATCTATCATTGTAAAATGACTCATTCAAAATATGTGTCAAAATAATAGTATGAAATGATGTTAAATGAAAACTTATAAACAGTGACATCAGAAGTACATCTTAACTAGTTACAAGAGCTTGAAAAATAAAGGGAGACAAATGTAGTTGGGGGTGGGGGCTTAAAACATAAGGCCATCAAATAAGAGAAAGGTCATCCATTTTTTTCTTAACCATATTATATGAGAGGTGAATCTGAGAAAACTAACACTATTACAAGGCATGGGAACTTAGAGTTAATTCTTTAAGTACTTACATTTATATAAGACCTTTCTCTTTTTCGCTCCTATTGGAGCATATGGTCTCAACAGTTATGCCTGAGGACACAATTTTGGGCAATCTTCTTGACGTGGGCCTATGACATCATTACCTCCTTTATAAATAACTTTATCATGAAAACCAATTATCTTTGAAGATATTTATGTATAAGATTCACATGTAAGTAAATGGAACTGAAAGGCTGAACGGATTTACCTAAAAATACAATCATATACGAATCTCTTTTTCATATTTTACATCAGTCATTATAATCATATCTATTCTTATTCAGAAATGTTTACCTAAATGAAAACTATGTCATAATGTTTCTCTTTTTAAAAAGGCAAAAAAACACCAAAGTTTGAAAATTAATCTTCTAAACAAAAAAAAAATGAATAGAAATTAGATAGTAACATCACATTTTGAAAAAAAAATACTGGCAAAAGAAATATTAGGCATTAGTGTTTTGTTTTGCTTTATTGAAAAACATGTATTGCTCCTGCGATTTTTATATAGCTTTTGTGATGTACAAAACAAGGTAAATGTGAGAAAACCTGCAAAATTAACTGTTAAAAGTTCTATAAGTTAGGGGAAAAAACCAAAATAAAATTTAATATCTTGGATTAATTAACAAAATGTGGTCTAAAGATAAGTTGAAGGGATCCTTTAAAAAAAATTGCTGCCCTATAAATGCTAGTTAAAATGTGTACATATAAGGAGCTTAGTATTAGTCTGTTGATACAAAAATGAACTTAGCCTAATGAAGAAATTAAAGCATGAATGGGTGACATAATTTTTCAGAGGAGAAAAACTGTGTTAGAAAAGGAAATCATAACTGCAGTTAAAATGGGGGAGGAGACAAAATAAACTAATGATTTTTTTGGAATGAACAAAGAAAAAGCAATAAAAAAGACTTCATTGCAGACAAAAAAAACCTTTTTAATAAATTATGCAGGAATGTTGCTAAAACATTTACACTTTAAAAACTGACTACATGAAAAGAAAAAAGCAACTGTACAAACTGACACCAATGTCAGTCTGAAAGGGAAAATAAATAAAAACCTTGTAGCGCTTAAGGCAAATTGTGTTCAATTGCTTCACTTATACAACAGCTTGTGAAAGCTTCATTTAAAAAATGGGTACACTGGGATGGATTTCAAAACAAAAAAAAAAAATATACACCACTTTTTAGGATAGAAGTTAGAATTTTATTATACTTAGTCAAAAGTCCTAATGTTGAAGAAACATGCCTTGGTCCAAGGAACAAAAATAATTATTACTCTTTGTTTATGCTGCCATTTTGACTGGCAGGTAGAGAACTGATAGAAAAAATTATAATTGATGATATCAGAACAAAAATTATATATATATATAAAAAAAAAAGGTTTTTGCTTTAAAAAAAATCAACCTCCATTATGGGAAAATTAACAAGTTTTAATATAAATTTAAAATTTTCTCCAAATTCTCCAGTCTAATGTGTCTGGTACCTTAAAAATGAGCAGAAAATAAAAACAGATAAAAAGCTAACAACCATTACTCAGTCATACTCTGACAAGATAATAAAGAGAAAAATTAAAAAAAAAAAAGCATTCAAAAAACAGCTACACTATATACAAGAGATACGTATTATAAAGATTATCTGTACAAAAGCCAGCTGCAGCCCCATTTAATTCATGCCTACATAATGTGCACAATTAAAAATGGTCACAGGGGAATATATTTTTCTACAAAACAAACCAAACAAAAAAACAGCAACCACAGAGTTGTTGTGAAATTAATATTGATTCTAAATGTTTTGAAATATTTAAAACAAAAAATGAATTACAGACAAACCCTGCAGCAGAAACATTCTAGCCTCACGCACCTGAACTTTTACCCCATGTAATGGCATTTATTTTACAATATAACAAACTTAGGTGGGGAAAAATGGAATTCATGTTTCTTGGATAATCCTGATTACACTTTTGTTCGGCAAAAGTTTCCCTTTTAATTTCATGTTTTATTAATATCTCAAAAATGTTTTTGCAAGTAAAAAAAATGGGCCATAAAAACAATGAAGATGGTGGTAGTAAAGAAGGGAAACAGTACTTAAGTTAATATGCGAACTGAAGTTGATGCTTGCTAACAATGATTTAGAAAATCATCTTATAGCTAAGAGGAGAAATTGAAAACTATACTGTCAAAAGGGACCTAGCTGATATTAAAAATGGAGTAATCACTTGATTTGTGGCAATCAACGAACAAATTACATAATTTTTAAATTTCTATTAGACAAGTCTGAGATACTTTCCTATAACATTCTTTGTCAGTGTTGTAAGATAAATGATTTAAATTAAAGAACTGTAACAAAATATCACATTCTGTGCCATTTGTTACTAAATTAATATCATTACCTCAGTTAAGAACGTCAAAGTAAAATCTCAAATAAAACAAAATACAAACTAAGCAAAAATATATTATTATGCTTTTTTATATTCAATGTGCCCTCCAAAAAAAAAAAAAGGTAATACGTACAAGTTTAAAATATTAAAATAAATCTTGAAATTGAACCCAACAAAAATAAATTTAGAATGAACCAAAAAAAAAAGGAAAGAAAAGTAATATATTTGTAAATTTAGTATATGTATTAGCTAAACAGTCATCTTATTTATTGACTGTGTTATCTATTTGTATGTATTTTGCTCTTAATTTCTCAAAACTGCTCATGACAATTTATAAATATATTTTTTATACCAACAAAAAGGGACAAGTAAACCAATCACCATTTTCACTCTTGAGTGTATGTATGATAATTGATAATTTTTTTAATAGTTTACCTCGTTTCATGGATTCCTATTTTGATACACCAGTTAATTAGGTTTATTAGTTTATTAGGCTTACATTTAGACACAATGAATACAAAAATAAACAGGTTTTATTCCAAGAGTTCAAAAAAATTCTGGATAATCTAAATGTAACTCTGTCATAAACTCCACCCCCACAGAAATATTTGTTTTGGAAAAAAATAATGTGTCAGACTCCAAGAGATTTGGTAGCTTAAAAAACAATGTCAATATATTTATAAATTTGTTGTAAACATAATTTGTTTAAATAAATAAAATGAGCTGTACATGTTTTTAGAATTAAAAAAAACAACTTTTTAATGTAAAATATCTACATGAATAATAAAATAATTTACAAATTTTTGTTGTAAAGTTAATAAAAATCAGATGAACAAAAATGAGCAAACATTCATATGTTTTGAACGAAAGTAATTAAAAAAAAACAGTGGTAAGGAAAATAATTTTTTACAAATTAATATTTTGAATCTCAATATTTCTGTCAAGATTTCAAGAATGAATTTTAATAAAAATCTTTTCAATTAAATCATCCTTTAAATTTTTTTATTTTTTTATTTGTTCAGATAAATAAATAAATTGTTTTTATTTTAAAAAAAAAACTATTAATGAAAACTTATAAACTGTGTGGACTGAAGCTAGTACAAATCAAATACATTTTCTTCACAAAGATAAAATTTTATTGAAAATAAAATCCATTCAAAATCAAATAATATAATTGTAAAAATTATTCAGAAATATATTTTATAATAATAATCATGTTAATTTAAAAAAAACAACAAGAAATGGATGAAGTGACACCGAAAATTCTGTAAAACATAATTATTACTATCAGACAATCAATCAGTTATGTTAATCCCAGACAGCAATAAAAGCTGGTTAAAAGAGGATATATTCTCTTTTCATATTCATTTAAATATTTATTTTAATAAAAAAAATTTGGGGGTGTGGAGCTGGAATTTTAAAAGTTTAGAGTAATATAAATAAGAATGAAAAATAGAAATTAAATTATTGTTATTCACCATTTTCTTTTTTAAAAAAAGAAAAATCATATAAAATGTATAAATGGAAGTACATATTAATGGAATGCTCTTCTTAAGACAGACACATACATGGCAAATAAATTGACCAATAAAAATAGTACAAAATAAATATGTCTTAAACTTGTTCCAGTTAAAAAAATAAATAAATACTATATAACAACAACCCACAAATGAATGAGTGAGGAAATGCTCAGTAATATTAACAAGAGTTATTTAGCTTCTTCAAAATTAAAATTGTAAAAATAAGCACAAGCTCTAAAATATGTTTTTTTTTCCAAACTGTTTTATTTCTAATTAGTGTATCAGTCTCTTTACTTTTTTTAACCACATAAATTTATGACTATTTGAAAGTATCATTGCCAAGGAATCTCAATCAATAATAAAATTATTGTGAGTCTTGTCATATATTTGGTTGGTGAATCAAATAGACAGAGGACAAAAGGGTTTGATATCATATTCCAAACTGTAGAAAGCTGGGCTTCACCAGATTTTTTTTCTACCCAAGACAAAAATGTACCGCGCTCTTAACATCAACAGAATAGGCAATGCTGAAACTTTACCTCACAATAAACAAGCTTTTTGCACAACTGTCTGAATAAAAATCAATTTAGCTGATCATTTAAAAAGTAAAGAGAGCAAATTTGTAATTTAAAAAAATATAATGAAAATTAAATAACAAGTGAATATCAAGTAACATTTCAGTATTCCTCATTAAGACCTATGTAGTTTTCTTTTGAATTATTGTAGTTTTAAAAATGGATAAAATATTTACTTTAAAGCCTTTGGGTCTTTTAAATTTGCTTAAAAAAAAAACAGGATCATGAGTGTTACAACGGTGATAACCACAGTCAAATACAGATCACATTTACATTTTTACCTCCACATCTTTCAGACGTCATTTCATTTAACTCTGAAATATGAAGCTTTTAATTATATACAGAGCTGATTCTGCTTCTTTGCTTAAGAGAATAAAATAATATTCACTGTACATAACATTAACACAGAACAAAGAAAATATTCACAAAAATATCACAAAATGGCCATCATTCACAGGATTCAATAGGTCAGTTCCAAGGCCAGATTAAATAGTCATGTTTTAAGCTTGCTCTTGTGCCCCGGCCTTACATTATTGTTGGTCACTTTCCCATTGATGCCATTGGACACTTTTTTATTACTTATGAACAAAGTTTCTTCATCACTGGAGAGATCTGACTCTGATATCATGACACTGCTGTTCTGTATTTTACCTGGTTGTGGATAAAATAAACATAGAATATACATATGTTTATGAACTGAAATACATGTAAAGTTCCCATTAGCCATAACAGGCTATCAGGGCAGATAAAGTGTAGAATGCATTTGTTTCTATAACCTCTGCATATGAAGGGATTGTGTGACTTAAGTCAGGTAACCATTTAAAGCTGTGTGGACTTGTGGGATGACTTTGTACCAAATTTGGGAAAAATTCCATGGTTCTCACAGAGGATCAAACCCAGGACTCTCAGGTCGACAATCGAGCATATACACTACTTAGCCATCCGTCCCACAATATACATGTAAAATATATAAATAAATTAGGAAAAATAATAAAAAAAAAATAGGAAATCAGGAAAAAGAAAAACTGTAAAGAATCAGATAGAAAACTATAAAATTAATAAAACAGGTTTGAAAATGCTATACCAATACAGGACAATAAACATCAGTTATTTAAAGATTTTTTTTTTTTACTTAATAATGCAGTTCTATCAATAAAAAAATTATTTAATCAAAACTATATAAAAATTACCTTGGATAAAATATGTATATTAAAAGCTCAAATAGCCTTTGCTTGTAAGTTTTTTGCATTTTAAATTAACTACTTTTTTTTTTACCTTTAGTCAACATCTCTAATTTATCCTTGTCGCTGTCATCAGCATCACGGAGTAGAGAATAACGATGTCTTCTTCTGGCTTTCAGTGTAATCTTACATCTTAAAGTTGTAAAGTTATTTGGAAATATGCAATTAAATGTCAGAATTTCATATCATAACATGTTGTTTTTTTTAAAAATAAGTAGCAAAGAAATCTGATAAATTATTTAATAATTTATAATCAACTTATGAATATATTTACACAATATGTGACGTGAAAATATAATCATATCATTAACAGAAATAACCCTATCAATGTAGTCTGATAAGCATTAAATAGATAAGTAGAACATCATATTAACAGTAGGTAATATTTATGATTAAGCCCGAAAATTGCATTAATGATAGGCATTTCTATAATAGTCAAATAAACAAACAAAATGGAAATAAATACAAAATAAAAACTAAAAAAATGAATTGACATAGTTGTATATAGAAACATAATATTATGATTTTTAAAAACAAAACATAAAATGAATGGAACTAGGTTGTTCTTAAAAATTTAATCAATTTTAATTCACTGCTCAAAAATATAACTTAATAAAAGAAACAATTCCTAGCCCATTTTATAGTACATTCAAGCCTTGAAGCTAAATAATTAGTTCAGTTAGACACTGATTTCAAAAGTATTATTATTTTTTTAAACATAAATTTGATTTTCAAAGCTTTAGCAAGAACAATTCGTTTACATACATTTTACTCAATTTGGTTTCTACGCAAGCCATGAATATTTTCCTATATCTGCAAGTGCGAACTTTTTTTAAAACTCCTAGAGATAAAAATACTCTCTTAGAATTGATAACAAGTGGAATGATACAAGGTACTCCAAATCAAACATGAATTTTTTTTGCACAAAAACAATAAATTATGCTTTTATTCAAGTAAGCTTTTTCATTAATTTTTTTAATACCAAAATTCATCTAATATTTTTCAGACTTTGTCATCTAAAAACTTAGTTTTTTTGCATTATAAAAATATAATTTTATTGACATAATTTAAAAGAATATTGCCAGTATACCAATTAAAAAATGAATATATTTGTAAACCAGTCTCTGTAGTCATGAAAATGGCTTGGTCATATTTACACTTATATCACTAGAGAAAGTGACTCTTTTTCTTACATTTATTTGTACGCATCTTGTTTGTATGTTAAAAAAGAAGATTTTAAAATATATTCAAGACAAACAAAATTTAAAAGAAATGAAGAAATCTGCCGACAAGCAAGAAAGGTTTTAAATAATATTCTTTTTTATAGTAATGGTAGAATTTCGGTATTAAAAATTGGTTTAAAGATTTATTGTGCATAAAGTTAAATTTACACACGGTTTTGAATACCTCATTTCTTATATCGTAAATCAGAGTATGAAAATAGAATGAAACGCCATTTTTATCTTACTTTATTCATACATCTAAATGATGTAAACCATTGAAAGGCAATGAGTATATTTGTTATATCACTATTACGGTTTTGAATAAAACAGGTATTAGTGGAGATATTGAGGTCTAAAGTTGGCACTTTATAAGGCCGTAAAAGTAAGAAAATTTCTTAAATTTTTAGTTTCATAACTTTATTAGAAAATGACACATACTGATAATTAAAGTATCAAAATTCTTAGAATGATAAGTTCTTTGCAATGAAAAAAATCTAAAATTGGTTAGCATTACCTAATTATACTAATAGCTTACTGAAATGATACGATAAGAGAAAATGGCATCTTATGCTAAACACATAACGAATGACATAATAATATTCTTATAACAAATGATGTAATATTTTAATAATAAAACTGACATGACAATATACACAAAACAACATACATGTAACATCTGACATGATACTAAATGCATAGAAAATGCTGATTATGTAAACATAACAACAGGCATGATTATATAAACATTAACAACTTACATGACAATAAAGAAACAACTAATACAATACTCACATATCAACTGACATGATAATCTATGCATAACATATGACATGATAATACACATGTATACAACATAACAAACTACATGATCTGTGATGGGCAAAGCTAACTAAAAAGTTACTAACCATTAGTTTAATTGAACTTTTTTGGTTACAAGCAAAGTTTAACCAAGTTAAAAAGTTAAGTTAAAAGTGTAAGTTGAATTACTTTTTTTTAGTAACTAACTAAAAAGTTAAGTTACTATAAGAGCATTTTCAAAATGCAAAATTTCACACTGTTTTGTTTTGTCTTCCAGGTAAACTTTACACCTCTATATAAACCTATATAAATATATGCTACTTACTTATTATTCAAAATTGATTTTTAAAATCTAAATAGTTTTTACGGTAGTAAGTGGCCTATCTTTCACTAAGATTGCTGAATAATTTATAAAGAGAAACAAAACAGCCTCCAGTTCTGAAAGAATATTTCATTGCAGCTGCACATATATTGACATCTCAGAAATTAAGAGTGATTGATGAAACTATATTTATGCTAATTTTTCTTTCATCAAGAATGAAAATAACTAGAGCTCAGATTTTATCATGTTAAAATGTTTCTGAACCTACTACATTAACAAAGTAAATTATGTTTTATGCATACAAATTCTGATTTCTTTAATGTATTTTTTTATTTGTTCCATTAAAAAAAATAGTAACGTTGTGTTATTTCATCTACTGATAATTGATGGAATAAATGGTTCGTAAATTTGTAAAAAAAAAAAAATGCACTTGGGCCAAATAGTAACGTTGGTTATTTCAACAACTGATATTTGATGGAATAAATGCTTCATGCATTTGTAAATAAAAAAGGCACTTGGGCCAAAAAGCTGTAAAAAAAAAGTTTTAAAAGTTTAACTACTTTTTTTAAGTTTACTAAAATTATTTAGTTTAAAAAAAGTTAAAGTTTAGCTTAAAAAAATTATTTAGTGCCCATCTCTGGATACGGTAATACATATGACAAGTGACATGAAAATTTACACATTACAAGTGAGATGTTTAAGAGATACCCATGCAAAAGAGGAACTTCAAGGAAAATAAAAAAAAAATTTTTGACAATTTCATATCAACATATATTCTAACCTTTCAATAACAATTCTACACAGTTTCATATTTGTGAGAGATTCATATCAACATATATTCTAACCTTTCAATAACAGTTCTATACAGTTTCATATTTGTGAAGATTCAAGTGCTTGAGTTTATTTAAGGTTAAGCAAACATATTAAATTATCACTTTTCCTATGAAAACTGTTAGACTACTCTTGCAGCTAAATTTTATTTGCATTTCAAAATGTATTGAATGTTGTAATGAAAGTAGTTTTTTTTTAAAATGGAAAATTTTAACCCCACCTTGTTACAACTTAATCTTTGAAATATCCTAACCAAAATGTCTTAATTTGCTATGGTTTATTTTAACCTTTGCTTGGGTATACCCTGTATAGACATATCAACAGAAATACTTACAATACACAATACTATACATATAAGAATTGACATGAATTTTATAACCTAACTATACAATACACATGAAAACTCTAAGTGCATAATAAATTAATGAATGAGATGCTTAATATACATGTAACTAAAAAGCCGCATGTTGAACACGAAACAATTGAGCTACACACTATAAACGTAACTACTGAGCAGCATTATATACATGTAACTGTCGAGCTGCATACTACAACAATAACAACGACTCACTTTCTAATCAGCCAGCAGCAAGGTGATGCGCTGAATGCACTTTGATCATTACATAATTAAAACAAAACTTAATGATTTTAGCACTTTATAAAAAAAAATCACTATGAGTATTATAAAGAAAACTAATTTATTTAAGCTCATATAACACCCGAAATATTTCCTTTTGGGTGTCGTTATAATTTTTACCTTAACACATGATCCTTCATTCAAAGCTAAATTGGGTTTTAATAAAATTTTAAAAAACTAATTTAAAATTCAATATTTTTAATCAAAAGGAACATGAAAAAAAAACAACCTAAAAAGAATTAAAATCATCACATTGACCAATCAACATACTTTTTTGATGTGCAGCAGCAAACAATGGCCCAGATGGAGCTGATAATTGAGACGAGGATGATAAAACAAATGATAACAACATACAGAACACTCCAATCTGAGGATAATAAGAAATTATAAAGAAATGTTTCACACCAGCAGCAGTACAAAATGCATTAGAATATTTAAATTAAATGTGAAGCCCTACATAGAACTTTACTATAAAGCTATGCCTCCACTGGTCCTAAAGTCTGGTATCTAAGGACCTCAAGCATTAGCTGTAATGATACATTAATAGAAACATGATAACCACTCAGGATTTCCTCTGCAGAGCAGCAAAAATTTTAAGTTTTGCTGCTTGCCGAGTTTTTCCAGAGAACTATATTCTCCACAAGGTAAACAAACCAAGGTGGCTGCTTAGAAACACCAATTTAAAAAGGGAAAAAAGGTATCAATAAAAATATGATAAAAAACAAAGATTTAACAGAAAAATATATACTGTACCAAACACATTTTTAGACAGTGGAAAAGAGTAGTATGGCAGGCCTGGGCCCTAAATTGGCTGTAGAGCCAAAGAAAGAAGAGAGGTTTTTTATGTTACAGAAACTTTTGCGAGGAAAGTTCAGTTCTAAAGTTAAGACCTATGGAGGCTGAGCTTTAAATTAATGTGGGAACTTTTACTGCACATTTCAAAAGTTAAATGCGAATAACTACAAAATAACATTTTAAAAATGAGTTTTAATGAATGTACATAGCTCATAAAAATATAATTTTGCAAATTTCTTAATTATTAAGCTAACTAAATCTATTAAAAATAAAAAAAAAAGACATTTATTAAATTACCACAATTGCTTTCCGTGCCCAATAAAGAAGAAGTGAAAATATTTGGCATCCAAAATGCCTCACAAATGCAAAGTTTAGTTTTCTGATCACAATGACCATGACCTGAGCAGTTATTCTGACAAACTGAATTGAAAAAAATTCATAAGATTATTACATTAAATAAATGTAAACTTTTAAAATTTTACATTTTTTTTTGCTCCATAATTCAATAAATGCAAACAAAATGTGAGTGAAAATATTCTGACAATGGATTAGTGGCTACTGGTTTTTATTGCACAATAATAATTTCATCACCTTCTAAGTTGAGTCTGACTACCGAGTAATCCAGAATTTTGCCAGAGGCCAGCTTAGATTTGAGAGTGGTTAAGGCCTGCACTCCACTAACAATGGTTTGCATGTCTCTGTCCTGGTGTGACACTAAGAATGTCAAGCACAGGCTGATAGGGAGAGAGAATCTTTCTAAGACATGTTATGGCGGTACAAGTTACAACAACATAACAATTGAAAACTGAATTAGAATACAAGTACATGTACTACAAATTTATATGAGTTAAACTATATAGAATTAATACACAATTTGATGGCAGTAAACAATAACTTTCCCTTTTTTCGCTTAAAAAAAACTGAGCATTCCTAATTTAGTATAGTACTGATGAACTGTAACCCCTAATTTAGTATAGCACATGCATTTATCACAAACCATAAAATGGTGAATTTTCATTTAGCCACTGAGACTATTATTACTTGTAAAAAAAAATAGCTATTTGTTTTAGCACAACTGGACTTTGTTTTATCATGTAATTTCCAGAAAGGCAAGCTCTAAAGTCACTGAAAAGGATGTAGTATAAAAATACAAAGGTGGGACATACATTTTGAATAGACATTTGGCCATCCAGCTTTTAATGAAGATTTGTTTCAAATATTCAAAAATTCTTTTTTTTTTAATCAGAAGGTATATTTCAACATAATGCTAATCAGATTTGTCATAAATAATTTGTCACAGAAAAAAATCGAACAATACCAGCAATGAAACTAAAAGGCACAAAGACATTAACAAAAAAAAAATGGCATTTGGTCCATTTTACTAAACTAACCCCTCCCCTCCATCTCAATTCTAATCAACAAACTTAAAAACATTTTAAAAAAACATAACACCAGCACAAAATTTTCAATATCTCTACCCTGTATGCTCAAAATATTCTCTAGTCAATCTACACAATGAACACATAAATAGAATACTTTGAAAAAAAAAAACCAAAAAAAAAAAAAAAAAAAGAAAAAACAGAGATGCTGGAAAAACTACCAAAAAAAATATTCACAAAGTTGGCTTCAAAATATTTTTTATCTCCTGAATGACAAGAAATGATTTAAAATATGTTTCTTTTTTTAAACTTGCTTTTTTTTTTTATTCCTCCACCATTGAATTAAGAAAAATGTAAACAACAGAAAACATTTTTTTTTCTGACAATTGTTTAGCAATTGTTTTTAAAGAATTCCTGGAGAAAACAGTAATCTAAAAAAAAAAAAAATCTCTTACACAAACTTATGAACTTACCCTTTGAAAAAGTACAATTTCAACAATAAAAAAAATTAGCCTTCCTAAATGTATATACATGTAAAAGGTTAAAAAAAAAAATCTGCAAAAACAATACATACTGGCCTGTGCTGACATCTTCTGATATGGAAATAAATTCAACCATGGTATTTCTGTCTTCAGGAGATTTCTGCAGCATCAGCTCCAGCTGATCCTGCAGGCTTTCCTATTATTGGGAAAATACATTTTTATCTAAAATGAAACACATTGCGAATTTGAATGTGAAGAAAAATATTTAAACAAGTTCATCAGCATAAATGCCACAGCGAAAATTAAACTGTCACCTTATGTGCAACTGTGAAATGATCAATGTTTGCATCCAACAACATCTCCACCACATCTTTCTGATGGGGATCTGTTGACAAGAAATTAGAGAAATACTCTGATATTTTAATATATTCATCTGAGCATCTATCTATTTTGAGGAATTGACATGTTTTAAATTACACTTAGAGCATTTTGTTTGGCTAAACTTTTTGTTTACGAATTCAAAAAACTACATGAAAACTGCTTTCAGGTACTGATTAAACCCAATTATTAATAAAAGAAAAACATAGACATTGAAAAATAAACTTTATGGTAAAATAAGATGCAGATGTGAACAATGGCACTTTTGCCATAGTTGTACACATGACCAGTGATTTTAAGCTATACTCTATGACATGTTTCCCAAATTTTCAACATCTGTGTACCCCCCTTTGTTATATTCATAATGCATTTTACCCATAGTAAAAAAACAAGAAAATTTGCATGTTGTTTTACAGTCATGATTTCTCCTTATTTCATTGTTTTCGCTTTAACAGTGCATGGTCTCAGCCCGGTGCTGCATGTTTTTCTATTTAATAATTTACAAGCATAAAAAATATACTTTGGCATTTCATAATAATAAAAAAACAGCTTTAATTTTTTGATGCTATGAATAAATACACATTTTTTTAAATATAATTTTATGAACTGTAATCACTATGGAAGTTAGTTATTTTCATGTTACATATTTCTTTTTCATTTCACATTTACAATAGTGACTCTTTTAAATAGATTTTAATAAAGTTAAAAAATAAAGCTTTTTTTTTTATCATTCTTTTGTTGTTGTAATAAATAGGGCTTACAAGATTCATACATTACAAGTAAATAACAGTTGGGAAATAAGTTGTGCAAAGTGTATCGCAAGTGAATTTATTTTTAAATAGTTTTTTCTAAGCAATCATTTTCTGAGTCAGCATTGAGTGCTGGCGTATGATTCATTAGTTCCATAGTGAGTAAAGTAATTAAAAAAAAAAGTTTTATCCAATAAAAATTTCACTTGCTTAGCATGAAAATTTCAGGTAAAAGTAATAAAATTATTTAGACTGAGGAAAAAACAACATTACTCTTGTTGACAATGATGGTCGAGCTGTCACTGCTTTGCTGTCCATCAGCATCCTCAACAGTTAATGTGAACAGGTACTGACCAGCAACCAGATTGACCAACTGCAGAACCGCTTTGTGGTCAGAATTGTTAACAACAGTCTAAGTATATAAAAAAAATTAATTATTTATAATTAAGTTTTGACATAGTACTTAATTTTTTTTCAATTTTCGAAATGCCTGATGAAGGGAACAAATTAAACTAAGTACATACCCCAGCTGCTAAGCTTCTACTGTCTCTTCTCCACAGGTATTTAACAATCTCCCTATCATCACTAGATTTAGACCCATCCAATATTACCAGACTAATAGGCAGCCGAAGAACCTGGTTCCCTCCTGCGTCAGCTTTTGGAGGCAGATTGATATCTGTAAAAATATATATACATGTATAAATATATATGTTAAAATTTTCCTTTCTTTATAAAACTGGAGTGTAAGCTAAAATAAAAGACTTAATAATAAATTAATGAGTATGATCATTAAATGATTACTGCTAATTAAGACAGCAAATTATTTCTCTACATAAAAAAAAAGTATACATTACTTAATTCTAAAAAAAGACGCAAGAATATCTTTAGATCAATTAAAATGTGATAACAACTGTCACAAAAGTAATTAAATATGCAGAGCACTACATGACAAAACATACTCACAAAATATTCTCAAAGAAAAAAAAATGAGAAAATACAATGGGTAGGTAGATATATGGGGTAGGTAGATATATGGGGTAGGTAGATATATGATCTTAGAAATGAGAATGAAATAGTTATCTACTGAATTATTTAAAAAATATGGTGAATAAAGATATGGGAAATAATCTTTGGATTCTTTTATTTCTACCTTTTTTAACAGTGATGATCAATTTATCAGTAGCTTTCTGCAGCTCATTATCTGTAACTGTCAATAAAAATTCATAATCTCCTTCTAAAAGAGCACCAGTTGCTAGGGCCACTACACTGTTAGCATTGTTGATAGTGAGTGAAGATGGTCCACTTGAAAAAAAATAATAATTAAAAAATGAAATTCATGTAGTATCCAAAAGTAATATCATGCCCTTGGTTCATTTTCTCCCAGAAGTTTAATTTCTGCCAGATGATTATTCTTATTCAACATACAAATCTTATCACTATCCAGCACTCGTATACTATATCAAATTTTCACAACCTTGCCACTGTATATACATGTACCTATATCGGCAATTTCAAGTATTTTCATAAAATGGAGCAAATCATAAAATGGAGTAAAATATTGAAACATAAAAAAACATACACAGTTTACTTTGAAATATTTAAAACTCTCACCCAGTCTGAGTCCATGAGTATTCCATTTTGCTGGAGTCATCAGAGCTGTTGCTGCCATCTAGGGTTAAACTTTCTTGTGGAAGATAAACTTGGAAATGACCAGCAGTTTTAGCTTCTGGGGGATGATTGGTCGCTTCAGATGGAACACAGATAAGTCATTAATTAGATTATCATGATATGGTGCAACGTCCCTGAGAATGTTGATCTCCTAATCCCAATACCAAACGTACACCAGAGCAGTTGTGTAGAGGTTTCACTACAACCCCCGTCATTAGACAAGGCCACAACATTCATATTGGTACGCAGAGGCGCAACTAGACCAAACTTTCGGGGGGGGGGGGGGGGGACAAAAAAAATCACTTGTATTAAACATCATGAGAACAAGTGGGCACACAAACACTCGTAACTTTCACTCAAACCAATACATTTTGGGTGACAGATGGTCATGCAGTGCAGGTGCTTGACTATTAACCTGAAAGTCTTTAAGTACAACGACGACACTAGCTGAAAATTGAGATTTCACCCAGTTTTACATGGGTATTTGACATAAGTTTGGGAAGCGTGGGTGTTGTGCTAGTAAATTACTTAAGTCCCCTGTGGTTCACCCATGGCCTTTGCACTCATTGGTGGGGATGAAAGAAGGGCACCGCCATGAAAAACCAACCCATTCGCAGAATTTTTGAATTTAAGGGATTGACATCTCATCCTTACTGGGACTCATAAAAAAAAAATAAATATCAGATAAACCCACTGCTTAGGTTATGTGAAAAAGTGAAGAGTAAAAAAAAATCATAAAAATTGCAACATACGAGGTTTAACAAACACATGAACTTCTGCAGTGTCCGTCTGCCCGGCTGAGTCTGTCACTTTTAATAAAAATTTGTAATCTCCAGCATTCAAATTGCTCAGCTGTAGTACTGGAGATCTGACACCCTGGAATTGACCAATGGATGAAAAAGTGAGATTGCAATCTCTGCAGCTATAAAGGTCAGTGACACCACGAAGAAGTGATGGTTAATTTTGTAAATGAAAGAAACAGAGATAAGAAATAACAAAGTATAGAAATTATTTCAATGACTTGCTGTGGGAGATATTGAAACATATTAAAATGTACTGTATTATCCAGGTAGAACATATATACGCATACTAATAGTTTAGTTTATTTATTAGCTAAGTAATAAAATTAGATAGGACTTCAAAGAGTATGTAAAAAAAGTTGAATTATTTTATTTAAAAAAAAAAAGGCAACCGAGAGAAAATTTAAATAATTTGCTAGTATTTATCAATATGCAGCTTTAATAGAATTTCTTTTAACTTATTTATAAAAACTACTATAACATTTTTGACTCTGTCTGGTCTTGATTTCCTACTTACCACCATACCAACTGTCATTTTCTCATCTCCTAAATTCATCCACTCATAGGTCAAGTTCCCCTTGTCATCAGAACTTTTTATTCCAGATAAGTTCAGGGAAGTCTGTGGGAGGTGAATGACCACGTCTGAACCTGCGTCTGCTTTTGGGGGGTAATCTTTTTCTGAAGACAACAAAATGCAAATTAAAATTACAGATATGATTTTTTTTTTAGAATAATTTTTAAAAATTTAAGTACTGAGGAAAAAAATACAATTCAGCTTTGCTAACCAAATGAAAACCATTCATAATCAATCAGCATGACTTCAGCTAATGTGTTGTGAATAAAAAAAAATAAATTTACAATCATATCAAGCAATAAAACTTAGAACCTTTTTTGATTGTAACATTGGCCTGGGCTGAGCTGGTAGCACCATCTGTGTCAGTCACAGTTAGTCTGAAACACAATATATTGAAAGTTTTACATTAGACACAATTAACAATGTTTCTATAACAGAGCACACATATTTTGTAGTGATTAACTTAAGGCCTAATAGCCTGCCAAAAAAAAAAACCTTCCTCAAAGAATTTTAGAAGGAAGCCGTCACAGAGAACGCCAGTGAAAATTGTTGATCTGACAATATAAAAGAATGGACAGGGCTACAAATGGTCGTGGGGTAAAGCGCTCGACTGTCAACCTGAAGGTACCTGGTTCGATCTCTGACGAGGACCAAGGAAATTTGTTCAGGTCTTGGCTCAAGTTCCCGATATATCTCCCGTGGTGCCTCCATGGCCATTGCACTTTCGGCTATGGTGGGGATGAAAGAAGGGCACCATAAAAACCATCCCATTAGTGGTTTATAGGATCTAAGAGATTTCATCTCATCCTTACAGGGACTTCACACACTAATAAATAAAACTCAGGGGAGGCAACTACAGTGAAATATTTGTTCCCCCCAACGACCACATCCGTTCAGGGTATGGTGATGATTAACTTATAACTCTTGGCCGGCTAGTTTACAAGGCCTAAACTTTTCTGTTAATATGTTGCTGTTTTTTTTTGTTAAGCCTTTCAAAGGATGAGATGTTTATCTCTTAGATCCTATAAACCACCAATGAGGCAGTTTCAAAGTGCCTTTCTTCCATGCCCGTCAGAGCCGATAGTTCAGTGGTCATGGAGGCATCACAGGAGACATACATGATGGCAACTTTCACCGTGACCTGAAAAATTCTTTTTGGCTCTCGCCAAAGATTGAACCCAGGACATTTTGGTCGATAACTGAGTGATTTACACCACTCGACCATCCATCCCCCTCATTAATATATTTAGAACCATCTGAATTTAGAAAAAACAGCATTTCCCAAAACCACTTGTCATTATCCACCGCAGAATTGTGAAGAGCTTTCTGTTGTATTATCAGTTGCCGTAGAGTTGTTGGTCCTACTAATGGGGGGGGGGGTGGATCACCGTGATTTTTTTTTTACATAAAAGATGGAAATGCGGTTTTAATAAAGGTTAAAAAAAAAAAAAAAAAGTATTAGGAATTCACATTTACTATTAAAAGTGAAAGCAGAAAAAAAAAAAAAAACTGCTGAGACAGTAACCATTCATTATTTACCTGAATGTGTAGTTGCCTGGCACCATGTCTTTCAATGTCAACATGGCCTGATTTAACTGAAGATTATTCTCCTGTGTCAATGGTCCACTCACTTCTTCCCATTTATAAGACACTATGTTATCGTCATCTTTACTTGCTGGAAGGGTATACAGGTTAAACAATCAATAAGAAGAAAGGGTTAATGAAACAGGGTCATATTTGGCTTGATTTTATCTACATCACCCTTCAGCCACATAAAATGGAAAAAAATATCTAACATTATTACCTGAACCATCTAAAATAGCAGAATTAGGCAAATAGACTTCTTGTGATGGAGGCACAATTATGGCTTGTGGTGGCTGGTTCTCACGTTTCGCTACGAATATTAAAAACATATTGATACGTGAAGTTCAGTTTAAAATGAAGTGAAAATAAATTCAGTTATAAAGATTGCATCAACAACAAAATATTTATGATAATAAATATATAAGAATCATTAAAATGTAAGTTATAAATAAAAATGAAAAAAAAAAAAAGGTTATTTACGAGGCAAAACTGTAACATTAATAGTTGCTTCTCCAAATTTGTTATTGCCTGTTACCTTGATCTTGAGGACATACAAGCCAGCAACCAACTGTAAAATGATAATTGTAATTGTGCTCTTATTATTAAAAGTAAATTTATTAATATTCATAACAATAATAACAATAATTGTAATTGTTATCTTATTATTAAAAGTAAATGTATTAATGTTCATTACAATGATAACAAGATAATTGCATTATAGCAATTAAACCTTAAATATTCAATAAAATAAGAGGGAAAATCAGCCAATATGCCGGTGTGAAAAAAAACAGTTAACTCTAATTTTAACGTCTGTTAAATCCTTGTCAACCACTGCAGTGTCATACACTTCCAACACTGTCTCTTTTTATGCGTAGTGTTAGCAATCAGTCTTCCTCTACCTTTAAACTCCTAGGGGAATATAGGGTCTCAACTATATCTTGATAGCAGACATGGCTTTAGGAGATCTATTTTGGGTTGGGGCCACTTCATCCTTCCCTCTTATACTTAGCTTATTACTGAACTGTTCTTCATTTTACTTGCATAATTTGTCTTTGCCTGGATGTATCCTTCCCTCTTATACTTAGCTTATTACTGAACTGTTCTTCATTTTACTTGCATAATTTGTCTTTGCCTGGATGTATCCTTTCCTCTTTTACTTAGCTTATTACTGAACTGTTCTTCATTTTACTTGCATAATTTGTCTTTGCCTGGATGTATCCTTCTCTCTTATACTTAGCTTATTACTGAACTGTTCTTCATTTTACTTGCATAATTTGTCCTTGCCTGGATGTATCCTTCTCTCTTATACTTAGCTTATTACTGAACTGTTCTTCATTTTACTTGCATAATTTGTCTTTGCCTGGATGTATCCTTCACTCTTAGCTTATTACTGAACTGTTCTTCATTTTACTTGCATAATTTGTCTTTGCCTGGATGTATCCTTCCCTCTTAGCTTATTACTGAACTGTTCTTCATTTTACTTGCATAATTTGTTGTCTTTGCCTGGATGTATCCTTCCCTCTTTTACTTAGCTTATTACTGAACTGTTCTTCATTTTACTTGCATAATTTGTCTTTGCCTGGATGTATCCTTCCCTCTTTTACTTAGCTTATTACTGAACTGTTCTTCATTTTACTTGCATAATTTGTCTTTGCCTGGATGTATCCTTCCCTCTTACACTTAGCTTATCACTGAACTGTTCTTCATTTTACTTGCATAATTTGTCTTTGCCTGGATGTATCCTTCCCTCTTTTACTTAGCTTATTACTGAACTGTTCTTCATTTTACTTGCATAATTTGTCTTTGCCTGGATGTATCCTTCCCTCTTATACTTAGCTTATTACTGAACTGTTCTTCATTTTACTTGCATAATTTGTCTTTGCCTGGATGTATCCTTCACTCTTATACTTAGCTTATTACTGAACTGTTCTTCATTTTACTTGCATAATTTGTCTTTGCCTGGATGTATCCTTCCCTCTTAGCTTATTACTGAACTGTTCTTCATTTTACTTGCATAATTTGTTGTCTTTGCCTGGATGTATCCTTCCCTCTTTTACTTAGCTTATTACTGAACTGTTCTTCATTTTACTTGCATAATTTGTCTTTGCCTGGATGTATCCTTCCCTCTTTTACTTAGCTTATTACTGAACTGTTCTTCATTTTACTTGCATAATTTGTCTTTGCCTGGATGTATCCTTCCCTCTTATACTTAGCTTATCACTGAACTGTTCTTCATTTTACTTGCATAATTTGTCTTTGCCTGGATGTATCCTTCCCTCTTTTACTTAGCTTATTACTGAACTGTTCTTCATTTTACTTGCATAATTTGTCTTTGCCTGGATGTATCCTTCCCTCTTTTACTTAGCTTATTACTGAACTGTTCTTCATTTTACTTGCATAATTTGTCTTTGCCTGGATGTATCCTTCACTCTTATACTTAGCTTATTACTGAACTGTTCTTCATTTTACTTGCATAATTTGTCTTTGCCTGGATGTATCCTTCCCTCTTAGCTTATTACTGAACTGTTCTTCATTTTACTTGCATAATTTGTTGTCTTTGCCTGGATGTATCCTTCCCTCTTTTACTTAGCTTATTACTGAACTGTTCTTCATTTTACTTGCATAATTTGTCTTTGCCTGGATGTATCCTTCCCTCTTTTACTTAGCTTATTACTGAACTGTTCTTCATTTTACTTGCATAATTTGTCTTTGCCTGGATGTATCCTTCCCTCTTATACTTAGCTTATCACTGAACTGTTCTTCATTTTACTTGCATAATTTGTCTTTGCCTGGATGTATCCTTCCCTCTTTTACTTAGCTTATTACTGAACTGTTCTTCATTTTACTTGCATAATTTGTCTTTGCCTGGATGTATCCTTCCCTCTTATACTTAGCTTTTTACTGAACTGTTCTTCATTTTACTTGCATAATTTGTCTTTGCCTGGATGTATTCTTTCACTCTTATACTTAGCTTATTACTGAACTGTTCTTCATTTTACTTGCATAATTTGTCTTTGCCTGGATGTATCCTTCCCTCTTATACTTAGCTTTTTACTGAACTGTTCTTCATTTTACTTGCATAATTTGTTGTCTTTGCCTGGATGTATCCTTCCCTCTTATACTTAGCTTATTACTGAACTGTTCTTCATTTTACTTGCATAATTTGTCTTTGCCTGGATGTATCCTTCACTCTTATACTTAGCTTATTACTGAACTGTTCTTCATTTTACTGGCATAATTTGTCTTTGCCTGGATGTATCCTTCCCTCTTATACTTAGCTTATTACTGAACTGTTCTTCATTTTACTTGCATAATTTGTTGTCTTTGCCTGGATGTATCCTTCACTCTTATACTTAGCTTTTTACTGAACTGTTCTTCATTTTACTGGCATAATTTGTCTTTGCCTGGATGTATCCTTCCCTCTTATACTTAGCTTATTACTGAACTGTTCTTCATTTTACTTGCATAATTTGTTGTCTTTGCCTGGATGTATCCTTCACTCTTATACTTAGCTTATTACTGAACTGTTCTTCATTTTACTTGCATAATTTGTCTTTGCCTGGATGTATTTTTTCAACATCTCACAGAAAACATGAATTAAAAGAAAACATGACCCACATTTTTCCATATAAATTTTTCATGCCATGTTTCTCTACTAAATGTAAATTGATCAATAAATTTTCATTATATTTTTTATGAGACGAGGTCTAGTACAAGGTCAAAACAAAGGTGGGCTTAGGTGAGGCCCCGGGCGCAGAAGAGGATAATGAACTCCTGAAAAAAGAGAGATCCTAAAACGATTCAAAGTTGGACTCTTTGGGACTCCCCCCCCCCCCCCCTAAAAGTCTTGGGTGCACGTCTGGTAATAATTATAAACACTGAATTTAAAAAGCTTACGTCTGACAAAATTAAAGTGTCTGTGTTTTTGTTATTCATCTTTGCAGTCTCTGCATTCTGTGGAAGTTGCAGTGGTAACCACTCATATGTATAGGTCTCTCCTGTTTAAAAAAAAAAGTCAACATCATTTAAAAAAAAAATTAGAATTTCTGTCACCACCCCTGATTACAGATCATACCTTCATTAGGGTGATAACTATTTTCATTATTTTTCGTAACGAAACTGAAACCCCTCACATTCGAGGAACAATTATATGTAGATGACAGTAGCAACATTAATTTTTTTTTAAATTGAAAAAAGTTCCCCCTATTTTTAATTTTTCGTTCACATATTGCGCAGTTTGAACTCGCCCCAGCTTGGGGTGAGTTCACAATATATAACTATTTCATTATTGTTATAACTTCTTTTATTTTCTGTTTCAGGTGCAAATATATAATATATATTCTGGAATATTTTAGAACATTGTGGAATATTTTTGAATATTTTGGATAAACTATCTCGTTTTCAGTGCAAGATTGCAAGTCTTACTGTCAGGATAGTGAAAGTAGATAGACATGGATAGATAGAAAGACATATTGTTAGACAGATAGACAGATAGGCTAAACAATCTCACACGGATGCCTACAAACCGTCAAATTCTTGGAAACTTCACTTTTCTGTTCAATAGCCAGAAACGGCGACTGGATCGAATCAAAATTATGATTACGGATATAGAATTGCTTTGGAGGGAAATTCTAGACTTTCCACTATTATCCAGCGCACTCATCAGAAAGAAACTCAATTGCCTGATTGATTTATATGACAAAAACAAAAAGAATCCGTCTGATAAATTTACTACAACACTTTCTCAGTTATTTGATGTCACCAACGTTAATGGAGAATGGAAAAGCACGGAGGATAAAGAACTCTACCAGAGGCAAGTTAAGAGTGGAGGAAAGATTGGTTATTCAATGGTCAAACAAGCCCCTTTGGAATCAATCCACCCAAGAAAACGAATCCGACTATCAAAAACCCAATCACAAGCCAGCTCTTCTCAATCGCAACCTATACAAACACATACAACTGTCTCAGAATCTTCGGATTCTGAAACCTCTGCTTCTTCACCCGACTTGCCAACCTATTCTTCCACGTCATCTTCTCCTGAATGCAAACCGAAATACCAAAGAGCAAGCACTACAACAGCGGGTTTGCTAGTACTGCAAAACAACATTTCTACACATAAAGCATATGATGTTCTTGCAACCATTGCTGAACAGGGTCACGATGTGCCAGTTCCAAGTCAGGCGGGTGTCTGGAAACGAGTAATCTCTGTAGGACGTAAAATGAAAACCAAAATTGTTCAAAAACTTCAAAGCAAAGAACTCTATTGTCTCCAGTTTGATGGTAAAAGAGTTCAAGGGAAGAGTATCAAGTAGTTCTGCTGAAAAATATGACAACCGAAATCAAACTTGGTATTATTAAATGTGAGAGTGGTTCTGCCGCGGCCATTCACAAGGAACTACATCAGCTACTTGATGAATATGATGCTTGGAAAAATATTGGCATGATAATATGCGACACGACCGCAGTAAATACTGGTCGTTTGCATGGGATTGTAAAGCTCATACAGGATGATGTCTTGAGCAAGGGCTTTCAGAAGCCACAATATATTGGGTGTCAGCACCATGTACTCGACCTCCTTTTGAAACATGTCATGAATTTTTTTATCCAAGAGCCAACGAGCAAACCAAAACTCAACTATTCCTTCATTGACCAATTAACACAAAACTATGTCACTCTTCAGGCTGATTACCGCCTCGTTGCGACAGATGATGTTAGCACAGACGAGAACCCTGGATGGCGAGATGATTTCAAGTTCTTATATGAATTATGTCAGGCATATCGTCATTACAAAACAACTTCACGTTGGCCTCGCATCAACTGGAAGAAACTACCAAATTTACACCAGGCAAGATGGAACTCACGTGCGATATATACTGTTATATCATTTTTTCTGATACCAGAGTGGCGCAACATCCTCACTCCTGCCTGCAACTTCATCTGCTACGAATGGGCAAATGCTTGGTTCCATTCTCAACACTATAATGAAGCGTCCTTCAATGAACTGTTTACCTCACTCATCAGGATAAAATGCAAGAAGGCAATTAAGTGTTTAAAGACCCATTGGTCAGTCGAAAAGTCATTAATTGACATTCCCAGATCTAACCAAATTGCTGAACGTGCTGTGAAACTGATGGAGGAACTTCATGCAAAATCGAGAAAATTTCAATTTTTGAATCTGAAGTTCATAGGAAAAAATATGTTTTAAACATTTCTTGTACATTCTGTACATATTACTAACTGATCTGTATCTTATTTGTTAATAAAAGTTGATTAGTTATTATTATTACTCTTTTGAGTTAAGCTAAAAAAAATAATGTCCTTTTTTTTGAAAAAAGAAATATTTTTCCACTTTTTTCTTCCGAAAAAGGGGGAGGAGGGGGAACTTTTTTAAAAAAAATCAAAAATGCAATTGATATTCTTAAATTACACATAAAAGTTCCTCGATTGCAAGTGGTTTCATAAAAATATTTTTTTTGTTTTCACCCTAACCTTCATCCTTAAAACAAAATTAAGTCACTCAAGCAAACTGATTTTTATAAAGGCTGAAAATGTCACTTTTAAATATTTGAATAAGAAATAAACAAACTAAATAATTTTATGATTAAAAAGCGTGGCTAACAAAGAGAAATTCATTGGAACAGATGACTTTTGTTTAAAAAAAGAATTGTAGAGTTTTGATGCTTAAACTTCAATCAATAGTACTATGTCATATATACATAAAGATATCTGCATTACATATTATACATCAAATAACACAGGTATCTATATTAATTGATCTCATAATGAAAATAAGATGATCATAGATGCATAACAGTTGAAACTATGTGCGGGTTTGAGCCTAGATTGACACAGCAAAGTTGGTGAATGAAGACTGGATGATCAAAGCAGAAAATTGTGGACAGGCAGCTTCAACATTGTCAATACAATACTGACTATAAATGTCTAAAGTTAAGCTTTGAGCTAGTACACAGTACACTGGTACACAACATGGTGTTGCTCATTTTATTATCTATTTTATTGAATAATATCTGTGGTTTATAAATGACTAGTACAAAAAGTCTTGTAAGTTGAAATATGAAATGGCCTAAAAAAAAGTAAAGTTCCCTTAGCCCTAATGAGTCATCAAAATTGAAGTAGTGTAGAATTTATCTGTTTCTATAACCTCAGCATATGAAGGGATTGTGTGGTTAGCATGACGCTCACCCGTATTTACTTCTCCATCTAAAGTCAAGTACCCATATAAAGCTAGGTGGACTTGTGGGACTTCAACCATTTTTAACTTGGACCTAAAAAAAATTTCTTTGGTTCTCACAGAGGATCGAACCAAGGACTATCAGTTTGACGGTCAAGCATCTACACCACCCTGGCATCACTCCCACAACTAAATGGCAAGCATAGTAATGTTTTGATTAGTAAGAAAACAAACGATGCATGACTTTGTCAAGAGATTTTTTTTTTTAGTGAAATGCAATAGGAGTTTAAAAGAAAAAAAAAAGAAATGTATTTTGTTAATCCTAAACTGAAAACACAGTGATTCCCATCAATACACCCCCCCCCCCCACTTTCCTTTAAACTGCAAGGCTCTAGTGGCCAGTTTAAGGGCAGTCTGTTGAGGTCTACTATCAGACTGCTCCACAGTGAGCCTGTGGATCACCCTACCCACTAGCCTCATCTCAAACTTGCCACCCTCTGTCAAACTGTTAAGATTTAGCTGAATTGAGTTTCTGCTGGGCATACCAGAGATCCCCCCCCCAATAGTTGTTCAATAAAGATAAGTCTTTTTTTTTTTGTTTTTGTTTCGTTTATTAGACTTCTTTACATCTGCCTACAAAGTGAGTTGATCATCAAAAAACTAAATCACACCTCTACATATAACACAGCTCATCACAAAAAAAAGAATCCACTTAATAGCTAGAATTAAAATTTATTTGTTTAGCCATAAATAAGGTTGCATTACTTTCATCTAAATATAAACAAATCAAGATGAAATAATACAACAGAGGACAGTAAATTATATATATATATTTTTTTTTCTTAAGGGTAAAAAAAATGATAACTCTTAATCCAATCAATTCTGAAAGACTTGTAATTGGTTACCAAAATGCATGGCAATAAAAACAATAGGCCTTTTTATAAAAAAAAAAAAAAGAGGGGGGGGTAATTTTCTGCCTGAATGTTCCTTCTTAAGCAGAGAATCTCCAGATCACATAAACTAGAAGCCAATGGTATTCAACCATCAATCAACAAGCTCTCTCACACACATCAACCACCCAAGCCAGCATACCCCACCACTCACTCACCCAGATCTGGTGCAGGTATGACGTAAGCCGTTAGAGTCACTGAGTTTTCAGGAAGCTGCAGAGTTTTGTTGGTTCCTCCAGAGACTGTCAGCTTGGTCACTGAAATGAACCAAATCAAAATACAAGTAATTTTTAATTTATTCTAGCCATTGTCATTTCACACACACACGCACACACATCCGCGTTCTCTTTCAATTTATATAAAGCTGATCTCTGGCTGGATACATGAACCCAGCCCCGTAGCGTGAAAATTCTACAGCAGGGGGCCAGGCATTCTACAGCAGGGGCCAGGCCCCTAAGTAGAGCAAACAAGCAGAGGGGGCCAGACAAAACGCAAGGGGGGGGCGGCGGCTTCTCCCGCCGCCCCCCCCCCCCACACACACCGCACGCTACGGGCCTGCATGAACCGCTTTACTTTTGACACTTTTTGAGAAACATGTATCATAAAAAAAAATAGCAAGCAATAAATAAATTAAACCCAGTGATAACTTGAATATGTTTAGGCAATTGTGTATGGTAGGGAGACTAACGACCACTGTTGGACGAAACTGACATTTAGTGACCAGAGGGACACAGAGTAAAATGAAACGACGACGATTGGTGGGGGGGGGGGGGGGGTACGAGATAGGGAAATGACGAGGATACGACCGTGGGCAGCAGCTGAGCTAGACAGCGCATTGTAGTGAACGGACTGTTTGCTGTGGGGCAGTGGGCCCAGATAATGGTGTCAGTGGGACTCACCGCCAAGGCTGTATGGCTTTTTTTAGTGCTAGAGAGGAATTAATTAATTCCCCAAGTGAACAGTGCGTCACTGTCTTTTTTAGAAGTTAGAATTGAACTAAACGTTGTTCTGTTTGACTCGAACTCCCTGTTTGGATTTAATGAAGCGTACGGTCGTTTTGGATGAATCCTATGAGACGGTATAAAACTATCATTAACAGTATTATTAAAAATTGAAAGGGAACACTTCAGTATATGTATATGTGTGTGTGCATGTATAATATACATATATATTAAGGCGTCCCAAAAAAAATGAAGTTTTGAAATGTTGATGTCTCACCCCACAGAATATGTCTGTATGGTAACAGTAGTTAACCTGCAAAATTTCAGCTCATTTGGACAATGTTTAGAGGTCCCCCAAGAGGTTTAAAGTTCCAGATTTTGGTGTAAAATCATTCGCGGTCAAATTTAAAATACAGCGTTAATGTTGGATTATATGCGAAACTGATATATTAAGTAACAAATTGATGCTTAGTATTGTTTATAATATTAAATGAAACAAAATATATAAATCTTTAATGGTTTATATTTTTAAATTTGAAATTAAATAAAAAATTATGAAAAACAAAGTTTTATTCATTTTATCAAGTTAATTCGTGAAAGAATGTCAATCTGCTTGAAAAATAATAATAATAAGCAATGCAAATAAGCATTCCTACTATTTATTTTATACTTTGTACTGTAGAGTAGGCAAAAAATTTTAAAAGTTCTTCAAATTTAAATTTTAGCCAGCTGTTCACGATTACACTCTGCAAAATTTTTCCGATGTTTTTCAACCACTTGGAGCAAAAAATTGTTTTTGTTCTTCGTCCTTGGCGATACTGTTTAAATTATTTTTTATCAATGCTACACCTCGCTCAGCAGAGTCATTGATACAAGCCATATTCTTTACAAAATCTGCTGCAACTTTAAAAGATGATGTATCTGACCATGCTTCAACAGGAACATCTAGAAAACTGGCATTAATGTTGGATGTTTAAAAAAATGTGGTAGAAGCACGCAAATCAACAACACTTTTTGGTAGTGTTTTTATGAGATGCGGTCCACGTTCTGATTGTATTGTCCGAACAAGGCCAGTTTTTTCTTTGTAGTCGATCGAAGAACAGCATCATCATATTCGTATAAACGCTTTATCAACAAGATATCATTCACAGGTGCATCTGCGGTGAGCCTGCATGAAAACCATGATTGAAGATAAACACATATGGTAAACCGATTAAAGCGCTGAATACCTGTAATTCTCGAGCTGTTAACTGAAAGATGGTTTCGTTGCCTGCAAACAATAGTTCGATTTTCAATGCATAGATTGCTTTCGCCATCCACCTTGCCCTATGTAGGGCACCAGGTCTGCGAATGCTGACATCAACCTCCAACCCAACCATTTGTGCAGCAAGCAGAAGAAATTCCAAATAATCATCACGTGAATGACTGACCTCAAGTTGACATTTGATAAATTCTTTAATAGAATCAGACACGATTACCAAAGTGGCGGATCTGACTTCGGGTGTGTGGTTTAATTCTGGCCATTTTTCTCAAAACCTCTTAAAAAACAAAATCTCTGGTCCAGTGGATGGTCCAAGACAAACATTGAATGCATCGGAAAGGAGTACTTCCAAAGTGTGATGACGGCATGCCATCCATAATAGATTACGTCCCAGGGCTACTTCTAGCAGAGTGCAAGCTCCATTGAGCCTTCCAGTATTGGAAGCCGTAGTGTCGAAGCACATGCCGATGACCATAGATTCGCACTTCCATGATTTAGGTGTTTTATATGTTTTCTCGCATTTATTACATTTTCTAATTAAGAATCACACAATTTCAACTCTAGTTAATGGTAGCAATGAGGTAAATATAAGTATATTTAAACTTCATTTTATTCATATATGGCATGCAAAAACTGCAAATTATTTGAGCCATGATTCGTCTGGATTTTTATGTTGGCCTTATACTCGAATTTTAAAAGCTCTTGGGGGACCTCTAAATGTTGTTCAAAAGAGCTACAACTTCACCAATTCACTCATTGTACCCAAGAGACACATTTCAGGGGGTGAGACACCAAAGATTAAAAAAAAATAATTTCCGAGCATTTATGGGACGCCCTAATATATATAATAGCCAGAATTTTTTTTTGGGGGGGGGGGCTGTGCGGTTTGGGGGGGGGGTGTGCTGTGCGGAGAGTTTTATATAAGACAAAATTGGAACACAATGATAAAGAAGTATATTTTATAATAAAATTTAATTTTTAGAATTAATTGGGGGGGGGGGCAATAGCACCCCCCTGGCTACAGCCTTGATATGTATATAACGGGTAGCAATAGAGGAGATATGGATACGGATGCACTGTGTTTAGTGGAGGAATTGAAATCAACCGAAGATGTGTAGTGGCACACGATCACGTAAAATAAATAAATACACGCCGATAGGTACACACGTAGACATTGGCGTCGATAACAGCTTGGTGAAGAGAGCGGAAGGGGCTACAGCAAAAAAAACAAAAATGTTTACCAGGAAGTTCTCAAATTTAATGTCTCTATTATAAGAGTCCTAAAAGTACCTGCCACCTCCCCTCCACCCCCCCTCCCCTCCGTTTCCCCTTTGGCGGAGCAGACCTCGGACCCTAATGGCGATGCCAGTGCAAGTATGTATCGTTTTTGTTTTTCATTGTTGGGGTACTGCCTTGCTTGCTAAATGCTGGTGTTTCACTGATGCAGTTCTCTGCTTTGTGAAGCTCACAAAACTGTTGCTTAATGTACTATTAATTAACGGTTGTAGTTAACTAGCAAGAATTAAAAAAAAAAAGACAATGTCTATGCCTCCCTCGCTGAATCACATACCGGTACATCAATATGTTTATGCCTCCCTCGCTGAATCACATACCGGTACATCAATATGTCTATGCCTCCCTCGCTGAATCACATACCGATACATCAATATGTCTATGCCTCCCTCGCTGAATCACATACCGATACATCAATATGTCTATGCCTCCCTCGCTGAATCACATACCGGTACATCAATATGTCTATGCCTCCCTCGCTGAATCACATACCGGTACATCAATATGTCTATGCCTCCCTCGCTGAATCACATACCGGTAAATCAATATCTAAGCCACCCTCACAGAAAACCACATGCATCAATAAGTATTAAGCCGTTCTCACATAATCACATACATCAATATATCTAATCCTCGCTGACAGAATCATATACAGCAATATATATATATATAAAATTATTGGGGGGGGGGAGTGATGCCGGCTACATGGGGTTGGTAAAAGAGCCCCACCACGTCCCTGTACGACACACCGACAGCCCACTAGACCACCGGGAATCTCCCATTAGAACAGTTAACAATACAGTTAATAATACAGTTAACAATACAGTTAACAATACCATCGTTTATACCAGGGAAGGCCATACACGAGGCCGTCAAGAGCCGCAACTCCACTGATCGTTGTTGTTTTTTTCCCGCCATCGCCCGATACTATGTAATGGCCCGCCATCGCCCGATACTATGTAATGGCCCGCCATCGCCCGACACTCTGTCATGGCCCGCCATCGCCCGATATTCTGTAATGGCCCGCCATCGCCCGATACTCTATAATGGCCCGCCATCGCCCGATACTCTGTAATGGCCCGCCATCGCCCGATGCTATGTAACGGTAGGTAGCAATCGATCAAGCCAGGGTTTGATGCGCATTAGCCAAGGCCGCAGCCAGCGGATGCAACCCAAACACTTGTCAGGGCACGGTCACATCCGTTTTACGATGATACACAGCGCTTGGTGTGGGTGTGACACCATAACGGGCCCCTCTGTTGGTGGAGAATGACAGTGATCACCCTCCCCCTCATATTATACGGGGGCGGCCTTGGCTCATGCACTCAAAAAGAGAAAAAAAAATGAATCATTTAATTATGACCCGTGGTCAACTCAATAAAATCGTTCAAACCGTCCGCGCTCATTGTATACGAGATGGTTAACTGTGGGCGGTATTTGGCGATCTCACGCGCTTCATTGTCGCGTGACAGAGATTCGCGGTACATTGGTGTACCAACAACCATGGGCGTATTCATGGGCATTTGCCCCCCCCCTACATTTTGAAAAAATGTTATATAAGAGGGGGCATTTGCCCCCCCCCCCCAACATTAAAAAAAATGTCATAAAGTTGTTATTTCCCCCCCCCCTGGAAAATTTTTGACCCCCCCCCCTGGAAAAATTCCTAGCGACGCCCATGCCAACAACGTACATTACTCGACAGCTTTCTTTAAGTGTCTATATTTAGAATGGGCCACGAGTGTATGCGTTTGTTTATAGAAGGATCAGTTATGGTACACAATGTGCAGTGTCTGAGCATCTTTTCATAGCTGAAAGGGTAAAAAAATCTCAGAAATGTACTGCGAATAAACGAGTTCACATGCATAAAATCTCTACTTGGCGTTCTTTCAACATTTGCTTGTAATCTTCCTATACTTCTTATCTTAATACATTTACTTTTAATTGAAGAAAAGGATTAAATATCTTCTTCAAATGGATTGCAACAATCTTTAAGTTTAGCTTCAAAACTAAAAGCAGTTTTAAAATCAAATATCGTTTATTTTTTTTTTTTCGTCATCTCTGTTAAAAGTAAACTGAGTGTTTTCGATTGTAAGCAGAGCCGGACTTACAAGTTAAGGAGCCCTAGATCAACACATATTTGAGGCTCCAATAGTTTTTTTTATCGGTGTATACGACTCAACATTTGGGGGGGGGGGGCCTTATATCTAGGCCACGGCATAGTCGTCCTATATGTAAATCCGGCCCTGGGTGCAAGGAACATTGAGTCAAAAAAAAAAAGGTCAAGCTTCATTTTCTTATTCGGTCTCCATCATTCTCGTCACTTTCTAAAATTTTACGACTGAATTCAGGAATTCCCCGATGCGGCTAAAAAACAGTGTTAGTAAGTTAGACAGTCATCTTAAAACACACCAAGGGACATATCATTGGGAAAACTTATCTATTTCTTATCTTCCTCGCAGCTCCTCTATAAATTTCACAAACTGACCAGGTCATTTGGACAATTGCACGTGTTTGTTTATACAGCCTCACTGAAAGCTAAACCAAAAATGCTGTACCATCGTCGTTCAATTGTTTTCCCTCTCCGCATTTTCACTTGAGTTCACAAAAATACCACGTTCCGTTTGTATGACGTCACATTGAAGCCTGTTGGATCAGTGGATGCAGTTTTTTTGTATATCCCCCCTAACGTCATCCACTGTAGAACCGCGGTTCCCAAACTGTGGTAAATGTACCCCGAGGGGGGTAGGGGGGAAAGCTTACGCAGGGGTACGCAGAGACATATAATTTTCGTTGAAAACAAACCAAGAATTTGAAGAGCGTACGTGTGAGGGGGGTACCGGCGAAAATACTTTCGCACCCTTTGGGGTACAGTCGCGAAAAAAGGTTGAGAGACGCGGCAATACCAGTTTATTTATTCTCGAACTCATTTGTAATTAAAAAAAAAAATTACATTAAAAACATCCAGACATCAATCAAAATAGACAGCATACAATAATATTAATTTGCCCACATGTAACAAAATACTACATGATTCATCTGTTCAGCAAGATTCTATGGGGAAAAAATGTGAAAATTTTTTTTATTAAAAAAAAAATAGGCTAATATTTCAAAAAACGCCTTTTGGGAGCCGCACAAAACCAAACAAAGAGCCCCGTGTAAAAACCCCTGACCTATAAGTTCTTTCCTCGCAGTGCTCGCGATAACGATGTTTTTACTCTAAATGTCGTAACAACACAATCTCATTGAATGGCATTTGAACTGTCCGAAAATTTTTTTTTTAGCAAAAATAAACCAACAATCTAAAAAGTCTAATCCGGATCAAGGTAATAAAAAAACAAGCAATTAAGCCTGTTCCATTCTGGACACAGGACGTGTTAGCGAATTTTCATGTTATGTATCAGTACGTTTGTTATCTTTCAGTAAATATTTGTAAATTTGGAAATGTTTATAAATTCAATTGTGTAATGCATATATCTGAAAAAAGATATTAAAAGGACGTTTCTTTATATTTGAAAACAAAATTATTTTCTCTTAAATCTAACTACAAGTGGTTTGTGGTCACTGAAATAGGACTCATAATTGAAACATTCTAAATTGTAGTCATTTAATCGTCCGAAAACTCCGTCAATTGTTGTTTTATATAAAGTACGGGAAGTAAGTCATGTTGAATAACTGTTACAAAAATAAATAATGATTACGCCCCTTTGATTAGCTTTTACTATTTATATTTAAAATATAAGCAAAACGGTACATAAAAAACTCTTATATTTTGGCCCTCAGAGGTCAAATCGCGAAAAGGACGTTTGATGTACACTTGGCAGGCCAAGACCTACACAATGATATATACATCATGGGTCTAGGACTTATGGTTGCTGAGATATAGGGCGGTCCATTATTAATATAGCTTATATAGTAAAAAACGGTACTTTATAAGGCCCCTTTTACGGCCCTCAGAGGTCAGATCGCGAAATGGAAAAAAGTCATTTCTTGGCAGGCCAAGACCTACAAAATGATATATACATCATGGGTCTAGGACTTATGGTTGTTGAGATCTAGGGTGATGACAGACAGACAGACAAAACGGGGACAATAGAGCATTTTTTTTCGAAAATGCTCTAAAAATGTTTCGTGGTTTGAGATCACCGGGACAAAAAGAGATGTACAAGAAACAAATCGATTTTAGGGTTTTCCTACGGCAGATCATGGGGGTATTCCTTGGCCAGGTTTCATGTGTAAGATGTAAGCAAATGGGAAGGTGGCTCGCACTGGAAGTTTTCTCATTGAAAATTAGAGCATTATATTTCATTATCAAATATTATTCATTGTAATAAATTTAAAAAAAAGTACATTGAAAAGCATTTTTTTTTAAATAAGCTTTTATTAAAATGTATAAAAAACGCAAAACGAACATTTCTTAGATCATACAACTATTTATAAAAAATTATCAGTAATAAAAATATAAGCGTGGGCGCCCATCTAGATATATAGATTATTATTTTTTTTTACTATTTATCAGCTATTGTAAAGACATAATTAGTCCAGCATATTGTATTCACCCACGCTTTTACTTTTATCAGTGGTAATTGACATAAACAATTGTAGGATCTAAGAAACAGAATATATTTATACTTAATTTTATAATGCATAAAAAGGTTGTTTTTATGTGGGGAGGGAGGGGGGGTATTTTATAATTTGTAGTTTTAATGAGAATTTAACTTGTCATTGTTTGTTGTTAGTGATGATGGCTAAAACGTTATTACAAAATGTAATCGGCTCCGTAATTCTATAAGATGCTAATTAATAGACTCGAAATCATTAAAAGAGTCTACTGTCAAGTAGGATCTACACTTGTGCCCAAGGGGAAACTTTCTCACTAAAATGAGAACAGACAAACACACACACACACAGAGAGAAAATGACGTTAATTAAAACCTAAAAAAAAATATGAATGGAACATTTCAGTATATAAGTTTATGCCCACCGTATAATATTTCATGTATGAGCTTAACAATACCGTTGTCTGCGGGTAAATATAAATAAACATGACAAAGGCGGAACATAACAATGGCAAAACATGAAAAATGGCAAAACATGACAGAGGCAGAACAATAAACGACTTATTAAAAAAAAAATGAATGAGATTATATGAACACCTATTCAACATGTATGGCAGCGAGGTGGTGAGTTCGATCGGTGCTGAGCAGGATACGATTCGAAACTCAAACGACGCAAGTGATCGATGCTCTCCATGGGCCCAGCAGCTTGGGTTAAATTATAGAAAGGGCGCTAAAAATAGCCATGGTGGTCGTTAGGCTTGCAACATAAAAAGATTAAGGTATCACATCTCAAACATCGAACTGCATCATTAGTCGATACTTTGTATGTAGGTGAGTATGAAAGGTTTGAAAATATACTTATACAACGTACAGATGTGGGCAATGGACAAAAACTATTAAGAGGTCAAATGATTAAAAAGCTTCATGATAAACAACATAAGTAACTGATTGGAAGAAACAATTAGGTAAGTATATTTGTTAAGTAGGTTAGTATATTGTTAAGTAGGTAAGTATATTTATTAAGTATGTCAGTATATTTGTTAAGTAGGTCAGGATATTTTAAGCAGGCCAGTATATTTGCTAAGTAGGTCAGGATATTTGCTAAGTAGGTCAGGATATTTGTTAAGTAGGTCAGGATACTTGTTAAGTATGTAAGTATATTTGATAAGTCCAAGAATTAGAAACTAAAAAAAAAATCCAAATAAGACAAGAAAGCCACAATTTTATCTTGCTGTTTTTTTTATGTAATGTTTAAAAAACCAAAAACAACGAAACCCGCATTGTAATATCCACCTATTTGTATTAAACACATACTTTCTCGTGATGTTTTAACTTCCTGTCACACTGAGTGAAATTTTAAAAAAAATGTGATAATTAACTAATTGTTAACTTACCGTCAGAAATGGTGCCATGGCAACGACACAAAAAGTAGGTCACTATCCAGACAAGTTCAATCAACCACGTCATGAGACAAGAAAACTTAACCCCCGTCAACTACGTCGCTGTGGTGCGTTGTTGCGTCCCTTTATAGCCATCCCTATCAATGTCCAATCGTATTGTCCGGTGAAATAACACCTGGCGGCACATGACACACACACACATGGGGGGGGGGGGGCGATATATTTGTGTGTGCGGTGTTTCAGCCACACACTTAAACAACACACGGGTCGGTTTAAAAAAAAATACCCAAACAATAAATCAATAAATACCCTTTAATTGTCACAAACGTGATAAAAAGTCTGGCAAGCGACGTTCTATCTTGTCACAGTGTGTCCACACAGGTCGTCTGCGCAAATGGTATACGTGCAGAGGAGCAATAATTATTTCTGAAATTAGCTTCAAAACACGGGGGATGATCAAATAAAGTTAGAATCGCATCATCACGGTGAAATAAAACAATGCGCCCCGTGCAAGTGGCTGAAGTGTAACCGCCCCATTAGTTCTAAATTAACGCTCCTTCTAACCATGGGGGTTATCAAACACGCTCTCCCCCCTCCCCCTTACAAAAAAAAATAACACCATAAAGTCTGGATTGATTCACATTGATAAAAAACAAAAATAAATATATACTTAACAATTACAACAATAAAGATGACTAGACTAATGACTGTTATAAAATTCCGCCATAAAATAAAAGATTTATAGTTCACTGCTGTTTTAAAAAAAAACAACTAATTAAAACACGGCTGGGCGGGAATAAGCAGTACTTGCTCACTACCCTTCTCTTTGACAGACGACAGCTGGTGACATTTTTAAACTTTATCTTAGATCTGTTTTACTTCTTTGTTAGCAGTCGGAGGAAAAAAAAAATTTAAATAACAAATTAGAATGTAATTAATTTTTAAAATAACAAATTAGAATGTAATTGATTTGAAAATAACAAATTAGAATGTAGTTTAATATATTTGAAATGTAACAAATTAGAATGTAATTAATATAAAAATTAGAATGTAATTTATTTTAAAAAATACATTAGAAAGTAAGGTATTTAAAGAACAAATTAGGGTGTAATTTATTTTAAAAAATAAAAAATTAGAATGTAAGTTATTATTAAAAAAAACAAATTAGAATGTAATTTATCCTTAACGAAAACTCCTGTAAGAATATCGATTCATAAAATAATTTAAAAAAAAAAAACCGCGAACGTAATAACACGATAGTCTCCCTTGACTCAATTCCCTTTAAAGTCTTCAAACTCCGAAATAAAATAAGCTTAATTAAACGTGAGTTATTAAGCGAAATATCAAGCCAGCTTCTACACACGGATAAGTTATTTCTTTTAATTATAAAAAAACAACAACAACACAGCTATCAGTTGGTAGCCCATTACTTCTCACGTGGTTACTTCCCTTTATTGTCCGCGTTTTCTTACCAGCAACCAACCAATAGAACATCTGTGGGATGTACGACAATGTACGTCATCCTTTTTTTTTTTTGGTGTTGGCGTTAATATCGCCCGCATGTCACATGATGGCCACTGTATCGATTCCGTATTTAACTAAAACGGGATCGCACTGGCCCGACATTAGGTTTGTGAATATATTTCACCAAACGGTATCGCAAAAAATAAAACGATTTATATAATATTATCAACACATAAAAAATTAAATAATGCCCTTCAAATGTAAATATTGAATCTAGGTTTTTGTAAGTTAGGAGCTAACTCAAATAATGCCCTTCAAATGTAAATATTGAATCTAGGTTTTTGTAAGTTAGGAGCTAACTCAAATAATGCCCTTCAAATGTAAATATTGCATCTAGGTTTTTTTTTAAGTTGAGAGCTAACTCAAATAATGCCCTTCAAATGTAAATATTGCATCTAGGTTTTTTTTAAGTTGAGAGCTAACTCAAATAATGCCCTTCAAATGTAAATATTGCATCTAGGTTTTTTTTAAGTTGAGAGCTAACTCAAATAATGTCTTTCAAATGTAAGTCAAAAAACAGAATGATAATGTATTATTGATGGTGGTCCGTCTCGGTGGACACAATGAGCAAGTCAAAATAATGCGCACCGTCAGTTGAAATGCGGTTCTATTTTTAGCATCACGTCGTTTTTTTTTAGTTTTTAGAATGACTATTAGCAACGTAAAAGTGTGTGTATAATATATCCTCATATAATAATTCAGACTAAATAGACTAGCAAGACTATACGTATTAAACAATATGACGGCGGAGCCCTTTACAATTTACTAGCGCGTGAAGTAACGAATAAACCGACACGAGGCTCTTTCGCAATATCGTGCGCCACCACCCACCAGGCCATCTGCGAAGAGACCTACTTACTTTCTAAGGGGGGGGGGCAAGGCAAGAGTACTATTTGCGCCCCTAGCCCTCTACATCCCGTCGCTCGCAGGTAACACAAGTCTCAGAACAATACCGCAATCTGCTAGAATGTCATTCATATAACAGTTATACTTTGAAACCTACCACAGTGGCGTAGCGAGCTTTACTCGCGCCCTGGGGCACAATACCTTTTTAGCACCCCCCCTCCCCAACCCCCATTCGTAAACCATATAATATTGTATGTAAAGTATACCATTTGGCGCCCCTTTGTGGGTAGCGCCCGGAACATAATGCCTCCTTCCCCCCCCCACTACGTCACTGACCTACCGGTACTTCATTTTGTCTTCCCTCGTTCTTTTGCAATTAAACTCTACAACGACGGTCGATGTCCGAAAAGTTATGATTCTTTATTTACAAATGGAACAGTTCGAGCATAAAAAACATGTTTATGACCTTCTTATTCTACTGTTTTTAACACTAACATGTTTCTAACATGTCTCTGGACATGAAATAACAGTGTAAAAGAACAAAATAACTATTGCGCTCATATTGCTTAATAATAATGTATTTAAGTAAATAACAATTAGGGACTTATGCTGGGCGAAATGTTTGGACGGACACACATTTTTTTATATGTATCTCAAGAAATATAATGATACGTCATGAACAAAAAAAAAAGCATGAGACACGGGGAAGAAATAACGACACTACTGATCCACCCCTTACCCCCCTCCCCCTCCCTCATCCTCAAGAGTGTCATATCATTTCGTTATAAGTGGAAACTGGAAATCAATATCAAGCGAGGAAACACCTGCATGAAGTATGCCAGGGACTCTCAAAACAACTGTTGGTGCATGATGGTGTCGCTTCTGTCCTATAGTTGCTTCACAGCACACTACTATAACACCCGACAACATCCATGAGGCAATTTTAATTGTTTCAAAAAAAGTTACACTTTCCTGTATATATATATATATATATATATATATATATATATATGTATATATATATATATATATATATATATATATATATATATATATATATATATATATAAATGCTGTTTTATTTTACCTTCAAATAACGCAACTAGCAGCTTTTAAACTCTGGATTCGCAATAAATTAAAGATAATGAACCCCGAGTGAGGTAAGTGAGAACATCTGTAAATGTATCATAAGCCGAGAGGCTTTGAAGAGGAGACAAACGAAGCTAGTCTAGTGGATAAACATAGGCATATTTGTGCCCCGCCTCCCAGTTCAAAAGTGTGCGGGCCCTTTCGTAAACGAGTAAATACAGGTGCTCCCACTGTGGACCCCCCCTGGGTAAAAGAGTGTGCGACCCCCAGATATGATTGTGGGGAGAAAAAGACATTCTAAAGTTAAACGTATGATACATAATATTTCAAGACCATATATGGTTTAAAATTATTAACTGCAATGCCAATTATTACAAGCATGAATCAAATCACTTTATAATTCCCGAATCCGTTATGACTTACAGCAATGTGCGATTCCAATTTAAACAAGTATGGATCAAATCACTGTATGATTCCCAAACCGATCAAAGAAAGCCGTGGCGTCGATATAAGACCCACAGCCAAGGGGGGGGTGACACTTAAGGGGCCCCGATATGGGACCGAGCAAATTTTGAGGAGCACCACCCACCCGTAAACATTACGTGGAAGGGGCCACACCGAAAAGGTACTGCATGCGAATGCAATACGCCAAGAACTTTATTAGGTCAACGCATAACTTGACTAAGGGTAGTTAAAGCAAAAAGGTATAATTTCAAAGTGGAACAAAAGATTAAATACAAGGAGTTTACATTTTCTATAAACTGTATTTATGTAGCTAACCAGTACTAGCAAAAGGACACTGCATCCAAATAGTCATCTATCTTTAAAGAAAACATTCATCACTCGGTCACTTCATAAAAATTGGTTATCAAAAAAACATCAGTTAATAACACATCAATATTGAGTTCATCAATATAATAAGAGATGAGTCATCTGATCGATAATTGTGTCTTAGTTACTATGTCTATGTATGAAAATGCGCACCTAATTTCGTACTGGGAAATGGTCTATTTTTAGCACTATGGTTTATTCAATTTTTTTTTTCACATCCATCCTTATATCTATGCATCCAATATCTGTGTATGCATCCAATATCTGCGTATGCATCCTTCCATCAATACACCCATAGATGTATAAGAAGAATATATCTAAAATATATTGGCGTTTATGTAGCGACTAAAAAAAACACTTCAGAAAAGTGCACAAAAAGAGGCAGTTCTATATTAGTGAGCCATAATCTCTTTCTACAATTTCCTTCAGTCTTCAAACATTACTTGTGACGACGCCATAATATCTTTCTACAATTTCCCTCAGTCTTCAAACATTACTTGTGACGCCATAATATCTTTCTACTATTTCCCTCTTAATATAGACATTCAGAAACAATAAATTAATTATCTTCGGACTTCATAAGATTCTTTTACAAATGACTCGAACGTTTTAAAATAGTGTATTGTCAGCCAGATAGGACTTCGAGAAGTTAGTGAAAAGTGACATCAAATTTACCGAGGCACAGCATCAGCTTAGAACGGCCAGACGGAGCGACTTAAATTAAGCCTGTAATGACGGATTGATAAAAGCAAAAGTAAATAATAATAATAATAATAATACTATGTTAAAAGGGGCGGTATCCTAAAAACCACTGCCCGCAAGCCAAGTAAAGCCCGTTAGGCTGCTTGATCCGGCCGTATGCCCCACTCTCTATATAGCGACATCAACGTTGTCGTGAAATCTAACCAGTGTGAAAAAAAATCTGTAACTATACGGGTAATAAGATCGAGTGTATGTCTGCTACACCAAAACACACAATGACGATTATAGAGGCCAGTGAACAAGGAAGTACAAAGCACGAGGCATGCGGCGTCACGTGACGGCAAACCAATCAGCTGCACTCCACTCCCACGCACGAGTTTAAGAAGAAACTCTCAGAAATCTTTTACACCTCAAAGCTTACCCGAGCCAGACACGGAAATTCAGTGTCACTTTGACCTTTCAGTATCTCCCAGTTCATACAATGTCCGTATAACACAGAAAACAAAACCGACCGTAAAAATGGAGGGCCTGATTTAGACTTGATAAGGCCCTAAGCTATTTGAGATATGGGGCCTTTTATGTAAGTCCAGATATTATATGTCAGTGCCAAATATTTTAAGTATATATGACGCTCACTTGGACTATTTTTGGGGGCCCCCAAGAAAGTTAACATGGTCGGGGGGGGCCTTTATAGCATCGCCAATTCGATTTTCCACTATTTTTGTTTATAATAATAACCGCAACAATTGATATACGGACCATCCACATATTTTGAACGCTACAGTGTGGGTGGGGGGTGTTATCATTTGTAATATAGGGTGCAACATATGCAACAAAATATGGCAAACAGGAGATTGGCCAACTCCCTGGACTCAATCACTAGTTATTACGCTCCCAAAGAAGGGTAACCTACATTTGTGCCAAAACTACCGTACAATAAGCTTGATAAGCCATCCAAGCAAAGTCATGCTAATGATTATATTAAATAGACTGAAACCACAGGCAGAGCTAATCTTCTCAGAAGAGCAAGCTGGCTTCAGAGCAGGAAGAAGCACAACGGAACAAATCTTTAACCTGCGAATACTCTGTGAAAAATATCTGCAACATCAAAGCAGTCTCTATCACGTCTTCATCGACTTTAAAAAAGCGTTCGACAGAGTGTGGCATGCAGCACTGTGGGCAACCATGCACAAATTCAACATTAATGCAAACCTTATTGAAGTTATCAAAAAATTGTACGACAAAGCAACTAGCGCGGTACTCTCCAATGGTAAACAGGGAGATTGGTTTAAGACTACTATTGGTGTCTCTTTCCCCCCACTCTCTTCAACCTCTTCCTTGAAAGGATTATGACGGATGTGCTAGAAGACCACACTGGAACTGTCAGTATCGGAGGGAGAACCATAACTAACTTGCGCTTCGCCGACGACATAGACGGCATAGCTGGCAGCGAGGACGAACTGCAAGAACTCACTGCCAAACTAAATAAAACAGCAGAGGCGTATGGCATGGAAATCAATGCCGAAAAAAACCAAAGTCATGACACATAGAGCCTTCGAAAACGACATTCGGATAAATGGGCAAAAACTTGAAGTTGTCTCTTCCTTTAAATACCTAAGGGCCTTAATATCCGACGAAGGACCAAAGCCAGAAATTCTTGCCAGATTGGCCCAGACAACGGTAGCTCTGAGCAAACTTAAACACATTTGGCAAGGCAACAAACTCTCTCTGAGATCAAAAATTCGACTAATGCGCTCTCTGGTGACATCGATCTTCCTGTATGGATGTGAGACTTGAACGCTTACTGCAGACCTCCAAAGAAGAATAAGTGCGCTGGAGATTAGATGTTTCCGCAAGCTATTGAACATCTCATACACGGAACACATAACGAATGAAGGGGTGCGCACTAAAATAACGGCTGACATCGGCCCTCACGAAGACCTTCTCACTTCAGTCAAGAGGAGGAAACTGCGATGGTATGGACACGTTGCGAGACAACATCAATGAATGGACCGGCCTGTCGTTCGCCGACTCCCAAAAGACAGCACAAGACCGGAGAAAATGGCTGGAAATAGTTTTCGGTCAACAACGGTGCCCCAACGACCCATACACGGGTTAAGGGATAGAAGAAGAAGAAGAAGGGCGCAAGGGGGGGGTTATTCAAGTCAGCCATATAAACGCAAGATTTTAAACAATTTTGTCTGGTATATTAATTGATTCACATAAAAATTGGAAGATTGATGTCAAAAGTGGGGGGTGAGTGGTGATGACTGTTATAAAACTAAGCCTATTGTTATACGCCCTGGGCGGTCTTGGCTACAGGTAGAAATAACTGAATAGTTATTTGTGAAGGAAAAAAAAAAGGGGGCGCTGGATGGGAGGAGGGGGGAAGAGACGAGGGGGTGGGGGTAATGACATCGGACACATCGAAACTTTTTTTTCTTCCATGTTATGCTCCCCCCCCCCTTTTTTTTTGTCACTCGGAAAGACTTCGTCAACTGTTACTTCCTAGGCCGAGTGATATTTTCTATGAAATTATTCGCAAATGTGTTCAACGTTTCTCTCTGCATCTCTCTCTTTATACACACACATGTATATATATATATATATTATCACTGTCCACTCTGTGTGTGCGAACGGCAGCCGCCACGACGACCATAGTGTAATAAGTAGATTGACTTACCCGGGGCGCAGAAGAAAATATTGCGCCCTTTAGAAAAAAGAGGAACATAGCAAAAGATTTAAAGTTTGGGCTGGGGGGAGGGGGGGCTAAATAATTGGGGGGCTGTTACGATGTAGGTTATTTTAGCACAATTGTTTACGGTTTAGGAACAAAATGTGCGTGGGGAGGGGGGGTGTGCATCATTGAGACCAGATAGAAGAATAATTTACGCGAAAGCACGCCCCATCCTTCCCAAGGTTAATTAATTGTGAGTCACCGGTGGTACTTAGAGCTCACGGAGACAATTTACCTGGGAAGGAATGTTCGTGACCGTGACACGTAGGATGAAGTTGGAACCGTTACGGAAGTCGCAGGGCAGAATCTTCTAACGAGGGATAACTGAGTTAGAAAGTGTCATGGGTTTCCTTATTTAGATTCCCCACCCACAGACCCGTCACATAAATTACCCCGAGTGTAGAGTCAGTAGGACTGAGAATTAATTAGGAATAATTAATCACCGGTGTCAAAGCCAATTGTGTACTGTATATAAGCAGGACGTTTTTGTGTGTTAGTTAGAGAGGAGGAGAGAGAGAAGCGAGACTGAGAACTAGAGAGCAGGAGCGGAAGAGTAGGACGTAAGCTGAAGTACTGTATGTGAGAACTGGCGTCAACACAGCTACATAATAAACTTGTTTTATCAGCAAAGAAACCGGTATTTTGTTGACTTATTAGCGGAGACTGAACGTGAGCTGTGAAAATAGAAATATTGTCACTAGAACATCTACATCTACTCTCTCATACTTCTAGACAACGATCTGTACGTGGCCAGGATTAGCATTAGGACTATCCGCCGAACGTAACAGGGGCTCTGTGCGCGCACCCGCTGCGCCCGTCATTGAATCCGCCTCTGATACCGGCAAATCCGCCAGACACCCCCGCACAGTGTTGTGATGGACTTACCTCTCCATCTGTCTGCACGGAGTTAAAGGAGAGCCGTTGATAGCCTGACTGTACCACGGGACATGGGCTTCAAAAACTCGTTAGTTTAGATTCCATGTGTCCTTTAGGCCTAGAGATCCATTCGCGCATGCTTTCACTTAACGGCCGATGAAACCATCTTTATATATATATATATATATATATATATATATATATATATATATATAATATATATATATATATATATATATATATATATATATATAATATATATATATATATATACCGCATACAGCTGATAAACATGTGAATAGAAGACTTAAATATGTTTTTGAGATAACACAAGCGCTGCATCTCCTAGCATTGGTGCATGGTGTTAACTGTACACGCATGCGCAGACACAAACAGGTTGTAAGCTGTCGGAGTAATCGAAAACAGCTTAAAGAGGTTGGCCAACCCATTTCCTGACAACGTGTATCTATCTATCAAACACGATGGATCTCCAAACGTTTGATCCCATCGAGATGACACAACACTGAAATCCGGGTCAACGGATGAAGCGTCCGATGCAAGTTCTGCCCAATTACTGTTTACCGGACTGACAGTGAGAGACTGAGCAGGGCCCCCCATTAGGGCCGCAGAACTCGAGCACTCATGCGTCAGGGCTTGCATGGGGCCCCAAGTTTCTACGTATGAGTGGAATTCGTAAAACGTTAAATGATAAAGTCGTCAGATAGTATGTATAATATCAATCTCTGTTTGAGCGGTGAACTGTTTCAGGTCAAAAGAAACGGATAAGTTTGAGGGGGGTGGGGAAAAAAACTTTAAGGGCCCATAAAAAACAAAAAAATAAAAACAACTGTTTAACCAGTGGGTACCATTTTAATACTACATGGTCGATAGATTTCATCACACCCTTTGAGTGGAATCAATCACCAATAGATACTGTCACACACCTGAACCCAAACACCGTTAATGACGACATCCGAAATGTAAAATCATCATATTATAATACTCATTTCCAGTGTGCGTTAAATCGAAAGTAAAGAATTAATACAACAGTATTCCAGTTTAAAATACAACCATGAAAAAAATCGGATCTGCCCGAAACCAAAAAATAACCTAGCCTACCGATCAAGCATAAGGGGATATAACTCTATGCAAAGGTTTTGCAGGGTACAGCTAGTAATAAATAATAATGTGAGAATTGCAGCCTTACTTTTAGCTCTCCAAAAGATCACCCGGAGAGTGAGAGAATAGAGAGTAAGACAAGAGGGAAAGGGAGAAAAAAGAGAAACTATATTTGTAATGTGCTGAAAAAAAAATGTCCCAGGATTTGCGTGTAATACCGCATTCACCGCCACCACCCAATAGACACAAACTATTCATACAGTTTGGTTTATGTGTTAACATTCCACAGCTGTTAACTAATGTCACGTTGACGGTAAGCTTACCGTGCTTATGAAACAGCTCTGTATCCACATGTAGGCGGATATTGTTCAGTGAGAGGAGAGAGAAATATAGAAACAACTTCAAAATTAGAGATCATATATATATATAGATATATATATATAAATAAATATATATATATATATATATATATATATATATATATATATATATATATATATAAAGGATGGGGAGCCGAGCCAGGACCTGTGGGTTGGTCCAACAAGGTCATATTAAAAAAAAACCACTAAATATCCAATATAGAACTCAAATCATCTAAGATCACATTTGTCTCCCCCGTTTTTCTTCTACATCCCCATTCCCCACTAATGCTCTTAGCGATATTTAAGTCTCAATATATTACTCTAAATTGTTCTTGACTATTATTATAAAGTTATCTTTTTTTTTTATTTTTTGAATTAATGTGAAAAAAAAAACATTATGGAAAGTTATTGGATAATTTTTTTTTCAATAAAGTAAATCGGCTTAAAAATGATTCTGTTTGATGGCCGTTTAGAAATCAGTTGTTGTTTGAGCCGACTCTGCTTCCTAATTTTCAAAAAATTTAAAAAAATTAAAAAAAAAATGTTTATACCAAAGTTGCTTTAATCAACAGCCAATGGTTTTTGTTTAACTGCTGCTTTTTAACTTCAAGGAAGCCATTTTATGTTCTGCCCACCGTTCATTTTTAATCTCTAATTATTCCTACGCTGGTTGAAGGGATGTAACAAAGATTACGAGTTAGAAGACCTGAGGAGGTGAGTTCCCTTGAGTGAGTACATCGTAAACGATCATTTTTAGATTTAGTAATGGGGATTTGTTTTATTATAGCACTTTATAAAAGCTAATTATTCACCAGATAAGAATGACCCCGCTACTATCTAACTGTGTTTTAGTACTTTATGTATCAAACTGATTAATGTACTAAGAACACATTACACTAAGAAATGAAGTGTTAGTATATTTTTTTAACCATAAGAGCTATCTATAGTGGCTGTATTTGGAGGACTTTGGGGGGGGGGGGGAGGGGGAGGGGGGTCTGTCCATTAATTACGTCAACAAAATAGGGGGGAGGGGGTCAGAAAATTTTCGATAATTGTTGACAAGGGGGGGGGGAGGTCAAGAAAAGTTGACGTCAAATGTTACTTTTTTAAAAAGTTTGTAGTCCTGTGTTACCCCCTGTGTTTACACACTCGCTTAACATTCAGTTTTTAAATTAAACTAACTATATTCCTACTTATTTTGCCACATAAATATTTTGAAAGCCACCTTTTTTTTGGGGGGGGGGGGTAATCAAATGTTGACGTAATTTTATATGGGGGGGGGGAAGGTGTGTCTCTGGAAGTTTGACAAGTTGTTGACAAGGGGGGGGGTAAAAATCGCCAAAAATTTGTTGACATAAATAATGGACAGCCCCTAATGGGTTACAATAGCTAAGACCATTTCTGATTGGAGCAGATAAAAACGCTTTTTTTTTTTCCTGCTTAATCCAGCTTTGCTTTACTACTTAAACACAACTTTGTGTACCATAGCTTAAAATGAGACACACAACTTTGTGTACCATAGCTTAAAATGAGACACACAACTTTGTGTACCATAGCTTAAAAATGAGACGAGTAAAGGCTCCCTACTAGCACCACTACAATTTATTTTAAAAAGTATGTCATGACCTAATTTTATGCAACCCTCCCTGCTCCCTTCCCCCCTCCAACCGAAACCCATGTACACATATTTTCAATAATGTTGGAACCAACATAATGGGATCCAACCAAGTGACCCCCCCCCCTCAAGTTTAAATTATTACAGTCAACAAGCTGGCTCATTCCATGAGGTCACATTTAAGTGATTTACCCATGTTGGGTTGGGGGGGGCCCACAATTAACACTCCTACACATTAACGTCAGGGGGGGTCTTACCACTATATTCCAATCTGTATACAGTGCCTGATGACACCCGGCTTTTTGTACTCACACCACACCCACATGGACTGTGAAAGCCACAGCAGACTGCATGTGACATGAAGGGAATGCCAGGGTGACCTTTGCTATACAGACTAAGACCTACAGCCAAGACACTGGCCGCACTTAGACAGATTCATGTTATAAGAGGTCATTTTGTGGGCTCAGCTCGATATGCATGCTGCCAAGCCCAGTGGTTCAGATCCCCCCCCCCCCGGTTGCCCATTCCATCACTGATGCCTCAAAGGCAAGCAGCACTCATACTCTGGAGCAGATTTGTGAGTGAATAGCAACAACCTACCTGGGCTAGGGGTGACTATGGCAGGGGACTTGGTGGTGTTCACATTCTGGGGAGGAGATGAAACATTTCATTCAGTGTTACAGCATGTTTTAAGGAAACTATGTTAATCATCTTCAAAAAGTTTATCCTATGTGAATCATCTTCAAAAGTTTACCCTATGTTAAAGATCTTCAAAAAGTTTACCCTGTGTTAATCATCTTCAAAAAGTTTATCCTGTGTTAATCATCTTCAAAAAGTTTATCCTGTGTTAATCATCTTCAAAAAGTTTACCCTGTGTTAATCATCTTCAAAAAGTTTACCCTGTGTTAATCATCTTGAAAAAGTTTACCCTGGTAAAGTCCACTTACCTGTAATGGTGTGTCTGGGGGCTGTATTTCTGTGACTGAAACAAAAAACAAAGCAAACTCTTGATATCTGGAATCACACACACAATGTATCTACAACACAGGGCCACTGGAATCACACACACACAGTGTACCTACAACACAGGGCCACTGGAATCACACACACAGTGTATCTACAACACAGGGCCACTGGAATCACACACAATGTATCTACAAAACAGGGCCACTTTAAAAATGGCATTTTGGGCCCAGGGTAAAACTGGTGTTTTTACTTCCCTAGAGATGTGTATTTAACAGCCCTAGACAGAAGTGTCCAAAGTTGTTAGGGGGGGCGGGCTTGGCAAAATTATCTGTCGGTGCCCTCTAAGCACTGGATTTAATATGAGTTAATATTTGAAGAGGTACCCTTTTAGATCAGGGCCGTAGTTTGCCTATCCATAAGCATGCCCCTCCCCTCATATAGACAATGTATTCTTCATTATTCAGTGGGATAGGATCCCTTAAAAAAAACCCACTAAAAGGGAACTATAAATGTTGATGATAATGGAGTCCATATTCATGTCGGTTTCACTAGGCAAGTACCCAGGCAAGAACATGCATTCAACTGGCTCTTTCTACAAAACAATAAAAATAAAAGAAGCTTGAGCACATCTATTGTACAAGTAGACATTGCTGAAAGAGGGATATGACAAGGGGATGGCGAGAAACTGAGGGAGAAAGATGGATATAACAAGGGGATGGCGAGACAGTGAGTGAGAAAGAGGGATATAACAAGGGGATAGAGAGGCAGTGAGGAAGAAAGAAGTTGTGATGAATATCTGTGATCGTACTGTACCTGTACAAAGGTGATCTGCTGTTTCACTGAAGCCCTCCGTACACCTGCAGTGACCCAGATTGCTGGAGAGATCCTCCCTGTAGCAGAAGGCGTCCTTGACACACTCCAACAGGCCGTACGTACAGTTCTCGCCCACCCACTTGTGGCTCTGTGGTGAGGTATGGGGAGCCGCGCCGCCCGTCACGGTGGTGGCCGAGGCGGTGGATGGGGCCGGGGTGGGGGTGGAGGTGGTGACGGTGCTCAGTGACTCACTGCCCAGCGGCGGCAACTGCGTCTGGGGCAACACGTCTCGTGGTTCCAACAGTCTGACATCTGGTAAAGGAAACACGAAAAGAAATATGATAAAAAAAATGCAAATTTTTAGTTTCTGGGATACGGTATTTCCGTTTAGACATGACCAAGTTAGATTCGGCATGTGTTCTTGGCCACTATGCTGGTTCACAATAATGACGTTTATATTAATATATATATATATATATATATATATATATATATATATATATATATATATATATATATATATATATTACTTCAGAAAAAACAACCCAAGCGGGCCTTTTGTAAAAAAAAAAGGCATTGTGGCCCATGGTTTACAATGTTTGCCCACCCCTGGGATTGATTGTAGCGATTAGATGCGTTGGGCTTTAAGTTCGCTTCCCCCACCCCCGCCCCCACATCCCGGGGTTAGACAGGAGAGATGGGGTGCATTACGCTATTGGGTTGTGTGATAAGTAGTGCCGTTACTTAGAAGTCATTATTACTCTTGCAAGTCGCCATTATATGTTGTCTGTGACTCAATGCTTGATATATATATATAGAGAGAGAGGGGGGGGAGGGAGAGAGAGAGGTGGGGAGGGGGATGGACAGGGGGTAGAAAAGGAGGGGGAGAGGGAGCAGGGGGAGAGGGAGAGAGAAAGGAAGGGAGGGAGAGAGGGGGTAGGGAGGGAGAGAGAGGGTGGGAGAGAGGGAGGGAGAGAGGGGGTAGGGAGGGAGAGAGGGGGTAGGGAGGGAGAGAGGGGGTAGGGAGGGAGAGAGGGGGTAGGGAGGGAGAGAGAGGGTGGGAGAGAGGGAGGGAGAGAGATAAAGAGTGAGGGGGGCAGAGAGGGAATGAGGGAGGGAGGAATGGGGAGAGAGGGGGAGGGAGAGAGAGGTGGAGGGAGAGAGAGGTGGAAAGGGGAGGGAGGGAGAAAGGAGGGAGGGAGAGAGGGGTTAGGGAGGGAGAGAGAGGGGAGGGAAGGAGAGAGGGAGAGGATGGGAGAAATAGGAGGAAGAGATAAAGAGAAAGAGGGGGCAGGGAGGGAGAGAGAGGGAAGGAGGAGGGAGGAGGATGAACGGGGGTAGAGAAGGAGGGAGAGAGGGAGATGGGAGAGGGACGGAGAGAGATGGGAGAGAGAGAGGGAGAGGGAGGGAGAAAGGGAAGGAGGGAAAGGAAGAGAGGGGGAGGGAGGGAGTGAGAGAGAGGAAGGGAGAGAGGGGGTAGGGAGAAAACAGAAGGTAAACAGAAAACCTTATTTTAAACCCGGGCAAAGCCGGGTACTTGCAACTAGTCTCTATACTTATAAGACGCATTCGTTGTCTGTCTGTCTGTCTGTCTGTTCCCTTATAACTCAAGATCCAGACAAACAAATAACGTGAAATTTGTTACACATACACATAATTACATGGGGAAGGTTATAGGACAGGTTTCGTTTCATATCGATGGGTAGTTTAATTGTAATTAATTTTTTTTTATTTTAGTATTTTACTATATTAAAGTAATCTCGACGGCGCCATAAATAAAATTCCTCTGTGGCGTCATTTCCCTATGATCGAATAGAACTTGCGCGCTGGTGCTGTATTGTGCCTTTGTGATGCAAAGAATTGTTGATGTTTTTTCATGCTCTTTGATGTGTACAGTTTGAGGAAGGTAAAGGAATGAAGAAGGATTTTAGAAGAAGTGTGAAGCCATAATAATAAGTATATATATATATATATATATATATATATATATATATAGAGAGAGAGAGAGAGAGAGAGAGAGAGAGAGAGAGAGAGAGAGGGGGGAGGGAGAGAGAGATAAAGAGAGAGAGAGAGCGGGGGCAGCGGGGAGAGAGGAGGGAGGGGGTGGACAGGGGGAGAAAAGGAGGGAGATGGGAGAGGGAGCAGGGGGAGAGGGAGAGAGAAAGAAAGGGAGGTAGAGAGAGGGGGAGGGAGGGAGAGAGGGTGGGAGGGAGGGAGAGATAAAGAGTGAGGGGGGGCAGGGAGGGAGAGATAGAGAGGGGGACAGGGGGGAGAGAGGAAAGGAGGGTATGAAGGAGGGAGGGGAGAGAGGGAGTGAGGTGGGTGGACAGGGGGAGAGAAGGAGGGGGAGAGGGAGATGGGAGAGGGAGCAGGGGGGAGAGGGAGATGGGAGAGGGAGCAGGGGGAGAGGGAGAGAGAAAAGAAGGGAGGGAGAGAGGGGGTAGGAAGGGAGATAGAGGGGAGGGAGGGAAAGCGAGGGTGGGAGAGAGGGAGAAAGAGAGAAAGAGTGAGGGGGCAGGGAGGGAGGGAGGGGGAATGAGGGAGGGATGAATGGGGAGAGAGATGGGAGAGAGGGTGGGAGGGAGGGAGAAAGGGAGGGAGGGAAAGGGAGAGAGGGGGAGGAGGGAGAGAGAGGAAGAGGGGGAGAGAGGGAGACGGGAGAGGGAGGGAGGGAGAGAGGATGGGAGAAATGGGAGGGAGTGAGAGATAAAGAGAGAGAGGGGGCAGGGAGGGAGAGAGGGGGAGGAGGAAGGGAGGAAGGTGGAGAGAGGGGGTCGGGGGTGAGAGAAGAAGGGAGGAAGATAGAGAGAGAGAGGGAGATGGGAGAGTTAGAGAGGGAATGAGAGGGAGGGAGGGAGAAAGGGAGGGAGGGAAAGAGAAAAGGAGAGAGGGGTAAGGAGGGAGGGAGGGGGAGGGAGAGAGGGGGAGGGAGAAAACAAAAGGTAAACAGAAAACCTTATTTTAAACCCGGGCAAAGCCGGGTACTTGCAATCTATATCTATACTTATAAGAGGCATTTGCTGTCTGTCTGTCTGTTCCCTTATAACTCAAGATCCAGATAACCAAATAATGTGAAATTTGTTACACATACACATAATTACATGGGGAAGGTTATAGGACAGGTTTCGTTTCATCTCGATGGGTAGTTTAATTGTAATTAATTTTTTTTTATTTTAGTATTTTACTATATTAAAGTAATCTCGACGGCGCCATAAATAAAATTCCTCTGTGACGTCATTTCCCGATGTTCGAATAGAACTTGCGCGCTGGTGCTGTATTGTGCCTTTGTGATGCAAAGAATTGTTGATGTTTTTTCATGCTCTCTGATTTGTACAGTTTGAGGAAGATAAAGGAATGAAGAAGGATTTTAGAAGAAGTGTGAAGCCATAATAATAAGTATATATATATATATATATATATATATATATATATATATATATATATAGAGAGAGAGAGAGAGAGAGGGGGGGGGGGAGAGAGAGATAAAGAAAGAGAAAGAGAGAGAGGGTGCAGGAGGAGAGAGAGGAAAGGAGGGTAGGAGGGAGGGAGGGGGAGAGAGGAAGGAGTGGGATGGACGGGGGAGAAAAGGAGGGAGCAGGAGGGAGATGGGAGAGGGAGCAGGGGGGGAGAGGGAGATGGGAGAGGGAGCAGGGGGAGAGGGAGAGAGGGGGGTGGGAGAGAGGGAGGGGAGAGAGAGAGATAAAGAGTGAGGGGGCAGGGAGGGAGAGAGAGGGAAATGAGGGAGGGAGGGAAGGGGGAGAGAGAGGGGGAGAGAGATGGAAAGGGGAGGGAGGGAGAAAGGAGGGAGAGAGGAGTTAGGGAGAGAGAGAGGGGAGGGAAGGAGAGAGGGAGAGGATGGAAGAAATGGGAGGAAGAGATAAAGAGAAAGAGGGGGCAGGGAGGGAGAGAGAGGGAAGGAGGAGGGAGGGAGGATGGACGGTGGGAGAGAAGGAGGGGAGAGGGGAGAGAGGGAGATGGGAGAGAGGGAGATGGGAGAGAGGGAGGGAGAGGGAGGGAGAGGGAGGGAGGGAGGGAAAGGGAGAGAGGGGGAGGGAGGGAGAGAGATGAAGGGAGAGAGGGGGTAGGGAGAAAACAGAAGGTAAACAGAAAACCTTTAAAACAGCCAATGAGGGAGGGCTGGTATGGTCAGGTGACGTGCCTATATCAGCTCCCAAAAAAAAAACACAAAGTGATACATCTACGGTGATAAAATTTTTAACGAGTTAAACGTTAAACACCCCCACCCCCCTCTCTTCCCCGGGGGGCCACACAGAGTCTAGACACTGAGACGTTGAAAAATAAAGGTGCCTTTAGCCCCAGAGGGAGGGGGGAAGGGGCATCAGGGTAGATGAAGTGCAGAATTCATCTGTTTCAGTAACCACGGTACATAACGGGATTGTGTGGTAAGGACAACGCCCAGCCGCCTTTGCTTCCCCTCAAACTTAAGTCAGGCACCCATTATACGTTGGGCGGGCTTGATGAACTTTTTAAAACCAAACTTGGTTCACAATCGAGGATCGAAGAAGCCGGGACTCTCGGGTAGACAGTCGAGCGCTCTTCTCAACTCGAGACGCAGTGGCTTACCTAGGGGGGGAGCGGTGGGTGCGGTCCGCACCGGGCGGCACTTTTTATTACTTTTTAGGGGGGGGGGGGCGGCAAAAATGTATAGATTAAATTGAAATACCTAGATGAGAGGGCGGTAAAATCGTCTTCCGCCCTGGGCGGCCGATACCCACGCTACGCCGCTGTCGAGACGCGACATGCGAGGACGTCAATTGATACAATGGACACCATTAAAAATTCAAAAACAAAAATAACTCCACAGATCTTTAAAGGGAGGAGGGAGGGAGGGTTTGTGCCTTTCAAGAAGCATGTCTTAAAATCTCGTTCAGCAATGAGACGTATTGCATGAGTGAAATTAATTCTCTATGTCACTGAAACAACTATATATATATATAGACTGAAGATGATCTATACTCCATACACGTTAACGTACAAGTAAAGGAATGTTCACACAGTGGGGGTTTCATTCAGTGTACACTCTCCGCTCCACAGTATGAAACAATTCATCAATACAAATACCGTAACTTAGTTAATGTGCACAACTTCCTTACCCCTACCCCCCCCACACACACACAGGAACACAAGCACGCGCGAGCACACAATTACCCCCTTTTCATTTTGTTTTTTTTTAATCTCTCAAAGAGAAAAGACAAAAATATGCTCCAACTCAATGAGACACAAAAGATTTCGATTTAAGAAAAAAAAATTTAAGAACCATTGAGCATACGCTATTCAATAAATGTTTCTATGTTTTCAAAACCGGAGAAAATATTTGTCCCATCGACCAAAATATATATATTGAAAAAAAAAATAACAACTTAATCTATTACCGGTTAACCCTTTATTTGCCAGCCGCATCAGCCACAATCAAGAGAAATACAAAAATCGATGTCTCTCGGCGGCCCCCCTTTCAAACAGTCACAAACCGCTGTACACCCCCTCCCCCCTCTCACCCAGTTCAATATCAATAACAAACATTTGCTGCCGTCCAGCCCAGATGCGAGGAGGCTAAAATCGCTTTACGGTTCTAAATCAGAAATGCCTCCCAGCCCTGAGTTGATGATTAATGGTCCTTGCTGCCCCGCCCCCCCCCCATTATTGATTGACCAAACGGTCAACAAAATGCATTGTCCTGCACCGCGCTGGCGGAACCCCCCCCCCCCCAATTTTTTTTTTTTTTTAATTTAGCAGCAGGGCGCAATTCAATGCACTAGCCAAGAAGACTTCTTGAGTCCGTACATTGCTAGAACCGTTCGACTGAACAAAACTAGATATCGGGGAAGATCAAAGTCGCCATCTGCTCCAAGCAAAGGCAACAGTTTGTCCATTCGGCATACAGAGAGAGTGGCGGTAGCCTACAGTGGAGTCCAACTTACAACGAAGGTTCTCAAAGGTGGAAACAGAAGGTCCTGATGAGGCAGAGAAAAAAATCTCTCTCTCTCTCTCTCTCTTTCTCTCACTCTTTATGGATTAGCGAGAAAAATAGAGAGAGAAACGTAAAATGAAGTACACCTTTGTAATTGAAAATGAAATAAACCTTTGTAATCGAACAAAATATCTTCCGTATCACCGTTCGTACACTTTATGTTCACAGATTTCAGAACCAAAGCAAACATACATTTCTTCATAAATACACTGAAGTAAATAGAAAGTTAAATGCTTTGAAAAAGGTTGCGCATCAGTTGTTGCCAATTGAATACATGGGCAAAATTCAACTGAAGAGCTTCAAATCCACAAAAGGCGAAATATGGACAATCGGGCGACAGACATTTTCTGTTGGTCATCTACGTTGATTTCTGGCGCGAGATGTATAGTTTTTTTTTTATGAGATCAACTGGTGTGCGGCAATTGGAACGTGGAGTCTCATACTTAACGCGTTCAATAAAAGCGTGACCAACTCGACCTGTGACAGTACTTCATCGTGACAGTAAATCACCATCTGGTCTATCAACCGGATCATAAATAAATGTTTAGAGACACGGGCCGCCTTGGCCCTATTTAGACGGGCCGGTTAGTCGATTTTTGTTACGTCACAGATCGGGTCTGCTTAGGCGCAGTTAGTGCCTCATGGTGATCAGTAGACCAGCGTTGATGCGCTTAGCGTGTTTAATGTGTTGAAGGTCGGGGCATGTAGTTCCATGTATGTAATATGTTTATTTACAGAATGACACTAAAACACGTGGTCCATATCAGTTTCTCTAACTATCAAGTATCGCCTTCAACACAGAAAGATCGCGTGACGCCTGTCATTGATCATTTAGCGTAATAAAGCGCACCTGACTCCATAAAGATAAAAACAAAACAAACAAAACTATTTTTATCATTCGACCTGATTAGTTTCTAATGCTATACAGATCACATCAATGAGTGTTTCAGTGCGCAATGATCTGTTTCATTGGTGGATATCTCCATGAAGGTGAGGCTGGCTGCTTGATCAGCTTGGTGAAGATTGTGGCTTTGCCCCCACCCCCTAGTCACCTTTGCAGTCCCCCCCCCCCACACACACCCTAAGTCCATAGCACACTTGGCCAAGTGTGAAAATGTAAACAAAATTTGGCGCTTTAAGGGAGTTCGGTACAGGTTTAAGAGATTTTTCATTCTGCTGAGCAGTGAGCACCAGTTATAATAGCGATAGTGAAAATATAAAACTACAAAGTCTACCTACCAACTATTACATTTTTTTTTTCTTTCAAGAGACACAATAATGTAGTTTGTTGAAGGGGAAAATAGACCTAATTACCCTGGAGCGTTTCTCTTCATATCGAGACGGCAACTGATGGCTGGCCGATATCATTCTCAGCATTGAGAATACGGCCATACGTGGACCTAGGTCAGCGGAACGAGCGGGCCTGATGGCTGGCCGATATCATTCTCAGCATTGAGAATACGGCCATACGTGGACCTAGGTCAGCGGAACGAGCGGGCCTGATGGCTGGCCGATATCATTCTCAGCATTGAGAATACGGCCAACGAGAAGACTGTTGCACAGAAATAAAACGTCACGTCCATAGCATTTCATAACAAATAGAGTCAATGAAGTTTACAAAAAAAAATTAACATTCAGAGCATTAAAAGGAGGAGAAGGGAGGCACACACACACACCTGTGAGTTACTCAACTTCTCGTCCAACAGAGAGGGAGGCAAACACACACACACCTGTGAGTTACTCAACTTCTCGTCCAACAGAGAGGGAGGCAAACACACACACACACCTGTGAGTTACTCAACTTCTCGTCCAACAGAGAGGGAGGCAAACACACACACACCTGTGAGTTACTCAACTTCTCGTCCAACAGAGAGGGAGGCAAACACACACACACCTGTGAGTTACTCAACTTCTCGTCCAACAGAGAGGAGGCACACACACACACACCTGTGAGTTACTCAACTTCTCGTCCAACAGAGAGGGGAGGCAAACACACACACACACCTGTGAGTTACTCAACTTCTCGTCCAACAGAGAGGGAGGCAAACACACACACACCTGTGAGTTACTCAACTTCTCGTCCAACAGAGAGGGAGGCAAACACACACACACCTGTGAGTTACTCAACTTCTCGTCCAACAGAGAGGGAGGCAAACACACACACACCTGTGAGTTACTCAACTTCTCGTCCAACAGAGAGGAGGCAAACACACACACACCTGTGAGTTACTCAACTTCTCGTCCAACAGAGAGGGAGGCAAACACACACACACCTGTGAGTTACTCAACTTCTCGTCCAACAGAGAGGGAGGCAAACACACACACACCTGTGAGTTACTCAACTTCTCGTCCAACAGAGAGGGAGGCAAACACACACACACCTGTGAGTTACTCAACTTCTCGTCAAACAGAGAGGGAGGCAAACACACACACACCTGTGAGTTACTCAACTTCTCGTCCAACAGAGAGGGAGGCAAACACACACACACACCTGTGAGTTACTCAACTTCTCGTCCAACAGAGAGGGAGGCAAACACACACACACCTGTGAGTCACTCAACTTCTCGTCCAACAGAGAGGGAAGCAAACACACACACACCTGTGAGTTACTCAACTTCTCATCCAACAGAGAGAGAGAGACACGCCGGAAGGTAATCTTGCAATTCAGCTACAGTTCAGTTTTTTTTTAATGGTCAAAATAAGATCAGCGTCACGCTAACTCCTGTGCTGATTACGAACACAATAAAAACCAACACACACACACACACACACACTACACACACACACACACACACAATGTAACCAGCACACAAGGGATAATGGCGGATTAGGCTACACATGTTACTTACAACCAACCCACTTTCTCAGCACGCTGACGTTGGACAGATGGGTTCAGTTTTACCAGAAATAAAAAAAGTTTGTTTTTTTCCCCCCCACCATCTAAGACTCAGCGATTGAGTGTCAAAAACATACACGCGGTATTATAGAATATATTTTTAAAAAAACCCACAGGGGAATATATAGCGCATATAGAGAGCCGACATCGCAAGCCCCTTCCCCCTCCTCCTCGGGCCGGGTGCTCCATCAGTATAGGAGCCCCATTTTCATAGAAATTATTTTTGTAACTGTACTAGCAGCAGGCCCGTAGCCAGGTCAAAGTAAGCAGGGGGGGGGGGTGGCACCAATACCCAGCAAGGGGGCACCTTTACTTTTTCTTTATTTTTTCCTCTTTTTTTCTTTTTTATGCGGGGGGGCACTCCATACCTAGCGCGGGGGGCACGGCCCCCCACCAATGCACCCCCTGGCTACGGGGCTGACTAGCAGCTCGCTGATTTGCCATTGTTAAAATGTACTGAAGGCTCGGCTGAAACATGAATATTCAGGGAATGAGAGGCCTGAGTGGCACAACGAGTACTCCGGGCCCAGGGATAGTGGGGCCCCGGTTGTCAGAGTTTTCAAGGGGTACAAAATCGCTGGAACCGACCATGTGGTCAGTCATCAATCTAAATTGCATTCTAGTAGTCAGCAGTTAAAAAAAAATCAATTCAGCACACATCCATTCAATCGTTAGTTATTGGCTGTTCCCTTAAACGTGAATCAAACCTCGTTGTTGTTGTTTTTTTTTAACTAGGTGGGGTGGGGTGAAAGGGGGGGGGGGTCTACTAAAACTGGGTGCAGACATGGTCCCAGTGGGGAAAAAAAATATAATAAAGGTGAGCAAAGTAAATTTGACCTTTATTAGAATCAGACGTGTCCCACTTGACATATTTCTAATGCCTTTAGTCTCATATTTTTAACTGACTACCTAAAAAAAAAAATTATAAATAAATTCAAGTTCGATAATTAGTATTCAAGAGTTTTTTTTTTGTTTTTTTTTTTCAATTTTAATGGCGTCACATACTGTGACATTTATTGCAGGAAGCGAGGACATAAGACTGGGAATAAGTTTTAAAAACGAGTGGCAATCTTGCATAAGGAGAAACCATTTATGCTAAAGAGATGTGGCGAGTTAACAGACGGACGGGCGTCGCATTACACAGCCGTGAAGTTGAAAGGTCTGGGTTATAAATCTCAAGCCAGCCCTGTCCTGCACACAAGGGGGACAGCAGTGCCAAATGTGGATCAATCACTGCAGGCGAAAATATATACTAATATTTGTACTGGCGGACATGGCAACTGACTCCCTCTCTCTCTCTCTATCTCTCATATATATATATATAGTAAAGTGGCAACATAACTGACTGACCTAGAGTTATCGGCTGACCCAGAGTTATCGATGAGCGTCCAGTCATATATATAAAAGAGATTGTTATAGGCCTTTCACTCATTACGGACACACACACATTCCCGGTGCTTTTTAAACCATTCCTTATCACTGCCACACTTCCACACCCCCTTCCCAATAACAACCACTACAAATACGTTACGTAATGGCTCCAATAGATGGACAGATGGCGGCAGGCCCGTAGCGTGCGGGGGGGGGGCAGGGGGAAGCGTTTATCTGGACCCCCTCTGCTTGTTTGCTCTACTTAGTAACATTTATTTCCTGCCCCCTCTTGCTATTGGCCTGGCCCCTGCTGTAGAATTTTCACGCTACGGGGCTTGGATGGCGGACATAAAAATTGAATATGAATCGACAAACAGACAGCCAGGCTAAAACTAACAATAATATAAGAATATTTTCGCCTGTTTGCTTTTAGCCCAGGGCTAACATTTTACAGGGCAATAAACAATTAAGCTTCAGCTCGGTAGAAATTGAATTTAGAGCAATAAGTAGCTTGCCCAACTCTAACCAATCACCACCACCATAAATAAAAGCGACAGGTTCTCAAGTTGATCTCATCAGCAAAACACTTTCATTCTTTCACGCTCCACAAAATGTGGCCCTCCCTGCCAACTGCACGTCAACCTGAATTCTATTGAATGCCATGATGATATATCTTTGTTCATTTTATGTTCATCTACAGTGAACATTATTATCTGTTTACTTTCTGACTTTTGACTTTTTTATCGTTTATTTTTTCTTTCAACAAAACTTTTTCGTTCATTTTTTTTTTCATTACCTGTTGACGCTTTTACTTTTTTTTTATAGTTACTTTTTTACACGTTGACATTTTTACCTTAAAGCCATCGGATTTATTTACAGCGAGGCAGTAATGTAAATTGTTAATTGGTTATAGTGGATGTTATTACCGTTTGGCGACTATATAATACAGACAACAACTCAGGCCCGTCGCGTGCGGGGGGGGGGGAAGTCGGGCCTGGCCCCCTGAGTTTTGTCTGCCCCCCCCCCTGCTTATTTGTTCTACTTAGTAAAATGTATGACCTGCCCCCCCCCCCCGCTATTGCCTGGCCCCTGCTGTAGAATGCCTGCCCCCCCCTGTAGAATTTTCACACTACGGGGCTGCAACAATTCAACAAGTACACGTACTTTTTTCCTATTACCACCAAGCAGAAATAATATTAACTTTAATTATTCACACCAATGTGCCCAAGGGGGCAAAAACCCTGAAATGTTGATATATGATGGCAGATAGATGTATCCGTGATTGTTGGGATTCGGACAGATTAAATCACCCAATGAATATTGTTTGGAAAACAAAAAGGGGGGGGGGATTTTACAAAGAGACCCACAAGGGTTTAGGTTTTTTTAATTAACGAGTAAACCTATTGCCAGCATCTCTTTAGGCTCAACATCATTTTTCTACTAGAAAAATCAACACCACATCACCCCCACCCCCGGGCTAAACAAATGTTCCCTCTAAATTTTAAAGAGGAAAGCCACACTTATATGGATTCACTAGACAAAGACGCTTATTTCCCATCTGTCATGTTGTGTGTATGTGCACTGTGCACCGCTGGGCTGGTTGTGTGCAGCTTAAAGGGAGCACTGCCTTCCCCCCCCTCCCCACCTTCGCCAGCCAAACAATGGTCTGTACTGTGAGACATGGGAATATTGTGTTAGAATTCAACAGTGGCTGTGTTAGGTGGGTGTGTGTGTGTATGAAAGAGTGAAAAGTCAAAGTACCTGGCAGCCCCATAACATGAAAATTCTACAGCAGGGGCCAGTCATTCTACAGCAGGGGCCAGGCATTCTACAACAGGGGCCAGGCAATTGCTGGGGGGGGGCAGGTAATACATTTTACTAAGTAGAACAAATAAGCAGAGGGGGCCAGACAAAACGATGGGGGGGGGGGGCCCGGCCTCCATGCCCAACCCCCGCACACCACCGGCCAGGTACCTGGACTTATCATAGCACCAAAAGTTAAAGTTTCCAATCAACAGTTAGTAGCATGAACAAAGAAAAAATAAATGAAAACTATCTGATGTCTTATTTGAAAAAAAAAAATCCAGCCATTCAGACAAATCATTTGAACCTAAATTATGCCTGTAAAACAAAAACCCAACCATTCAGACAAATCATTTGAACCTAAAGTATGCCTGTAAAACAAAAACCCAACCATTCAGACAAATCATTTGAACCTAAATTATGCCTGTAAAACAAAAACCCAACCATTCAGACAAATCATTTGAACCTAATGTATGCCTGTAAAACATAAATCCAACCATTCAGACAAATCATTTGAACCTAAAGTATGCCTGTAAAACAAAAACCCAACCATTCAGACAAATCATTTGAACCTAATGTATGCTGTAAAACATAAATCCAACCATTCAGACAAATCATTTGAACCTAAAGTATGCCTGTAAAACAAAAATCCAACCATTCAGACAAATCATTTGAACCTAAAGTATGCCTGTTAAACAAAAATTACCGTAGGATTTTAATTATAAAAATATAATATTTCATGAATTTTAAAATTTTTGTTTTAAAACATTTATTTTTTTAAATTATGATGATTTTAGACTGCATTGCTCTGTCACAAAACTAGAAACCTGCAAGTAGTAGGTAAACAAAAATGTATGGATACCAGCAACCTACATGTATGTAGTAGGTAAAAAAAAAATGTAACAATGATTTGTTTTTAAAGTTTGCAGTGTCTCAGTGAGAAATCATCACACACCATTGTGCCAAGTAAAAACTACAGGTTAAAGAAAGAAAAACACACACACACAAATTATAAGAAGATAAATTATGTGGATGGTACAAAACTTCCAAACACAGACAAATTATAAGAAGATAAATTATGTGGATGGTACAAAACTTCCAAACACAGACAAATTATAAGAAGATAAATTATGTGGATGGTACAAAACTTCCAAACAAAGACAAATTATAAGAAGATAAATTATGTGGATGGTACACAACTTCCAAACACAAAGTATAAAAAGCTTACTTCTGACCACCAGGACAGTCGTGTTGTGCTTGGGGCTGTTGGACTGCACTGGCTGGCACCCCTGTGGCTGACTGTCATTACAATCTATGTAGTAGCAAGAGGACAGTGTGTACAGGGCAACATCGCAGTGGTCCATATTATTGCAGCAAAATGCTACACATTCCTGCCAGTTCTTAACATCAGAGTCCACCTATTCAGAAAACAAAACATTTGTGTTTACATCTATTTCCTTCTCAAGACTGTAAATCCAATGTATGTAAATTAATATTTTGAGTATATAACTTAAATTAATTTGTTGGTGCAGGAGTAGAAAACCAAACTGATGATCAATTACTGGTGTAACTAGTGTTGATACCTCCCCCCCCCCATGACAGACTCTTTAAAAATGCTGCCACGTTCCCCTGCCAAAGAATATTACAGTGGTTAAAATGCCTTCGTGGGATGGATGGCAGAGTGGTGTAGATACTCGACTGTCGACCTGAGAGTTCTGGGTTCAATCCTCGGTGAGACCCATGGAATTTTTCCAGATGTCATTTGGTGCAAAGTCGTCCCACAAGTCCACCCAGCTTTAAATGGGGACTAGACTTTAGTTGGGGAAGTAAAGTCGGCTGGGCGTTGTGCTAACCGCACAATCCCTTCATATGCCAAGGTTATAGAAACAGATGAATTCTACACTTCATATGCCCTGATGGCGCCCCCCCCACAGGGCTAAGGCATTTTTAAAATGCCTTCCCTTATAGGTGGACTACTACTTCCGATCCTCTCTAGTTATACCATGGTTCATATTTTTTTAACTTTTTTTTTAAAGTCTTTTTTATTTGTACATTACATCTGTGCAATGGAAGAGGGGGTATTAAATATGTGAAACCCCTGTTATACTGATGCTAAATAAGCAACCTGGTCTCAAGCTGCACACACCATTTGACATGTTGAAATGCACTGACTAATTAACAAAGGTTACCTTTAAATAAGTGCCTGCATCTTTGCCAGCTAAAGGAAGATGTGAGAAGAACACAAGTTTACTCATTTCTTCCAAGGCATCAAAGTTTTGTTCTGAAGAATCTGTGCAAATGTCAACATCATCTGTAAATAAAAAATTAAATGGACAGGTGGTTATGCAGTGTAGAGTGCTCAACTGTCCAGCGGAGGGGTCAAACTTAGGATTTCTTCAGGTCCTGGTCCAGGAAATAAGCCAACGTTATTTGCTTCAATATGCTTCTAAAAACATGCATTTGTTTAGCCAGAAAAATGCTCACAAATTTCCTTTTACATTTTCATCTTTACTTCTCTTTTTATGGTCTAAATTAAAACATAATAAAATTGAAACAGTTATCTTCTCTTAAACACATTACAGTTGTATCATAAGTATGCAGACTTAATTTTTGGAATTTACTATGCAATGATGCTAAGCTTGCTAACTGACTATTAGTGTTATTGATTTCAAAGAAATACACTCTTCTAGAGTTGTGAGTTTCAACAAATATATTCCCCAAATATAGCCAGCTTTAAATGGGTACCTGACTTTAAGCTGGGGGGAGTAAAGGCAGCTGGGTGTCATACTAGCCACACAATCCCTCAATATGCCCTGATTACTAAGACAGATGAGCTCTTAGGGGGCTTAATAGCTTCAAATGACTAATCGTGTAGCAAATCTATAAGGGATATCTTTAGATCAAAGTTAAAACTTGAATTCGGGGTTCATGTTCAATAGAGAAATGAGACGTGTATCAGCCAATGCGATAACTGAATTCTTAACTTTTTTTAGCCTAGTCAATAAACTTTGAACATGATAACTAAGCTTCGAATAAAATGACCAATACAACAGCGAGAAAATAAATTATAATGAGTACATTATTTAACCACAAATTCACTGCAAACTAGATAATGAATTAAAACATCAAACTAACTTTTCAATAGGCATTTGGTTTAAATATTTAGATGAAATATTTTAACAAAAAAAAAATGGCATACTTAGTCAAACGGAAACAGTATGTTTTTTAAACTGCAGTATCAATGTGTTCAAAATACTAATTAAAAGGAAATGACAGATATAAAATGATAAAATGTAGACATATCAATCGGAAAAATATATTGATCTTTAAGTTAAGCTGGAAGCAGATATAGTAGATAATTTTGGATTTGTTTTTTTGCTTTTTTGGTGGATATTTTTAAAAAGCTGTACACTATTGATCTCAACTAGCTATTAACATCACTGTACAAAGACACTTTTAAGTTAACATAGAGATTAGAGAATGACACACAAGCACAAAAAAGAATGACTAACTTACATACATACAACCTTTTTTTTCAAAACTACTATTCTCGGATGTTTTAATCAATATCAAAAGCCTCTGAATCATTTTAATCATTTACAAGAATAATAAATATACCCATACATGACATTATCCAGGAATAAAAGAATTACTTGTAATCTTTCTAACAAAAGGATGTTTATTCGTTGTTTTCTTTGTTGCTTTATTAAATTCGGTTCAATATATTTTAAGTTTATAAATCCTAAAAAAATTTGGGAGTGAGAAAGGAAAGTATAAAAGTCCCAACAGAACCATGTTTAGGTATTTGGAAGCCTTTGACAAAGAGGCTCCGGTAATGTTTCAGTGCCCTAAGCAAAATTACCTCTTGGGGGGGGGGGGGCTTCATAGCATCAAATTTTATAGAAATTAATATTTGAAGGGGTGGGGGGCTTTTTTAATGGGGCTCTTGGTAGTCACATAGTTATTTAGTTGGTAGTCATTAGTCACTTAGTTGGTAGTTGGTAGTCACTTAGTTGGTAGTCACTTAGTTGGTAGTCACTTATTTAGTTGGTAGTCACTTATTTAGTTGGTAGTCACTTAGTTGGTAGTCACTTAGTTGGTAGTCAGTTAGTTGGTAGTCACTTATTTAGTTGGTAGTCACTTAATTGATAGTCACTTAGTTGGTAGTCACTAGTCACTTAGTTGGTAGTCACTAGTCACTAAGTTGGTAGTCACTTAGTTGGTAGTCAGTTAGCCTATACATAAGAATGCTTCTGACCTCCAAAGATATATGAAATGCTTTAAAAAAAAAATTAACACGAAAAATGCACCTTTTGTTAGATAAAAAGACATATAATATCTGTATCTTTAAATCAAATAGACAACAGAAATGTATTTCTGACTTTATTCAATTTATTTCCTATTCCCTGGCAATGGGAAGTGTACATAGAGTGGTTTCATTCTAAGATTTACTATACTGAAATAAACTCTAATGTGCTATGCATTAAAGGTTTCTGGAATGTTTAAACATTGTACAAGGCATTTTTTTAAATGAGACTCTAAAAGAAACCTTATGCCAGATACATCAAAAGGGTTAAAGACAGTTGAAACATTTTACTGTGTTTTTTAAGAGGTTCTTGATTCTATATCAAATTTATAACTTCCATTGAGAGTTTAATTGAGTATTTTCTGCTTTGAATCAATCCAATGCATCAACAGTTCAACCCAGAATTTTGTCAGAAAGAGTATCTATCTATGCATCTAATTTAGAACTAAAACAACATTAGCTGAGCATTTTTAGTTTATTTTGACATACAGAGGTGTCGACCCACCTCTATCTTTTCATATCTTACATAATAATACTTTTAAGTCTCAAAAAATCAAAGTATGAATAGTAAATCTTGCTGTAAGATAAATTAAATAAATAAATATTAACGATTGATAGTATTTCAATACAGCACTTATGAAAAAAAATAACCAAAATTTCTATGCCAGGAACAGACTGAACTATTATGTAACGCCCTGCAAACAGTGTGTATATATGCATTTATTTTCTAGATGTTAGTGTATGTTTAATTTTAAACTTCAATATATCAAAATTTTATGTAGATGTAACATGTACAATTACTCATCAAGAAAGCTAAGAACATTTTTTTGCAATAAAAGAAAATGATACACCGACCCTGACAAGATCTGAAGGCTTATTAGCTTTGTGAATATGTATGCAGATATTGAAGATATATATATGAATGCATAATTACCTGCGCCAGTCATAAAAGATGTCATGAAAAGAAGGAACAAAATTATACAATCCATTCTGATGGGGCAGAGCGTCAATTTTTAAAAGCTGAAATAAAATATAATAAAAAGCTTTTGCATACTATTTTATATATAATGAGAACAAGGGATTAATTATTCAAAAGAGATCAATTATAGTGTTTTCATAGAGTTACCATGTTAAATTTAATTAATTAAAAACGGATATTATTTCTGGGTCCTAAATATAAATATAGCATACTCTCAACTTTCTGGTCCATTTTAGCAGGAGATAACCCCCACATGCTGAGTATGATACTGTTTTATAATAACTCAACATAAATGCTGGATATGCTACATTTTTATCAATACTCATTTTCTGCCCTTATCACACCAATAAAAACATTCATTTTATAACTAAACCTGCTTTTATCAAAATTTTCTAGCCTTTACATACAAAAAGTACTTTAAAAATGTTTCTTTTGTGTTTTACCATGGTTAGCAGTAGGGAGCGACCGATAATCGGATCGGTATCGGACCGATATTGGCACTATCGGTTAATATCGGATCGGCCGATTGTTGTAGGGAGCGACTGATAGTTGAACCGATATTGGCACTATGGGTTAACTGTCGGACCGGCTGTTTTTTGGCTGCCGATACATTGTTTTTTTTTTCACAACAGAGTTGCAGAAAAAAAAATCAGTAAATAACCCAATTCTATAACCAGATCAGACAAGATTTAAAAAAAAAGGAAAAAAAAAACCCGTACACAGAAATGGTCACGTATACATCACAGATATGACCTTGAAACAATAGGATTGGCATTTCTTAATTCTAATGTATAACCTTGAATGATACAATTAGTGAACATCTGTGCGTATTTTTGGTTGGGATGGGAAGTTGGGGGGGGGGGGACAAGACTTACGTGTGGGCGAAGTGTCACGAAATATGACAGGGAAGGGGTGAGCATGGGTTGACATACGTCATTAGCTGTGTCACGAGAGAAACATGTGTTTGGCATTGTTGTTGATTTTAAAAAATATCGGTATCTGGGGGGGGGGGGGTAAACAAGACACGCATGTGTGAAGTGTTACAAAATATGTGAACTTGGGTTGAAATACGTCATACACCACGAGAATAACACGTGTTTGGCATTGTTGTTGCTTAAGAGGCTGTCCATTAATTACGTCAACAAAACAGGGGGGAGGGGGGGTCAGAAAATTTTTGACAATTGTTGACAACGGGGAGGGGGGGAGGTCAAGAAAAGTTGACGTCAACAATGTTACTTTTTTAAATTTAATATAATTACTTAATAAATAGGAAAATTAAGCAGCGTTTGTAGTTCTGTGTTACACACTCGCTTAACATTCAGTATTTTAATTAAACTAACTATATTCCTACTAATTTTGCCACATAAACATTTTGGAAGCCACCTTTTTTAGGGGGGGGGGTAATCAAATGTTGACGTAATTTTATAGGGGGGTCTCTGTAAGTTCGACAAGTTGTTGACAAGGGGGGGGGGGGGTAAAAATCGCCAAAAATTTGTTGACATAAATAATAGACAGCCCCTAAAAAGAAAATATCAGTATTGATAAAAATGCTGGGGGAAAATATCGGTATCGGACTATCGGTAAAAAGGCATATCGGTCGCTCCCTAGTTAGCAGGACCACTGCCAGAAAGTCTTTGAGTTCTAAAGGGCCCCTAACAACTTCTTAAAACTTGGGGCCACTCCCCCCATGGCAAGAAATTTTATTATAGAAAGCACAGCTCAGAGCCCTTGAAAAATATTAAGATTTCCTCCACTTCCAGAGGGCCTGGAGTAATTTTAAAACCTTTAACGCAAAAGGGTAAAAATATTCATATTCTACACATTTTAAAAAAAAACACAAAATTGATTATTTTTTTTTTATGCCAGAAGCATTTATGTAAGTGTAGCATCAATTTTAAACATAGGTTTAAATAGTGACAAAAACTATTTAAACTTATTTACAGTTCATTGATAAATTAGACAGCTTTAGTTCATGTTACTGCACACATTTCCTAACTTACTTTTTCAGAATAAGATAGATCTACTTAGACTGTTATTTTCAACTGAATAATCCCCATAATAAATAATAATTATCAACACACAAAAACAATGACATTTTTCAAATATGTCTTTTTACTTAAAGTATATGTAAGCGTAAAGTAAATGTTAAATAGTTCAAAATTTAGGATAACAATATTCAATAATATATTGTTTAATTTTATTCTGTAATAGTTAAATCAGTAGTTTAGCGAATAATAGTTAACTACCTACACTTCCATGACTCAGACAATGGCTGAATAGAAATATATATACTAAACTAAGTTAAGTTTAACTAATGCACAATCATCAATGTCTCGTGTCTATGTTGTCTATTTAAGTTAACTTCTATTACCTCTAAGTCTATGTTAATTTAAAGTTTTCTAAACATTTGTTATTTTGTATGCTTATCTGAAACTAATTGTAAATTATAAACTTTATGGGCTTGTTAATCTTTAGAAAATCATTTCAAAGACAAAACTTATTGACTAAACTAAGAGAATATTATGATGACTATTTAACTGTTAATATAACTTGGCTGTCGTTAGTATTTTTAGTCTTAATACTATTGAATTGAAATTAACAATACACTTTTAAAGGATACACTACGTAACAGTTTATTAAAATAAATCGCTGTATTCTATAATTTTTATAACAAACATTGTTTCAAACTTACTTATATTTTATTGCTATATCATTAAATTTATTCTGCTATGTTTCGTATTAATATGAAAATACAATACACTGTTCAATTAAGTTCGCTGTTATGTATGTTGACACTGCCATGTTTACTATTGTACTGAAATGAATAAAATATCGTTTACTTTCTGCTTATAAAAAATGTTATCGCTCATCGCTCATAACTCCTAAAGTAAGGGAATTAATCAAGTTGAACATAGAGAAGTGTATCAACCAAGTTTTCCCAACCTTGTCAAACCATCAAGATTTTTTAGCATTAGCTGCAAAACAGGGGCGGCATCTGCCGTACATTATCAATGTTTAACACGGAAAAAGGGTGGCCTTTTTAGTCCGCCCCACAACGACACCTTTAACGCTAGTTACGCTACTTATGCTAATGACGGAGCTTCATAATATATTTAAAAAAAAATGAAATTAAAATTATTTCACTGCACAGAAATTTCATTAATGACATTAATATGGCATGATCTCAAATGGAAAGGACTAAAAAAAAAAATACAAAATCACAGAAATAACACTCCGGGTGTTCGAATTTCACATCATGTTCGTATAGTAAGGAATTTTAATATAATTAGTTCGGTTTCCAAGCTTTCTGACTTATGAGGCGATTTGATTTCGAAATGGGAGGAGAGGGGGCATTTTCATAATCCTCCCTGGACGGCACAAATAGCTATAAACGCCATTATGCCCAGTTTGCCCATGTATGTGCTCCATCTGGCGGCTACTCTTCGTCGCCATATCTTAAGAGTTTCTTTTTTATTGTTTAAATCATTTAGTGGCTGACAATGAAGGAAGGAGAGATGGTACAGATCACAACCACTTATGGCGGACGTTCACTTCATAGGCATGAGCACGAGATTTAGCTCTTTATCTGGGCGAGAAGTGGGTGCGATACACACCAATAGTAACGCAATGGGGAGGGGGGGGCGCAGCCCCGTAGCGTGAAAATTCTACAGCAGGGGCCAGGCAATAGCAGGGGGGGCAGGTAATACATTTTACTAAGTAGAACAAATAAGCAGGGGGGGCAGACAAAACGCAGGGGGGGCCTGCCCCCCCCCCCGCACGCTACGGGCCTGGGGGGCGACTATGGCAGCATCCTTCCTCCCACAAAAGGAGCATTCTGGTATTATATCAGAAGCGTTTTAAGCCCGACTCGCCTAACCGTCACATTTATTTCATAATCTGCCATAAACACGTATGAACAACTGTAATGGACACCAGGGGCCCCCGGAAAAGAACAGCTGTGTTGAGCCCCCTCCCCCCACGATAAGCTCTGTAAAGAATAAAAAAACCGTCATCGATTAGTTAGCTTTGACATATATATAACGTGGATTCCCCTAGCAAGTGCCCCCCCCCCCACCCGGTGGGCTTTAGAATTAAGACGGCCCTGTATCAAACGAATGTGTAGGCCTGTTTGAGGATGGCACCTCGATGTACGAGGATCGTCATTATTGTTACAGACGGCCGAGTCAGGAGGCGTCACATGGACAGGCCCACCGACAGAAATTTCAGGCCCCTGGGCAGGGCTGTCACGGAGCCGCCCCCCCCTCCGTGCTGATAATAATATTTTCAAAAGTCGATTTGCCAGCCAGCTCAGTCCGGGCCCCTAAAACTCGCCGGGCCCCTAAAACTCGCCGGGCCCCTGGGCATTTGCCACCCCCTGCCCCCTCTCGGTGGGGTGCCATCAGGGCCCGATTAAGGATTTTTGTATGCCCTAGGCATTGGGTGGCATTGGCTGCAGAATATAAGGTTATTATATAGAAAAAAAAGGGGGGGGGCATACATTTTGAAAATCATAGTCATTGTGACATTGTCTCACCTGGAGTTGAAAACTTTGTGTAGGCGGCCCGAGAGTAACTTTGCTATTATACCTGTTACATGTTCGTGCTTAATGAGTAAGAGGGGCTAAAAAGTTGGAAGCCCTTGCATAAAATAATTGAGATATGGGAGAGGAGAATTATATAAATTTATGGCACATTATTAAATATTTTAATCTTTATTGGATTTCTTTTTATTAACATTGCAAGTAGCTTTATCATGTACCATACTTAATTGGACGATAATTTTAGCTAGTGATAGTTCAGCTGTGTACTGTAGACAAACTCGGAGAAAATGGCAGCTGAAAGACGAGCTAGGATGTTTTTTGGTTTAGTTGTTTGCTTTTCTTTCAGAGAACTAAACGTTTGATTTTGCAAACAAAAAAAAAACACGAAACTTATCAATGGTAAATCTTAAAACAGTAAAAAAAACTATCTTTTAGATTACAGTTGAAAGAAAGCATCATATTGGATTGGAATAAATACTTATCTTTTCAATGTTGACATTTAATGTCAGACACTAACTTGTTTTTGAAGAGGGCCTAACTTTTGATTTCTTTATAAACGAAATTATTCACAATATTGTAATATAAATGGCGGTAAAAATGTCTTACATGCTTAAGTGCAGCGATGTAGAACTTTTAATTATAAAGGACATTTTTAAATTACTAAAATATCTTTACTAACAACTAAAATAAAGAAAGCAATGCAAAGCCAAAGTGTTACATATTTAAATTGATTCAAATAAAACTAATTTTCTTTGTAAGTTTCTTGTTCACCCTTTTAAATTTGACGCACACCTAAAACCTTTTAAATTCAACAATCCACTTACAGTGTATGCTTTATATCTTCAGAAAATATTTAAAATTTTATTTTAAAAGTGACAATGAGGATATTGAGGATGGTTAAAAAAACTGTAAGTTTGAGATTGTCCTGAAATACCTTTGCTCACTATGGGAATAAAGCTAGAAAAAGCGCTCATAATTTTTTCAAAAGGAACACAAATAATTTAATTATATGAAACATACCCTTATCACCCAAAATTGGTTAACTTATGCAAAATATGACCAATAAAAATTATGATATTTTATTGGGGCTGAAAATAGAAATATGAACCACATATATAAAAAAAAATGGAATAAAGATTTTTCATGAAATTCAGACCCTGTTAATAACTCTATAGGATTTTAACAAATCTAATATGGAGGAAAGAGAGAATACCAATGCTGAGAGCTTAGCAAATCTTGATCAGAGAGTTTTGGTTCATGAGGAGGATGATGATTTTGTCAATGGCAGTCTAGAATTGACTGATAACTGGAATAAAGTTGAAAGGAATCATAATAATGAGCTGGATTTGAATGACCAGGTAATTTCTAATGCAGTTGAAAATCCATTTTACTTTTAACAGGTTTTTGTTTGATAAAAAAAAATGAAATCTTTAGTTCTGTTCACTTATTGATGGAAGAATAAAATTTTTTAAAAGTAAACTATTCATAAAAAATTGTCAAACAATTATTTCAGTCAAGGGAGTTAGTGTATCAGGAAAGTTTTTTTTTTTTGCCAGGAAATAACCCAACATTATTTGCTTCAATATGCTTCTAAAAACATGCATTTGTTCAGCCAGAAAAATGCTCACAAATTTCCTTTTACATTTTCATCTTTACTTCTCTTTTTATGGTCTAAATTAAAACATAATAAAACTGAAACAGTTATCTTCTCTTAAACACATTACAGTTGTATCATAAGTATGCAGACTTAATTTTTGGAATTTACTATGCAATGATGCTAAGCTCGTTAACTGACTATTAGTGTTATTTATTTCAAAGAAATACACTCTTCTAGAGTTGTGAGTTTCAACAAATACAATAGATTTAGTACGGTAGTTTTTACCATATTTTACATATAACGGACGATTTAAATTGGTAAGAAATTGCGGGGTTAAGTTTAACAAGGTCTGTCTATCGTTATATAAATATATATGCAAATCTTAAAAAAAACACTATTCTAATTTATTTGTAAAGTTGTAATTTATTTATCAATAAAGCTTGAGGAGTTCCGTCAACAATGGCAGAAAGAGTTGAGGCAACAGATACACACAGGAAGTCAAAGTCAGAGACCCAGAGAAAATCAAAATGAAATTGCCCACAACAAATCAAAACAAAACAGCGATATTGAAAATGAGGTTAAGAAACTTTTGATTTTATTTTGATATTTTTTTTACTTCTTTCATAGATTTTTTTTGGTTTTTAAGGTTTTTCACCATTAATTTTGTGTATTTAAGGCCCGTGCATATTTCATGCAAGGCATGCAAGCTGAAGATGATGGGTTGTTCAATGAAGGTAACATTTATGTTAATTTTTTGTGTGAAAATACTGTAAAATATATATTTTTTGAAAATTTTAAATTAATATTTGATACTCAAGCCCTGGTTTTACGATTTTCGCAGCTATTTATTACTACAGAAAGGCTTTGCAGCTTGTTCCAGACATTGAGTTTAGAATTGGGTCAATGCTGACAAAAGTTCCAGGTGATCGAGGTATTGACCCCTATCAAATGTTTAATAAAAATGTTTGAATTTAACTTAGTGTACTAAAGAGCTATTTTATGTCAACTTTTTTTTAACACTAAATTTTAATTAACAATTGTTTGAACACAATACATGTATAAGTAAAATATCTGCATATACTCATGCCCCCTTTTTACTTTTTTTTGCATACACTCATGCCTCCTTTTTACTTTTAATTTTTACGAAACATTATTTGCACTAATAGAAAACAATTTTTTCAACAGTAAGACAAGATAGTGAGTGTTCTGTTGAAGGAAAGTAAGTTCTAATTATTATAGTGAGAAATGATGAAGTCACCTAAACTTAACTTAACACTTAACTTTTAATACTTTTATTATCAGATAAAAGAAAATACTACAAAAAAATTATCAATAGCATTTTTATTTCTGTATAGAGAAATGGAAGAAGATTTATTGGCTCAGTTTGAAAAGTTGAGAGTTACAGATAAAACACTTTGTCTTCCAGAATATGAGCAGAGGGTAATTTACATGATTCTTCCATTAATATTTTTAAAACTAGTGAAAAAAAAAGTAAAAGAGCTTTTTATTTTGACCTACACGTTTTTAAGATTAATTTCTTTTAATTTCAGTGTTAGATACCTAAGAGCTACTCTCAATGTCTAATTGTGCTTTTTTAGACTAAAATTTAAGGATAAATATAAAGAAGCATATTTTAATCAGAAGGTGGTGAATGGTCTTGTGGTGCAGGTGCTTGAATCTCTACCTGAAAAAAGTCTCGGGTTCAATCCTTGCTATAAGAACTGGGATTTATTATGGTTTTGTTGAAATTCCCAAGTCCACTCAGCTTTAAATGGATACCTGATATAAGCTTACGCATGGCTGTTGTCCCATTCATCCACTATTTCTCCTATAGTGCCACCATTGTAAACTCTCGGCTATGGTATGATGAAAGAAGGGCACCATAAATTTCGTCTCATTGGTATTGAGGATCTCAGATAAATATCTCATCTTTACAGGGACTTTAACGAAATAAAATTGTCATAGACTCACTAGCAAGAGTTAGATAAAAAAAATTATCTTTGCATTGAAACTAAGCTGACCCAAATATCTATTTTCTGCCCAGTTTGAGTTTGGATATGAGACTAATAATTTTCATTCATTCACTATACCCATTACATTTTTTCTTTATCTAGATGGTGCACATTTCCAGTTTACCAGTTGAGCTGATTATTTATATATTGCACTGGGTTGTGTCAACTGATTTAGATTTCAGATCATTGGAGATGTTTTCTTTGGTAGGTGACACTCGAATTATTTATTTATTTTTTACAGAAATTTAAAGTTTTATAAAATATTTGATAATATATTGATCAGTTTCAAACAATTAAATTTTTCTTTCATGAGAAAAGTTTACCTTGTATTTTTTTAAGCTAAATATGTCTAAAAATAAAAAAAATAAACACTCCCTTTCAGGAATCAGGATATGATTATATTCTGTAATTAGAAAAATATAAATTCTATTAACTTTTATAAAGCTAAAAAAATAAAATAATATTCTACTATTTTTCAGACAATTATTTCAACAATATAGTTATGAAGTTTTTTTTTGGAGCTATAACATAATTTGACAGTTTATCTTGGCACAATTAATTTTTTGATTTAGCCAAAATCTTTTTCTAATGTTTTATATATTTTTTATAACTCTCAGTCTTGTACTTTAAATGAACAATATTTAGGTGTGTCGTGGATTTTACACATGTGCTAGAGATGAGAGAATCTGGAAAAAAGCTTGTGAAAAGTTAGTAATAATTTTTTTTTCCCCAGCGTTTGTTGTTTTGCTTATTTTACACATATTCTATGAAGTTTTAATGAATCAAATTTTATGTAAAAATTGTATTTCAGTGTTTGGGGTGTCAATTTGGGAAGTTGCAAGAAGTATGGCTCCTGGAGACGAATGATAATAGATCGTCCTCATTTACTTTTTGATGGTAAGTACATTAGGAAAAGCTACTATTAATCTTAATTTGTGTATGAGTACTGATTTAAACTTTAGTAACTGTTTTCTTAAATTGGCTGATAAATTTAACAATTTGTATTTCAATATTTTTCTTTTCTTGATATCCCTTGAGTTTTCTTTTTTCAAGATGAATTGTTACTTATTATTCTATAAAAATTGTGCCTTTGATTGACAGGTTGTTACGTGAGTAAAACATCTTACATTCGACAAGGTGAACAAAGCTTAGACAGCTTCTATCGTCCATTTCATTTAGTGGAATACTTCCGCTATGTCAGATTTTTTCCAGATGGTGAGTACTTTCATCTTTATTTTCCCTCATTGATGACAGGTGAACATTTTTAAATGATACTCCAACAGCTTTTTTTTTTCTAATTTTTGTTACTGATTACTAGATGTATAACTATGAATTTGCGCTCATCTGCCAATTGAAAACACAATAAGTGCTTGGGCCTTGTTCCAGGTCTGATGAATGTCCCTAAGTCCACCCAGCTAAAAAAAAAGAGTATGACATTTGTTGGGGAAGGTAAAGACGACTGGGCATTATACCAGCCACAAAATCCCATAAAAAATTTGTGGCTTCTTAAATGGGGGAACTCTTTCTCATCTGCCCCCTCATAGTCTGTATAGGCTCTTTAAGGGAATATTTCCTCTTTTTTTTTTTAAATAAAAAAAAAGAAGTTCCCATAGCCCAAATAGGCCATAAGAAGTGTAGAATTAATCTGTTTATATAACCCCTGTTTGTGAAGAGATTGTGTGGTTAGCACAACACCCAGCCCCCTTTACTTCTCCAACTAAAGACAGGTACCCATTTAAAGCTGGGTGGACTTGTGGGACGACTTTGAAACAAATTTCAACTGCAAAAATGCCCATGGTTCACACCAAGGATTGAACCCAGGACTCTCAGGTCGACAATCGAGTATCTACAACATTCAGCCATACGTCCCACTTTTTTTTTTCATAGGTGTTGTGAAAATTTTGTTTCATTTCCCTCAAATTTTCCACTTTGACCTGTTTTTTGGTTTATCGTAAATAAAGACAGATTAGAACCATAAAACTATTGTATGGTCCATTTAACTGGATATTAAAAATTAGAATTCACTAACTTCCTTTTCTGTTTTAAGAAAACCAACAATAACACACACATCCTATTGACTTAAATATTTTTCTTAATGCTTTTAATTAGTCATATCAAAGAAAAGATAAATTTATATAAAAGAAGGAATTTGTCATTTCACTTTTGAATGCTGACATTATTTTTTTTTAATAAGCAGTTGAGTTGAGAGATACTCCATTAGTCCATGAAGCTAAATTCGATTTGATTTTAATTGTTAAAATGTTAGTCAAAGTAAAACTGTAAGAATAGCAGATTTATGTAATTCACAATTGAAAGCATATTTTATGCATTATTCCTTGTCATTATAGCTGTATAATCTATATATTTAAAACACAACTTCAAGACGCAGGAGTATTTATAGATTTTGGAATAACAGACAACATCTCGCGAGCCGAAAAAAAACACTATAGTGTGAAGACGGGAGGGGGCTCGCATTGTAATGCTTGCATTGTTTCACCAGCCTGTATAGATTTGTGGAATTCCCGATACGTTACAGCCAGCGCGTTGTTTTCTGATTTCTTTTACAAAACCAGATTATTTTAATTTCTTATATGAGGTTTTGTTCTTTTATTTAGTAAAAGATATTAAGCAAGACGAGCGCAATGGTGGTTGTACAATACTATTTTATGTCTAGACAGCTCCAGTAATTTTTAAAACAGTAAAAGGGGAGGATCTAGACAACTTTGACGGTTGGGGGGGGGGGCCAAATTTGAAATGTTAAAATAATAGTCCGTCCGCCCGTCTTAGAACAAAAAAAATATTTCGATAATTTAATGATGTCTTACCTAAACTTGCGGTAAAGGCGGGGGGGGGGGGGGGTTGCTGCCCCCCCCAATCTGTCCCTTATCATGTTTTTATGTGCTCTAAATACAAAACTATTTCATTTATCACCTGTCGTGGTAAATTCTGTATCTGTTTAACCGCAGAAATGAGGGAATGCTGAATGAAAAAAATAAACAATAAAATAATAAAAACAAGTTGCTGGAAGGTACCAGATAGTTACCATAAAGTCTGCACATGATAGGACAAAGTTCAACTTTGCTCACCATGTATTTTTTCCGAAGATGTCAGCTTGTTATTTTGTTTCATTGCTTATTTAAAAATATAATTACAGTCATTATATTGATTGATAAGGCAGCGTATGTTATGCCGCGGGATGGCTAGTATAAAATAATCTCTTAACTAATACATGCTTACGTACACTTACAGGTGTAGTGCTCATGCTAGTTAGCCCGGAAGACCCACTGCAGTCACTGCCTAAATTAAAGATAAGAAATTCTAAGACACAAGGCATGCTCAAAGGGGTTTATAAACTCATTGACCATAAGGTCTGTTTACTAAGTCTAGATTGGTTTTTTTTCCCCACTGAATATTTTTTCATTAACACTATTGATTAAATTTTTTTTTTTTCTACCATTGTAGCTTCAGTTTATATTATTTCTAGGTTACTTGCATATTAAAGCGTGTTGTGACTGAAACAGTATCCAATCGGTACAGGAGGCACAGACAGGTATTTACAAATGAAATGGAAACAACCTACACTGTGGTAAGCAACATTGTCATTTGATTATTATGTCTAATGTGTTTTTGTCCCTAACAGGAACATGCACACATCTTAAGGCTTAAGGTTTTTTTTATTCACAATAAAAGTTATGATTTCTCATCTTACTTAAAAAAATTTTCACGCCACTTTCCCAGGAATTCGACGTGATAGCCAAAGGTAGAAGGCCTAACGCACAACTTGTTTGGTGCAACTATTCTGTATGTTCACTTCAGAAGTAAGTTTTTCAGCCACGTGGCAAAAATAAAATTCATGTGTTTGCTAAAATATTGAATAAGCATCTTTTTTTCCCAGCATTTTGCATATTTTTTTTGGAGAGAAAAGTAATTAAATAATTGAATGTAATGATTTTGAGTATCATTTGAGCTATTTCTTTGACAGATCCACCAATCAAGAATCCATCAGTACATTTGCCCTGAATAAGAAATCATTTCCTTCCCTTATTTTCTCGAGAGTCAGAAATTATGCAGCTGTTTCTAATGAGCCTCTGGCTTAAGATTGTTATTGTAGAGGATATTGAAGGTTTTTTTTACTATAATTGTTTTAGGTAATTTTTTTTCTGCCTATAAAAATAATGCAATCTTTTTAATGATTTTATTTCTATTATTAATAGTATTAATTAACGTATATTAAGTTGTTTCATTCTTAATTAGGCTTATATGGCATGTTGAAAAAATTGCTACAGTATATATTAAAAGTACTTCCAATGGTTATTAACATTTCATTTTAGATAATATATTTAGTTATTTTCTAAAGGATAATCCAATTAATCTTATACCTTTGCTTTGTTATTTTGTTAAATAGAACCTTAATTCTTTCTGTTGGATAATTTATTTGAAAAAGAAATTTTAGTTACTATGCATTTCGATTATTTTAAGATTACTTAATTTTCTTTGTAAGGCTTGATGAGGATTTTCAAAAGGTTTTCCTCTTTTTCAATCCGCTTTTAGGTAACTGGTAGATGTTTACTGTTCTTTTATTTTTTTTTTTAATAATTAAAATGTACTTATTATTAAAGGAATACATGTGTAGTTTTTTTTCAAAATGAATTATAATTTTCTTTTACCATCTAATGAGATTAAACAGTTTGATATTTTGTGTGTACTGTGGGTGATAAATAAATTGTCCAGAATTTTCTCACTTTTCATCCCTTCCTTTTTTTTTTAATTTAAACCTTTACAAAGGATTCAAATTTATATTTTGTGTTGTTATTTGAAAACCAATATTTAGCCAGTTGACTTTGTGTTTTTAATATGTAACTGGGTGTGTACAATAAACATTTTCCTGGTATTCAGATATATTCATATTCTAATTTGTTTGTTCTTAAAAATGTTATTGAAATATATACAATGTCAGTGTTTTATTATATTTTAAGTTTTCACTAACGCATATTGTTTGTTTCTTTTTGTTTTCAAACAAGACGGTCTTTTTTTTTCTAACCGTTTTCTTAACGTCTTTTATTTTCATGTGGAAAATTTTGGAATCAATTTTTGAGGAGCTTTTATATGATAGATTTTCTTGAAATTTCGCATACAACTTCTTGCTCCATGACAATGCATGATTCAATAATTAATTTTGCAATTAAAAAATTTTAATAATTAGTAAACAAACATTCTCATGACTAATTAAGGGATATAACCGTGTTAACTATGGCAAACGGCACTAATAAATGGGTTACGTCTCTTGCATCATAATACATGTTTCAGATCCAGATCTATGCAAGCACATGATTACCACATGCTGGTAGGTCTCATGCATTGCAAAATAAAAAAAACATATTTTAGAAAACGGTTTTTATCATGTCTTGTTTAAAACTAAATGTGTATTAGTAATAAGAGATGAATCTTACAAACAATATACTAGTACCAAATCTTATTTTCATTGAAGCCTTTCCTTGAATGATTACATTAAGCATAAAATATTTTTCCCCAAGCATAATTTTGCCTTTTTCTTGTTTTAAATTATAATAATGTTAAGTTCATTTCAACTGCTGTGATATTGTACCTTGGATATAAAATACTACAAATCACATGGCTTGTGAAATTTATAAGACGTTTAATCACAGATAAATCTAAATGACTATGCTATGTATATTCTGTTTAGTTGTACAATGTTTGCTATTCCTGAAGACAGTATATGAATTCAATGAATAAATGAAATCAAACTCTTTCCTTGTTCAGTTTTAATATTGTGCATGCATGTTAAAAAAAATTTACTCATTGTTAAAACTTAATTTTTTCACAATTTCAAATCCTAAAATTATCAAATGTTACACCAAAACTTCAGTGCATTACTATTACAATGAAATTGGCAGTTACCAGAAATAATTGACCGAAAATGGATGAGAAATATACATTGTTTAGGATTACCGTATGTTATTCTTCTGTCACTGCTTTCAGTGACTAATAAGACTGGGTAAACTGAGTAATGAAACAGATCTTTTAGAGAGAAGCGTCTATCATAGAAAAATTATGAAAAGTACAATAACTCAATTAAAATTAGATACATTTAATTGGTAAAATTTATGAGGCTTATTGTTAAAAAAAAGGATTTTTAATAATTATTTTGTGAATATGAATTTACTAAAGTTAATGCCTTGCACAGCAAAACATTTTTTAACCATGAAATAGTAACATTTGTTAAATTACTCAAATTAATTACAGCTTCATATTGTAATTAATAATTGTAATTGTACATGTTAATCTTTTTTTTTCATATCTTTTATTTTTCTTTTACAGCATTTTGCTTTCTCTTTAACAATATGACAATGACAGTTATATTTTTATAAGTGCTTTTGTGTAGTGCATTGATTATTGAGAAAAGTTCGTTCTAAATATGGCGTCCTTAATTGTTCAAGAAAAGTTACATTCGATAACAAGATAATGATTTCCAGCCATTAAAGATATTTGTTAACTTTTAAAATGTTAGGGTAATATCTAAATATAATTTTCAAAATGAATTACTTAAAAAAATGTATATAATTATACAGGTATTTAAATCTGCAGATTTTTGGTGACATTTCATTCATTTTCTATATATGATACAGGAAATGTGTACATTAGTCAAATATGGCATTGGCCAGAATTGCTAGAATTTTGTCGTTCTCTAATTGCAGCTTTTTAAAATGTGTATAAAATAAAAGGGTATTTCATTGTATATATCATTATATGTAATATCTAAATATAATCTTTAAATTGAATTAGATGATACATTTAAATATTTAGACAAGTGGAAGATGCATTTAAATCTCTGCATATTTTTTGTGGCAGTTATATACATATACTAATAACTAAAAAAAAATGTGTTGAATATCTGAATAATTCACACATTTCCAAAATTAGTGCTAGCTTCATATTCTTTTCTGTCATAAAGATTTAATTTTCAATATTGACTTCTGATGCTTATTTTTAGATGTAATTTTGTATTCTGATCCTTTTATCAAAATGAAATTTTTAATTTAACTTCTGAAGCTTCTTTCTACCTAGGACTACTATTTTAGAGCATTATAACACTAAATTTAATTTGAACAATTAGCTTTCATTAGAGAAAAAAAAAAGAATTAAAATTCTTAAGGACTCATTTTAAAAACTGATCAAGAATTATTCTTGTAGCAAAAGTGACAGCAACGCCAGCAACCACAGTAACTATTGTATTGTAGGTCATTGTGAAACTGAATATCTGTTGAAAAAAAATACTTACAGTTTTTTAAAAATAAAAATGTGCTAAATGTGTATTTTCTATGTTACCGGCAATGTGTGAAATTCCAGCATTCTATAGAATGCCTAGGCAATGTATAGAATGCCTGGTGTTTTAGGCAATGTATAAAATATCAGTTTTTTTTTAATTTTGCATACTTTCCTTAGGCATTGTATAGAATGCCTAGGCATTGTGTAGAATGAAAAGTATCGTTTAGGCAAAGTGTCGGAAAAGAACAACAAAAGCCTTTATTGATAATTACGTATTTTAATATGGAACGAATGCAAAATAAAGCATATGTTCATAAAGGAAAAACGGCAGCAGAGCTGAGATAGAAGTATTTGCTTCAGCAGATAAGACTGGATTGGCACTTAGAATTGTACTGTACTTAATTTTCTTCTTTTACATATTTTCATATTTCACGAATTAGTGAAGAATTGATAAATAATAAGGAGAAGTTATTGTTTCTGGTGAAAACAAGCAGAACACAACTGGAATGAGCTACTTGTTGCAGCAGGGAAGACTAGAATAGCATTTTGAATTGCACTTAATTTTCTTTTACACAAAAAGGCACCTCATAGTTTGGCATTTCATCTTGCACAATCATCTGAACGTTTCCTGTAGACTGAAAAGTAGCAGCAGATTGGAGAGGTCAGGAACGTCTCCCGCTTTTATTAAATCTTTTGGATATACAGTGAATTCTGATCTGGCATATAGTTGCTTGAAGATTCTATGTGCAGTTCCAAGGCGGTAAAAGCCATTTTCTGTCATGCTCATAACAACTGCCAACAGATTTTGTCTCCCCGCCCTTTGTCAACATCGGAAATTGGAACTCACACTCACAGTGGCTCCCAAAGGCGCAGGAGGAAATATTTTGTCCGAATCCCTTTAATTCTTTTTGCCCACATTACGAGGTTTGATTTTGATTCCATTTTATCTTTGATAGCTTTCTCAATATTGATTGTCTCTATCTCTAATTCTACTCTAGTTCATAACAAGGCCAGTTACATACTTAGCCGCACAGGAACTCTGCATTTTATAGAATGCCTAGGCTATGTATGAAGTAGCAATTATTTCATACTTTGCCAGAAAAATTCATTCTATACATTGCCCGCATTCTATAGAATGCTGTATTTCACACATTGCAGATAACATCTATGTTAATGTCATCAAATGAAAAAGCATTAAAAAAAATATTAAATACCTTAAGCTCTAATTTAGTGTTTTGAATGTAATACAACACTGGCATTCTCTCTTCTGTGGGTAGTACACACTGAAATTCAAATACACACACAAATTATCAAAATTATCTTTAAAAAAAAGATTTTATCTTTGAAGTAAATAATAACTAAATTAAAAATTAACTACAGAAGTTAGAAAAGGAATGAAAACATTTAATAAATATTCAGAATAAAGAAAGACAAAACTAGAAAGGAAAGTTTCTGCTTACCTTCAAAAGTCTTTCTCCTTCGAAGTTTACTTCTGCATAAGCTGATGTAATAAGCCCAAGAGCAACAAGAGGTGTAAGAAATTGGACAATGCCTGATATCTCAGCGGCATGAGTGGTCCAGTACACAATTAATAGGGCACACCAGAACAAAATGAAGGTGATCCAGTTAGAGATCCAACGTTGTAGTAGACGTGAAGTGGATGATAAACGGCGCTGTTAAATTAAATGAGAATCAGTGTGAAAAATCATATACATACAATGACTAAATTTATTTTTTGATGAACTAATTGAAACTTTTACAATGTTTTTTTAAAAATTAAGATTACATTCTTTCTCAGAAAAAGTAAAAATATATAAAGAGTAAACACTGAGTATACAGTAAAACTCCAATTATCTGTACTCTAGTTATCCACATCAGCAGTTATCTAATAATATTTATTCAATCAAAATCTTCCCGCCAAAAATAAATACCCAATATTCAGAGGTGCTGTCTATAATAATAAAATTCATGTGAAATGAAACACCTTACTTAACAGTTGATGTTCAAGCAATGATATTTGTGATACATTATGTAAATATATAACAAGTATTTTTATAGTTATTAAATAAAATGTTTGTTAAGCTCATTTCATTTCTTTTTGTAAATAACTTTTTCCAACAGGAGACCACATCAAACATCCTATTGTATATGATCCCTATTAACCCAAATAATTTAATAAAGCAAAGTGGCACATTTTTTGTAAAGGTTGATAGACAAGAGAAAACATAAATTAGATTAAACAATGAAAATGCAAAAAAAAAAAATGTATCTCAAAATGAGAAGCATAATGCTGTTCACTGCTCTCTATCTAATTAAAAGAATATAGTCCTAAACAACTAGTTCGCCCTTTTTTTAGAAATGTAATACTAATTTCAGTGAAATCACTATATTGTTTAGAAGATAGAAAGTAGTTTTTTAGACAAATATGTTTCAGGACAAAGAGAAAGACTAACCAGCAGCTGGAAATAAGTAAACATTAGATCTTCATTCCTCATAATTGGTGGCCTCTGTCCACAAAAAGAAGATTTAGTTTCCTCAGGCTGTGGACCATTTGGATCTGAGTCTGGAGATGGTGATTCTGGCACCCCTGACTGAAACACTTGATCCTCTATTATTCTGCCAATTTCTGGTGATCCTACAAACATTTTCTCTTCACGAGTTAGAACTGCCCCATCATCTGAGGGAGTGCTCTAAAATAGAAAAAAAAATGAATAAATAATATAAAAAAGACAAAAAACTAAAGTTTGATGTCTGAATAGAAGCAAATAAATTAAGTAAATGTTCTGGTGAAAAAAAGATTGTAAAATGAATATCTTTTTTAATGTGAAACATAACAAATTGAAATTTAAAATTTAATGATATTCAGTGAGAATCCTTAAAATATATATATATAATTATAATATGAATATAATTTTTCCTGATCAAATGAGCCACATATAGGCTGCTGCAGATAATACAAAAAATTGAGCTTAATATTGAATGTGATACAATTAGTTTTCATATTTTACATTCAAATGAACAATGTTTTTTACTGTAAATGATGATGCATGCGCAGGTCTCAGTCATTGATTCTTTAGACCAAGTAAGTCATTATAAAAGTATATATCATTATACAACTACACCAGTCATTATAAAACTATAAAATGTTTACTGCAAGTGTCCATCGTCTTTTTGACAATGCCTGGACTCTTTCTGAGACAGTGCCAATCTCTCTGGGACTTTCAGACATTCTGTTGACTAAGTGAATAAAATTAGAATAGTGTTTTCATTGCTACTTTTATAAATGCATTTCTATACATATTTTTTAAATAATTTAATTTTCAAGTTAACTTTGCAACATTTATTATGTTTAATTATTTTATCATATTAAATTTGAAAAAAAAAAGTCAGAAATAAAAGATATAATAATTAATTCACAAAATATTGAAATGAAGAAGCATATATAGGCCTACTTGTCTCACTGAAAAGCTGTGACTTAGTATTTTGTCTCATGACTCTTAGAGTTCGTAGCAGCTGTGCATTTTGAGGAGGCTCGGAATGACTCTCATTATCAAAATGTGCTATGTCGTCATGCCACACATCATACTCTACAAATAATTATTAGTGAAATTTATCCAAAAAAAAAGTTTAATGCTTTGGTCAAATGAATCTTAAATATCTCAAAAGGTTCTAACATTTAGTTTTTTGGTATTAAGATTTAATTATCATTATTTCTATAAAATCATCAACCTAAAGCATCAACACAGTATTTTATTGGCAAGGAAAAACATCTACTTACAATTTAAATATGTTTTTATACAGCAGGAGTGGTAATCCACTCCATGTATCACTTTCTTTGCCATTTTTATCACTGGTATTTTTTAGAGCAGATATGGGCCAGCATTTTTATGAGTCAGTTCTGTGAGCTATTAACGCTAGTTTTGCTACTGGTTTTAATTATAAATATGAATACTTTTTATGAGCCTACCAAAGAACATTTATTTTATTTTACAAAAATACCTACAATGGTCTGAATATGTGAAAAAAGGGATAAAGCTTTAGTAAAAAAGGTAATTTATAAGGTTTTTATTTTTTAATTGATTTTATAGATAAAAAGAGAGGATTCACACCTTGCTTTTGAGATTATGTGTGTATCATTTTTTAACTTCAAGAGGAATGTTAGACATTCATATTTTAGTTGTAAAAATAAATTATTCAATAAGAAATTTTCAAATCAAATAATTCTCAGTGTAAATACTTCTTTCTGAAATGCATCTTATTTTTTGTGATAATTTTTCGATAAGGGATAATTTTTGTTTATTGCTTAAAATGGTACATTAAAATTTTTATACAAAGATTTTTTTATGCAATAGTACCTTAGTTTTTTGTTCTAAATCATTTAAATTTGTCGGCTGAGTGGTACTATGTTCAAGAAATATATTTAGCAGGGGTCTCAGTTTTATTATTTAAATGCATGACTTTTTGCAATAAATATATATAATAAAATCTTGAGGTAGAAAATACTTGGAGAGACAGGGACTGAGAGATTGATGATGCACAGTAAATGTCACATTAAAAAAAATATATATCACCATGAAAATCTTGAAGTTTTTTATCTGGAACAATGCTAGGCTTTCTGGGAAAGTAGTTATGAAGCTGTTGCTCTTCTAATGCTTGAATCTTGCAAAATTCCTCAAAAATTTTTGTATCATACATTAATTCTTTCATAAATCTACGAATGCCTGAAAAAAAGATAAATGCAAATAATTATTGGCAGTAAATATTCAATCGATAGACTTACATATTTATGAATGGATACCATTAAAAAAAAAGACAGCTATAGTTTCTCTGTTTAGTAATAATTTAAGAAATAACTGAGATGTACATACTAATAGTATGTGTTCTGCAAACAGAAAGGTAAATGCAAGCCACCAGCAGATTCCAAGTTAAGCAGAGGAATGAGTAGACAACTTTAGATCCAAAGTATATCTGGCATAAAAGCATCTGTTAAAAGAAGATTTTCTTTAATATATATATATATATATATTAGCTGAAAAAGTGCATTAAAAAATTAGAAAAAACAAGAATAAGAGAATGTTTTCTAGCTTAGAAAATATTTGAACAAATTTTCTAGCTTTTTGAATATTTGTAATTATTTATACTTAGAAATATTTCTCATTACTGTGATAGATAATTATTAAATCAAGTCATCTTTCATTTATGACTACTGGGTTCAATTAGTCTGGAGTTTGGCCAAGTGATAAATGTATCTTCATTGTAAAACGTGACTATAGGAGAAAAAAAGTAATTATTCAAATAATTTTTGTTAAATTATGAGAGAAATAAATCTCGGCATCAAAAATAAACATTGAAACAAAAAAATCAAAGCTATAGTAGCTAATAATTTCTATAATTTCCATTAATGCAATAAAAATGTTGGCTTGCCACAAAATGTGTTGCGCAATCATCATTGTTCTTTGATTAGTGGAGAAATAGTATACATACATTTTTACCAAGACTGGCACAATTGCTGTCCATTGGCTTTGTTTTATTTCCCATATGTTCATCATCTAGGAGGTAAGTGTTGGTGTACAAGTTTGTTGCTACAACAGCCACAGAAAGGAGAACAACAATTATACTTGAGCTTATCTGGGTGGAAGGAGAGTTTTTTTGATGATTGTGATGATTAGGTAAAAGCTTGTCAAACTTATTAATAGATAACAAGGCATTAGTAAATAATACAAGAAAAATGCATTGAATTTTTAAGAGTGTATCTCTAGAAATTAGCTTGTAATGTTTGATCTATGCTTTAAAAAACTGAACAATTTGTATTAGCCTAACAATGATACTTGATATTTTTAAAAGTGTTTTAGCCGATTCCATAAATTAATATCCACTTGTGGTAAATCCAAATATTTAATTATAATCCTTTTCCATACATATATTCAAAAGCTTTTGCATTAATTCTGTTATCTCATTCTCTTAATTTGATGATTTAAGATACACATGTCTCCTAAATGTTTTAAAAAAACTTCATAATAAATAACTACCGAATTTTACTATCAATTAATAAAAGTTATTTATCATTAGAAAGCTCTCTCAATAAATCTTAACTAGAATATTAGTAGCTTTTAATCATTCAATACAGGAAAATGAAATAATACAATCTATTTCTGACCTTGAGAAATGTTTTTGAATGCAGTCTGATACAGTCAATCATTCTCTTATTACTAAAGAGTCTTGCAGCTAATGAATTAGCATAGATGCCAATACCAATCCAGTACAGTCCTATAATTGATTTAGCAATGGTTACAAGAATACTTGTCTTATAGAATGAGCTGAGGGAGTCTAAAACATTGAATACAAGGCCACTTGCTCCAAAAGATAATGCAGCCAACAAAGTTAGAATATGCAACAAATTTGCAACCCAAAGAGGATGTCTGCAAAAGGAATATTATATATTAAAGCTGATAGTATTGATCGATTTTTAAGCAGATTCACTGCAAACAGAATAAGAGATTAAGTAAGAGATGTAATTAGATAAACAGACAACAGTCAACACAATGCTTAACCATGTATACTCTGCACAATAAATGCCACCGAAAATTCATGCATGACTAGCACAACAAACTATATGTTCTCGGTAAAAAATGGAATTTTAAGTTTAAAAAAATAGAAAAATCTGGCTACACAAATCTCAAATAAGGATACATCATTATGTTTTTTCCTCTCTAATGGAATAATTTTTACTGCATGTTTTTATGTGATAGTAGTATCTTTGTGTTTACTAGAGGCTGAAATAAAAGTTTTTCTCATTACAGGACAACTTTTTGGAAAATGAAACCATACATTTTCTGCTTTTTTTTTTTATGTTTTATCCCCTGCAAAATAAAGAATAAAAAATATTAGTGAACTGATCATTTTTGCTCATTTGTGAACACTGGTGCACTATTTCTGACTACTAAAACTAAAAGACACCGATTATGAGACTTGTTTTGTTGACACTGTATGTGTGCACTTAGTATGTGTCCTCTTTACCCAACCCCTATCTCAATCAACACCTTATTTTTATTCCCTGTATTGTAAGTGTTGTACTTAGATCTTACCCTTATTAGCAGTGCTATCAATCAATTTGAAAAAAAAGAAGATTAATTTCCCAGAATTTTTGCAGCAATCTTTAAAAAATAGCATGATTTAGCTTAAGAGGGTTTGGGAAATTTTGTTTCTAACAGCTTTCAGTAAAAAAAAACCTGCACTAGAACGGAGTGTCACAATGCAGTGTGCCATTGTATTCCTTAATATCTAGTCCTATATGTGAGATGTTACATTCTTATGAATAGTATGGTTTTATTTTGAATTCATTCATTGCGAAAATTTTTACTTCAATAAATAAAACTACTTACTGCACTGGTGTCTTAATGCCCAGCACTGAGACGAGTGTAGACCATATCCAATTAGGCAATTTTGGAGGCATATCAATATGTGACTGAAGAAACTCATCATCATTAGTAGCCCCAGAAGCACTTTCAGTTAGTAAACGATCAGGGTTTTGTATATGAAGCCTATATTAAAACAGCAATATTGAAAAAATATATATTTGCAGTTGGGGAATATGAAATTCAACCAAAAATTTAGCATTCCCTTTTTATTAGTGGAATGACAAGGAATTAATTTAAGTTCAAGTTTCGGTCTTGAAATTTATAAGACTACTATTATTTTCTTGAATGAATGTGAAATATCTTAAATTCATATTACTAAATAAACTGCATGATTAGTTAACTTTAATATTTATTTTAGACTAAATACTAGTGAAAATGCATATCAGAGAAACATTAATAAAATGCTGATACCCACACTCTAAAGTCATTAATTTCTGTAAGAACAGTGTTTTGTAAATTTTTATGGTATATACAAATAGGTTTAGACAGTTTAATTTTAGGTTAATCTTATGAAAATAATGAAGAATCTAATTTATAATTTTTTACAATATGAGAATTATTATTATCATAAATAGAAAAGAATATAAAAATGTAATACAATTAGGTAGAAATAAACTTTTAATCATAGTAAATATTATTATTTAATTAGAAAGAAAAGTTATACAGTAATAAAGTGTGTAATTTCAGTCACTTATTGTTTTATAAAATAATGAAATAAACGATAAAATGTTTATTCTTGAACACAGACACCATATTTTAAAAGTAAGTGAAAAGGTAATAATACTTAAATAAAACAAAATATTAAATATTATAAATACCTGGTATTTATTTCATTTAGCACTATTTAGAAAAAAATGTGTTAATTTACATTGCATTTTTTTAGTTATACATGTATTAAAATCAAAATTAAATCAATTACCAAATTTGAGAATTAAAGTAAAAATTAATAAATTAAAAACGAAATTTATAAAACAAAAGTATCAAATGTCTGAATTATGAACACAAGCTCATAGCTAATGATTGCTGTGATAAGCCAATGAAGCATTTAAAGTTAAAACAGGATGAATGTTGTCAGTCTAACTGAATTGCCTACCTTTGATCATCTTGATTAGTTCTGAATGAAATGTTTAAAACAAGTTACATAATACTCCTCATTTCCTCACATCATTTTTCTTCATTATAAATTTTTTTAAAGAGAATTTTTTATGATACGTAATTCAAAAATTGACTTGAACAGATGTCCTCAAGCTTATACACTATGACAACACGTTTAATTTTGTGACACCGCTATACAACACTGTTATCAACAGAATAAAGATTTCATCTTTTACTTTGCAGATTAAATAGCTTTTAGTTTTGTAGCATATAAAGAAATAGACTTGTAGTTATGCATATATAGATTCTCGATCCTGAAATTATAAATTAAAATTTTCACAAACCACCTGAATTTTGTCCACAACCCACCAGTGGGTTCCAACCCACACTTTATATACACTGGACTAAAAGTAATTTGTACAATAATAGTTGAAAGTATTTAATAGTATTAGAAAGGTAGGTACCTTGGTTCTATGTTCACTTTCATCAAATGTGTCTAATTATCTTTTTTAGCCATAACTTATTATTGCGTTAAGAGGGGTGCCCTTTAAGGAATTTTTATCAAATTTTTATTTGAAATAATATAATATACATACAATATGAAATAGAACATTTAGTGCAGTTTGATACTTATTAATTGTGCTGAGAGTAAATTAAACTGGAGATTTCACAATGAGTTATAATTATTATGATGGATTAATTTAAAATCATGCAAGATATTATACATAGTATACAAGAAACATTCACTGAGTCATACAATAATATGACTATAATATGGCTGAAGATATAAATAAACTAATCATAACAAAATCTAATTTATAAATTTAATTTATAAAAGTATAGTAAAAGCAACTACGTCAGGTCAATTAAGAATTCACATAACATAGTATGAATTTACAAAATTACTAATTTGACAATGCTTTTAAAGTAAAGTAACCACATACCTGAAATATGACAATCACATAATGGCTATGTATAAGCATGCTTAAAAAATTAGCAATTTGAGAGTGCTTACACATTTATGAAAGCATGCATAACATAGCATTAAATTATTCAAGCATATAATAAAGACTTTAACAGAAATACCTTTGTCTCAAAACCATTTCATAAATATCCCTGGTACTTAGAAAAAAAATATATATTAAATAGATATACTGCAGTCAAAGGTCTATGTGTTTTAAACACTAAAATTTATAGGTTAAAAAAAAAAGTTCCCTTAGCTCTTAAGGGCCATTGAGGAAAATAAAGTGTAGAATTCATAGGTTTCTGTAGCCACCCATATTTAGGGATTGAGTGGCTAGCATAAAGCCCCACCAACTTTCCCCCTTTCCCAACTAAGGTCAGGAACCCATTTTTAAAACTGGGTGGACTTGGGTGCTCTCATAAAGAGATGTAAATATTCCTGAGGTTCTCACAGATTGAACAAGGGACCCTCAGATCTACAGTCGAGTGCTCAACACTTCTTGGGCATCAGTCCCCTATATGGGCCTACATTATTTCAGTGGCTACTCTTGATTTCAAATATTTAACATGTCACAAAAAATGTTTTGACCACCACCTCTGAAAGAAACAATTTTCCCATCAATTTAGTATGTAAATTAGTAGCCAATATATAGATTAAAAATCCAATATTTCATATGTAAGGAAAATGTAGCCATGCCAAATCGGATTGAATATTTAAACCCTCTGCATCTGTAAATGTGAAAAATTTATTGGATAGTTTGTTTTATTGCAATTAATTCAAGTTTATAAGACTAAATAACTGAATCATTCCTCTCATAACATGATCAGAAACACATGAACTACATGCACGATTCGGATCTTGTAATGTAGTAGGATTTAGAGCTAAAGTGTGACCAATGGCTGTTTTATAACTGCCACATAGAGTTATTTGTCTATCTCACTTCTGATTTCAAAATTAGACTGTCTTTGAGGATCCATGCAATTCTGACAAGTGAGATAATGACACCAACATATAAATGTGTGTGTGTTGTTAAATTTAATTACAATAACTATTTCACTTGTCACATTTTATTAAAAATAAACATAAGATGCTATTAAGCCACTTAATAAAGATAATTTAATTTTTTACCATTCATTTATTGGAACAGCTGATGGTGACTGATCATTCCTTGCACTCCATGGATTCCAGGTAGTTGTTCTTCCTGAGGTCTGTATATTTTCCTCTGCTTCCATTCTTTTACTTGCAGATGCAGTAAATTCTTTGTATCCAAAAACACCATGATCACGAATACTAGACATTGTTTGACTTGTTTTTTTTTTTTCTAGTTTCTAGCACAGAAAATGAACAGTATTAAAAAAATTATTATAATAATAATACAAGTCCAAAGTTAGTTTTTTTTACATCACAGTATTTTACAATTTTTAAAAACTTGCTACATTTAGGAAACATATTTTTTATAACCATCAGACTTAGGAAAACACTCATATTAATACATTAAGAGGTAAACTATGATAAGTGCTAAGACAGCTTAATTTCAGTGTTTATGAAGATAAGCTGGATCTGGTATACTGATAACCTAGTGGGTCAAGTGTCATGTGTTTCAACTGGAAACAGTTTTTATAACCAAATAATTGCTCAAATGAACATTTCATCCCTGATTTTACACCAAAACTTAATAAATGTATATAACTAAAAAACTATATTATATATGCATATTTTAAACATTCCTTTCCAATGTAAAGATTCAAGTCATTATAACATGTTGCTTTGACCATACCATAATGATAATGGATGGATATAAATCAAAATTATCTAAGACATTAATTAACTTTAATTTAGCAAATAAAAACAACAGTAATCAGTAATTACCAGTAACCATTGAACAGAAAAAGTGGTAATAAGAGATGATTTCTAAAATAGTAAAATGATTAAAAACCTTTACATCAATTTAAATGAACATTTTGAAATAAATGATTTTTTTTTGTGAGTTGGAAATTTGACTTATTATCTTAATACGTAGACTGAAATTTACAGGTTATGGAATGGGTATTTTATTTTAAATTTGTGTGAAGTATATTATTACTAAATATTAGTATTAGTATGTTATTATATCAACCATTAGCCAGTAAAGATTAATGAAAAATAAAAAGAAATGTGTGTTAAATCAAGAAAAATCTCATATTGGATTACATTTTTTCTAACGCTTAAAAATTACACCACTTTTACTAAAAGTTAATTCTTAAAAGTTTTTTTAATGCATATGACAACAAATCGACGTAAAAAAAGCCACGCCCCCTTGTTTTTATTCTCTTAACTGTGTACTGCAAAGGTTGAAAACAAAACAAAAACAATGGGTGATATTAAATCTGGAAATAAATTATCGCTGGGTGGTACTATAAATGTAGATTTGATATTTTCGTTCAATTTGTTAAATAAAAATAAAATATATATTCACATTTTGATAGAGAAACTTTGAATTACCTACTTTTTAAATCAATTATATAGGTCTAATATTGTTTGCACTTGATTTAACTTCAAATATCCGCGGTACACACTTTCAATTTTACTATCCTTCTTTTTAACATTTGGGTGTCTGATAACGAATGCACTGATTTTACCATTTTGATCTGTCCAGAATATTTACTGAAATCAACATTTTGCTATGGCAGTACCCGAAGTAAGCTCTCGAAAAGTTATCCCTGTTTAACTGCTTGTTAATTTTTCTTTTCCATTAGATTAATAATTAATTAATTTTAATTTAATTGTTTTTCAATTATGATGCATCTTTATTAGTGTCCTCTTTGATAACGTAAATAAAGTTTTTGAAATCAAGAAGGCACTTGTTACGGGACCGACCGTTCGGTTTCCGTATTTTTTTTACCCGGGTACCAGCCGTAGATAATATTGCTCCACACCCTAACCCTATCCCTAACCCTAATCCTGAAAAAAAAAATTCTGAAAAAAAAAAATTTATATGTCATGTTCCTTATACCCTAATATAATGGTCACGGTCGGTCCCGTAACTAGTGCGAATCAAGAAATAGTCTGTTACATTAGTATTTATACTGAGCCTTTTTCTAGGTCAAGTAGAATGGTTTTTATCATGAGCACAACACCATATCATTTTTAAAATGATTTTAACGCATTTCCATTTGTTACATAAAGACGATTTTTTTGGGCATCCCAAGTTTTATTTCTAATATTGTTTTAGTTAACATATCTTCACGACTGACTGGCTATCTCTGTTTCTAGTTTGTTAAGACCCACATAAGTTTGCTTTTTAATACTATTTTAAGGGTAAGTTAAATTTGCTAGTTTTGTTTAATCAGTCATATTGCTAATGAAAAATGTATTATAGATTATTTAATATGAACAGTGTTTGTTTGACTGTGACATCAGTTTTGTTTTACTTCTTGATAGATTTTGCTCATTGAAATAATGTAACTCATAGCTCTTTCAAAAACAGGTTTCACGGAGAGAACCATTACTCAAGTATGATAATCTACCAGGTGTGTCTTATATACCCGATAAAATAGAGGTGACTGAAAATCCGTAAGTTTAAAGACTTTCTAGTTAATTTTTTGTCATTTGATAAAGTTGTTAATGTTAAAAAAATAATACCATAAAAGGTTCTTAATGCAGAGAGAAGTTTAGTTTTTATTCATTAACTTGTTCCCTAACTCACCATTTTCCTCACTGGGTCCCTGACATTTCGTAGCTCACTTTTTCCTCCCCCCCCCTCCCCCCACTGCCAAATACAACTATTCATGACTTTTTTCTTTAAATAGCCTTCACTAATATAATATCATTTTAATAAGCATTATAAAATATTGCATTAGGTTGAATTGTTACGATTGCAATTGAAAATAAGATGTTAGTAAAATATGACTTTCACCATGTATAATTTAAAAAAAACGCTTGTACTAAATTATAAGTGCAGTAAACTGGCATGTAGATTTTAATATTAAACAAAGTATAAAAATTTCTTACTTGAATAATTGTAGGATGGATGGCAGAGTGGTGGAGAAGAGTAGTATGGTAGGCCATGGCCCTAAATAGGCTGTAGAGCCAAAGGAAGAAGAAGTTACTCGACTGTCGACCTGAAGCCTGGGTTCGATCCTCATTGAGAGCCATGGAATTTTTCCCGGTGATATTTGGTGTAAAGTCGTCCCACAAGTCCTTCCAGCTTTAAATTGGTACGGTACCTGACTTGACCTGGGGAAGTAAAGGCGGCTGGGCGTTGTGCTAACCGAAAATCCCTTTATATGCAGTGGTTATAAAAACATGAATTCTACACTTCATCTGTCCCAATGGCTTATTAGGGCTAAGGGAACTTTACTTTTTTTTTTTTTTTAATTAAATAATCATAAAAAAATAAAGTTATCAGTGAGAGAGTCTGCCCAATACCATTTTTGCATAAGAAATATTTTTTGGAAAAAGCTGGAACATAAAAACTTTCAATCAATGCTTTAATGCTTTTTTAACAGTAGACAAACTGACCTATTTATCCCATATATAAAAAACAAAATATCATTTAAATAAAAGTAAAAGAATATATTTTTTATTAAATGGTATAGGTGTGATTGAGCCGCAAAATATGGCCTTAAAATGAAGGCAGCTTGAAACCGCAAAATGTGGCCCGGGGGTATGCCAATGGACATTTAGATGTTTCCTTGCCTTGTATACACTGGTGAATTATCTCCCCTTATCCCAGCATTTTTTTTCCCCCCTTCCCCTTTTTTTTTAAAAATTTTCTTTCCTTTTAAGAAATGGACAGTAAAAAATTTGCTTGGTATTCTCTGTGGCTTTCATCAGTCAGTAAACTTTGAAAAAATATTTAAATATCACATAAATAGATAAAAAAAAAATTATATCTCTTTTTTTTTTTATGCAGAGCTTTGATACACAAAGTACAATCAGAATTTTTGGATTTTCTTTTTTGCCTGACAGACACACTTAAACTTCTGCATCTCATAAAACCTAGACACCTTCGATCAATGGTAAATGATTCACAGATTTTTAAAAGTTTAAGTGGCTAAGATGTATACATTGCCATAGTTTGGGTTTTATCATTTCTGTATGATCTGATTTAAAAAAAAAAATTAGTTTAAATACTGACCATTATTATTTTTTTAAGCTGAAAAAAAATATTTTTCAGTTACTGCTTTTTAAAAAAAATTTATATAATTTACAAAAAAGTTTATTTACTCACCTTATTGGAGTATTCACTTTGGGTGTGGCTGTATGTTGTGGGCTCAACTTCAGTCTCTCAGTCACCTATTTATGTCTCTAATGGTGCTTCCATGGCCATTGCACCATTGCTATGAATGGTGCTATGAATGGCACCATAGCACCATTAGTGGTTTATAACATCTGAGAGATAAACATTTCATCCTTTGAAAATTTATTGGCTTTTTCTCAGTGTTTAATTTTGATTATTAGTAGAAATTAACTTGTTACATTTTTTTTGTTTGTTTTGCAACAGAATCCCATTCCTCAGAGTGTTCTACGAGAAATGAGAGTTTTTGGAAATAAAGGGCCCTTGTATAAAAAATTTGAGAAGTATGTTAAAAATATTTTAGCTGCACAAATATACCTCTAAGATTAATCTGTATTGATTAATTAGTTGAATTCCAAATCATTCATGTTCTGAATCATTTATTTCCTATATGAATCATTTAAAATGGATTGATTTATTTCTGGATACACAAAGCTGATTTATTTATTTTGAGATGGAAAGATACATAAATTTATTAGAGAATTTCTTAAACGCTTTAGAAGACTAATACAAGTATCTCCCGACAAAAAATATAATAATTTTGAAGAATAAAAAATAGATATTTCTTGGTTTTTGGATGCTAAATCCGGAAATGTTTATTTTACAGACACACCACTGGAGTCATTGTAGGAATTTCTGCTTCAGCAGATAATTTGTTTAGAAAAGGGATGAGTACCGCTAGTGGATTTGTGAATAAAACCAAGCCTGTGCTGTAAGTTTTATGCCAATAAAACCAAGCCTGTGCTGTAAGTTTTATGCCAATAAAACCAAGCCTGCGCTGTAAGTTTTATGCCAAAAAAACCAAGTCTGTGCTATAAGTTTTATGCCAAAAAAAAAAAGTTTTATATTAGCAGTTTTTAGCCTATTAGAAATTATTCTTTTATATTACATATGTTTTATTTAAATTCTATGAAATGTTTAAATTGCAACATATGGCTGAAAGTGAGAAAAGTCATGTATAACATTTTAAAAAGAAATGTATTTGATTCTATGTTGTTAATTAAATTTTTCTTAAAGAAAAAAAGAAGGTTTTAAACGGAAGCCATTAGAGTCAGATCTCATTGAAATCATCGGCAAAAGGACTAAACCACTGTGGCATACTGTGGCTCTGGAAAGGAATCAAGATCAGAACTTAACAAAATTATTGTAAGTTACATATAGCACATATGTATGCATTCAGACCATATCAACTTTGTCCTTGTAAGCTGGTACAAAATTAAAATCATATTGGTGTAATAGTAACAAAAATGAAGTTTTTTATAATGGAACTGATGATTTTAAACTTGAAAGTAGTGTTCTTATTTCAAACAGAGAAGAAAAACTGGATGATCCAAAAGCTGAGAGTTCCCACACTAGACTACAGAGAGATATTATCAATAAGAAAAACATTCCAGTTACAAGGTGATGTAGAAAGATGTGTGTATCAAACTTTTAACTCTAATAACCATTATATTCAAGAAACTTTGGAACACAGTTAGTAATAAAAAATATTTCTCAGAAAACCTTACAATTATTTAAGTTATAAAAAACAGAAAAAAGGGAGTTAACAGTCTCTTAAAAAAGTACTAGACAGGACTCAAGTTTGGTGTATGTATGTGTGTGGTGGGGTTTGTTAAAAAAATTTTGTATTAAAATATAATATAGTATAAATGGTAAACACTGTCAAATTAACAATTCATAATTTTGCATTAGTGGCTTTTCTTTCTATGCACTTTTAGTTTATACATTTTTAAAGAGATCAACAGGCTGGAGATTTCACAATACTGATCTGGCATTAACATAATTAATTAATTGTTTTTTTTTATTGGTATAATTTTCTGTTTTACCAGGACACGCTCAGATACTCTAGTAATTGCCATTAAGTACTTAATGCAGACAAGTGTCCGTCCTAATAATGAACAGTTCCAGAGACAGATGGATATGATGGCAGCTTCTGATGCAGGATTTAAAAGTGTAGAAGAATATAAGATTTATTTAGATACTCTCCGACCACACTGGTAAATTTGATCCATTAGTCTGAAATATAAAAACAGTAAGGCTATTTAACAAAGAATATTCTGATACCCTGTTATTCCAGTGCTCGATTTAACGCCGGGGATATCCCAGGCACTGAGGACTGTCATCCCAACTCTGCTTTAATTAATTTCATCCCCGCCGGGGATGACATTTATCCCCTGCACTGCAGAAATTTTTTTTATCCCCGGCACTGGTTTTTTCTTAAATCTAGCACTGTGTTATTCAAATTAGGTTCAGGCATAGCGCTTGATAATTCTTATATTTATCAGTAGGATTATTTGATCTTTGACTTATAGGTACAAAGATTTGTTGAAAAGCTGCATTCATTTTGGAATCTATACAGCTAAAGAAATATTGGAAGCTTTTGAAGAGCTGGGTCATTTTTATTTTATGACTGAAACAAGTTTGACCCTGGCCAAGGTAAAAGATACTTACACATGTAAAATGTAATTTATTTGTTTTGAATAGCTTTCTTTATTGATTACTGAACTGCTTTTTATCTAACATTGGTACATGTACTAACTCTTCTTAAATACTTATTGATTTTGGTTGAAGTTTGTGTCCAGAGGCTGGTGGTGAATAGGGAAAAGAAAAAAAAATTGACATCTGATAAAGAACTTCAGTAATTCATATCTATATTGTTGCACTGTGCTTTAATCACCTTACATGAAACAACAGTAATTGTATAATTTTATTGATAGACAAAATGCCTGTGCTTTGATTTTGTTGTGCAAATTGAAATTTTTTTTTTTTAAAGTAAAAAGTGAGATGGAGAAATCCAACTGAGACTCCAAAGTAACATCACATAGGGTCTCTAAAACCTTAAGAACATATCTGAGTATAAAAGACTGAAAAAGCTTATACAATGTATTATAAAAAAATAGACATTTCATATAATAGTTCTCATTTCATATTTTGCTCATCTGTGAGAAAAAAAACGTTTACTTATTAAATAAAGACAAAAAAGATAAATGTGGAACACTTTAACTGATGGGCTGCAAAAAATGAATTTCACTGCATACTTGTTCAGTTTGGTTGTAATACAAGTATTTATTTTTATTTCCATTAGGCTAAACTCGCCTATCTTGTAATGTCTCTGCCTATCTGGGATATTGGTCGAATGGAAGTGCAGAGAGTTATTGATGTAAGTCGTATTTTTTTATTTATTTGGGATTAGGTATGAATGAATTAGTTTACCATTAAGTTCTTTTTTTTTTCTTCATGAGCTCAAATTTATCGGTTGATTAGGTGGATGTGCCATAAAAGGTCTAATATACATGTATTTAATAATCCTCAATGAGTCCAGCAGGAGACGGGCTATAGTCGGTGGGGGATGTAGGATGAAGAGTTAATGAAATATATATGTACTGCACCGAGGCAGCAGTTTTTTTTTCAAATTACAGTACGTGTTAAGAAGAAAATGTCTCATTTTTAAAGAGTCCTCAATGGTTTAAGTATGAAATATAAAATGGATCCAGCTAAATTGACATTTGAAACATTTGTTAATTTTAGTGATACATTGGAATAAGGAAAAGGAAACATCACACTGTTTTTGAATCTGAGTGGTATAATTTTATCCTGAAATCTTATTTCTAAACTAATAGTTGGAATTGAATCTACTAGTTTTGATTCTATTTCTAGAACATTCTAAAAAGCCTTCATTGTGTCATATTCAAGAAACCATATTAAAATCTGAAGAAATATTGGGAATTCAGTCGGGATCAGTAAAATATGATATAGTTGCATCACTATTTTAATCATTGACATTGTAAATAAAATCTTTAATTTCTATTTAAATTTCATAATTCCCTCAGTTTATACTGTATGAAATTCTGAAAGAGCCAAACGATAGAAATATTCTGGAAGAGTGGCTTGTTGTTCGTAAGCTGCCTTATGTTGTGGTGCCACCTATTCAGTCAGATGAGCTGATTACGCTGAGAGAGGCTCAGCGTCAAGCCCAGATGCTAATTCAGCAACAGCAACAACAACAGCAGTCATCAGAAAGTAAGAAACATAGTGCAACTACTCTTGGTGTTGAAATTCTGGATGCCGATACTCTGTTGAAAGCTGCAAAAGGCAAAATAAGCTCTAAATTAAAACTTAAGAAAAGTGGCTCAAAAGTTGGTAGTCCGCAGCTGTGATTGTTTTTTTTTTTTTGTGTTGTCTTGTTAAATTGAAACAGTAAATAACATGTTATGATTTTATCTAATATCTCTAATAGTGAAGGGACGATGGCAGAATTTTTAACAATGCTGATTCAGTTTTGATTCTTATCATTGATTTTCCATTCTCGATTCCTGACATCATAGATATACACACTCATCTAATGACATGAAAGACAAAACTATTGAAAGGATATACATGCAGATTAGCTCACACTTATACACCTACATTGACGGTAAACACAAATTCTGTTATGGGAGAAACTCACTGACATATACAGGAGATGCACTCTATTAACAATGAGATACAGACAAGTTCACTGACATTAACATCTATAGACAGGAGACACACAACTCTCCCGGACAAATACACACATCTATAGACAGGAGACACACAACTCTCCTGGACAAATACACACATCTATAGACAGGAGACACACAACTCTCCCGGACAAATACACACATCTATAGACAGGAAACACACAACTCTCCCGGACAAATACACACATCTATAGACAGGAGACACACAACTCTCCCGGACAAATACACACATCTATAGACAGGAGACAAACAACTCTCCCGGACAAATACACACATCTATAGACAGGAGACACACATCTCTCCCGGACAAATACACACATCTATTGACATTCTATTATTATACCACCTTATGCACAGGTGACATCACATATTTCACCAATACAATAACAAATGACATACAGATCATCATGTATACAAATTATGTCATATGACAAAATACCTGTGTGCACTATATAACTTTACATGCACATGAATGATAATGCTGATTCAAAGGGATGGGGGTTAGCTCAAAGCAAGACAGATCTCTTAAGTACTAATGAGACGAGGAAAAATAACTGTTTGGTGTCATGTTGTGCACTGATGTAATATACATGTCTAAAAATCAAATTGATATGGCATATTAAAATAGAATGTTAGGGTGTTAGTGCAACACAATGTGCCCCCTAGAGATCATACATTTCATTAATACAAAAACAGAAGACACTTATGGGTACTACCGTATGTACAAATGATGATTCATGATAAATACATAGTTTGATATGCATCAGACACCATGGGCAATGATAAATACATAGTTTGATATGCATCAGACACCATGAGCAATGTCGTTAGTTTAAAGCAAGACACATCTCTATACTAATGTCTCATGATGAAGCGATCTTTATTTTGTGTCATTTCACTATCAGGTATTGAAAATTAGGTTGAAAATCATTTGATTCCGATACCAGCAAAAAATACTGCTCTAGTTTTGTTAGTATATTTGAATGGTGTTCTTTAGAATATAATACCTGCCACAGCTGTCACAAAACACTTTTTTTTTTAACCTTACAATGACTGAAATTATCTCTTTTGACCAATATTGTTTTTCATAATATAATACTGATTTTTTTAGGCCCAACAAGACAAAAGCCTAAATAGCTAAAAAGGTTTTAAAAAAAAAATTTAAGCTATCATATAGAAGATGATTAATGATAAATACCTTGTTTAATATGCATAAGCTGCATAAAGTTTAACTTAGATTTTTTTTTTTATTACATTTTACAGAATATTTTTTATAGTTATTATTTACAGAAAAATAAAGAGATATTCATTTAATTAGCTTTTCTTTCCATTTATTTTAATACATTACATTAAGAAATGTTTCATGTTATTTACAATGGAAAGGTTTTTCAGTATTTTATTGATATTGAACTTAATGTGTTTAAAAATATAATGAAAATTAATTAATGATTTTTTTTATAAATGTTAAGAAATTATTCAAGTAATACTTTAATTTAAATATCCATACATTTACCTGGGCATCCAAGAATGTGCTAATTACCTTCATTTAATAATGCCATTGTAGTATATAAATTGTTAAAGTTTCAAGATGTTACAGCTACTGGAAATAGTTAAGCTGATTCCAGTGGAAAATCCATTTTCATGTTCTAAAAGGAAATTATACAGTATCATGATTTTTGCTAGTAATAGAGATTTTATAGTTAATCATGATGTCCTGATATGAAGATTTCAATTTAGTGGTTTAACCTGCCTTATTTAAAACTTAGTATGGGAAATAATTAGAAAGTTTCTTTAAGTAAAAAAGTAAAATAAAATGAGATATCAGAATAGTAAAATCTTACTGAATACAGATGGGAATAATATGATGTCCATTCAATCAGCCGCAGTAGAATATTTATCTTTAAAATGGAAAACATTTGCCACATCACTTTACCATATTAAATACACAGAGTTATTTTCCAAGCTGGTAAAATATATTAAGATCCTAAATTATTTTAAATGATTGAAAACTTTTAGTTTGATTAATTTTTTTGAAGTTTTTCAATTAACAAAGTTATTAATTTTAAGAAATGAGAGTATTCACTGCTGTTTTTTATTAGGTAATTTTTTTTTTTAAACTAATAAATATCTGTGGAAGGCATTCATAAGGGCTTGATTATAATCTATTCATCAAATAAGTTTCTTTAAATGGTTTTAAATAAAAATTGAACATAAATAAAAACTATTAAAAAGTAAAACCACCAAACCCAGTTAGAGAAAAGAGGAACAAACATTTTGTTGGTTTTTTTTTTCCCAGTCTTGAAAACTTAACCAATGATAGTTTGTAATTGTATGCGTATTAACCATTTTTAAAATTTCAATATCAAGAAGAGATAATTTTAAAAGAATGATACCTGGAAAATGCAGATTGGAAAAACAATTACATTTATATGCTATAGGATAGGTTGAGAGTTTTACATTGAATTTTTTTTACTTGGCATACATCCACTTTGTTAAATTCCCATATCTGTTTCACTAATTTTCACAGGTGAAACCTGGTCTGTGGAAAATTAAATTTCTAGAAAAATCACTCAATGAAACACTGAGTCATCTGAGATTTAAAAAAAAAGAGGTTAAAATATTCCCATCTTTCATTCAAATTTTTTGTTTTATACTGTACATAAAAAGAATAAAAATCAAAATAAAACATACAATGACTGTAAAAATGATTTATTAATAAATGAAACGAATTTAATTTGTTTGCTTTTTTTTTGAGTGTTTAATATCAGTAAACAGTAATGTTTCTGTTTTACTCATACACAACAATAATCTGTTTGTTTAATATAACTTAATTAATTCTTTAAAAACATGTAAGGTATTAAAAAAAAAAAGATTTTCAAGAGTATTTTACTAAAGGCACATCACAATTTGCAAAGAGATTTTTTCTTGTAACTTTTATGCTGTTAGCGATTTAAGTTTTAATGAAGGATTGTAGTGGAGAGGGGATCTATATCAATAGATACCTGCAACTGTTATGAGCAGATAATTTGTAAACATGATCATTTGTAGTTGAACTTACACATTTCTAGGATTTCTCAGTATATTTGACATAAAGACTCCACAGTTGAAAATAAGCTAGCTTTATAATGTAGTTAAGGCACAGAACAACATTTCCCCCACCCTACCCCAAAAAAAACAACAACTAAAGAACACATTTGGTATACCTTGAAATTTACATTTCATACAAGATTTCTTTTTTTTTATAATAATTCACAGTAAATCCTGGTCTCAACAAGAGATTCTTTAAAGCACTTTTATAATAAATAACTTTTGCATGAGACAAAATTTTATGAAGAATAAAAATATAACAGTAGATGATAATATATTACGCATTAGATCCATACATTATGTATAAAGAAAGTGATGCTGTAAAACAAAATCAAAATAATTGAAAGATTCTAAAAACTTTAAGATTTAAAAAAATTCAAAATAATCATTTTTTTTAATAAAAACATTCCACCATGATAGCACTTAATTATGCATGCAATTTTAGTATATTAAAATAGTTCTACTTAAGTAGTCCAAATCCTGGTAAAAAAACTGCTCTTTTTTTCTCTACATTTACTACAAGTTTTTGATTACTTAGTCATTTTAAAATTTATTCAAAGTACTTAAAATGTAAAATAATTTATAATTTATGTCAGTGACGAAAATTAGAACTGAAAAAGTTCACCATGTAGCAATTTCGGGTGAAAGTTTTTTTTTCTTTTTACCCCTAACCCGTCTGTTTAATTGGCTGGTGGTATTTCCCATCAAAATTAATCATGTTGAAAATCAGTGTACATTATACAAAAAAGAAAGGCATTTAATTCAAATATTAATAATAAGGGAAATTTTTCAATGTTTTTCGATAGAATGCAAAAAATGTCACCATTTAAAACATATAAAACTGTAAAAACAGAATTTTAAAATATCATTGACAAATATAAAGACATAAAATCTTGTATAATTATTTAATCTCATACTAAAATGACTCCTCAGAAAAAACACAGTGCTGTTTTGCTCTAACATAGATTTACCAGCAATAATACAATCAGGTAATAAATAAAAATTGTCCCATAGAATAGAGTAGTGTGTATATAATGTACATACATACTATATAAAGTATTTTTTTAATTTTTGAAAATACATAACAAATATGCATTTATCTTTAAATGGATAATAAGACTACTCTGACCTTTTTTTTTAAAAAAAGTGTTTTCTGTGGGTTATAAAGTGAATGTGTTATTTATAAATTTTATGAATACTGACTTCTGAATACAGAATTGTATATTTCAAGATATGCTTATAAATTTAGTATACAGTCTTAGAACAAGTTCTATGCAATGAAAAAAATATATTAGGTGCTTTTAATAAATTTGAAATTTTGGCTTATTCAAGCCTACATTAAATGTTAAAAATTAAGTAAATAAAAACAAAACAAATGAACACATTAATAAAAATACAACATTAGCTGATATATATATATACATGACTATATAAGTAGTATGGCTTTTGATATGTAAATGCACTTAAAAGAACATATACAGATGATGGAGAGCCATCAAGGAACAACTTACATAAAAACTAGATTTCAAACAACTTGTATTCATAACAGGGTGGCCATGCACAAGGTAATTGACAATACAGTCTTGTGTACTGTAAGGTCTTTTTTATGCAGGGGAATATGATCCACAAAAATACAGCATAAAAAAAGAGACTTGCAAAAATAGGGATACATTCCAAAATTTCTAAAATTGCATAACTTCAAGTAAAAAAGTGAAAATAAAAAAGGAAAGGCCACTGAACAAGTTTACAGACAATGAAAGAACATTATTTATTATAATAAACGACTATAAAATTTTTTTTCTAATTGTAGTGGACCTTATCCTGTTTTCTAATTGATCTAAAATGACAATTTTTTATTGCCAGTGAAATTGCTCATCTTCTATGCTTTTTTTTTTCTTCATCGGACAAATGAAATATATTCAACATCTAAAAAAGAAGTAAAAAAAACAATTGCACATTTTATCTTCAGTATGAATTTATATAGAAGGCCTAACTTATTTACTAATGTGTGATTTAAAAAAATTTACAAATTACAGAGAAATGTTTTTTTAAAAATGGGTAATAATATAATAACTAATTATTGCTTATATTATGACTTCATTTAGACACTGTACACTTTACCTCCAATACAGGATTGAATTGTAGAATGATGAGAGACTTAAAATGATTAAATAAAGGCTTGGTAAATACATATGTATTAAAATATGCCAAGTCAACATACATCATGATCCTTTTTTCATTTGTTTGTGACTAAAGTTTAGTAATAGTAGCTTATTTTTGTTATTTTTCGTGAAAAGATGTTCATAATAATAAAAAAAAAAATAGTTTGAAAGTAGCTTGATTATTCATTGGCTGTTTGAATCCATTAAGAATAAATTGCACAACTTCAAATCTGCAGTAAAAAAATCAGCATAAAAAAAAAAGACTTAAGATACTTTAAAGAGCTGCAACCTAGTTAATTTTTCAAGATTTATTAAACAAAAGTAATTACATGTAATCAGAAAAGGGACTCGCTGAAAGTCACTCAAATATCATTTAAGAACCACTTTTGGCTCTAAGAGCCGCAATCGGCCACCTTTGACACATTATAATAAATCAAGAATCTGTCACATTTAAAAATACCTAACTCAAAAGTTTATGTTATGCTGAAATAAGGACAAAATAAGGACATCAGTGGAAGACATTTTGTAAAAATAAGGCAGCCTTATAAACAAATGTAATTTAAAAAATAGAATTTTGATTTTGTAAAGAGCATGATACATGTAGTAAAAAAATGGCTATCAAATGAGTATCAACATTATGACAACTTTTGTGAACACTTCTAAAAAAATAATATATTAACTTTAGGACGAAATATATTCAATATCAGCATCATCAAGTTCAAATGTTGAATTGAGATAAGTCTGATTTGGTCTTCTCATCTCTCGTTCTCTCTGTCTTTCGCGCATCATTCTTCGCTCATTGTTTTTTCCCACATAATTATTGTGCATTTGTTGATTGGAAGGAACGTATGGAAAATGGCCCCATTGGCCCTTAGTTTTTGGTCTGGCACCTCCCATCTGCATACTTGAGACTCCCATGTAAGGTGCACCTCCGTAATTATATGATGGGTAACCCATTTCCAAATATGGATTTCCGTAATGAGGCATTGGAGGATACGCACTCCCGACATATGGATTAAAACTGCCCATAAAGGCACTGGCGGCGCCACCTTCAGAGCCAGAACTGGAGCCACTTTTTCCCAAAAGGACACCCCAGTTGCCACCTGAAATGTCAGCCATAAGCGTGTGCAAAGGTATGACCCCTTGTTCAATCTGGTGCGTCTTGACCATCACAGTGTGACTTCTGACTTTACCTTTAGAGATTGAAGCTGGTGTTGATTGTGCCACCAACTTAGGATCAGTCTTCACTTTACTAGGAGACATGTCTTTGTTATTAGGAGTATGAGCTCTTGATTTCCTAAGTGAGGGGGATGTATTTTTTTGTATTGAGTGTGGTATGGATGACACCTCTGAATTTGACTTTGGCACATATCCTTCATCTAGGCTGCCTGGCAAAGGAGGATTACTGTCCAGAACATGGCTGTGAACATCTGTTAGCTCGCCTGGTAAGCTGGCAGTACCAGTGCCACTGTCTTTAGCTGAAAAAATGGAAAAGTCTGTTTCTTTTTTACTGGGACTTACATTCATAAAGGGCACAACTCTTGATGAGCCTTTAGGCCCACTTGTTTTTTCATTTTTCTTTGTGACGGCGGGCAGCACTGTGTCTGGAGGTATATTAGACTGAAGTGAAATGGTCTCAATGCTATTTCTTTCCATGGAAACCCGAACACTTCTGCCAGACATCTGACTGAGTGCAGAGGAATCACTTCCCTTTCTGGATTTCCCAAATCTTCCGCTGCCAAATTTGAATCCAGAAAACATGCCGCCCATTGTTGGTTTGATTCTATTTAACTTGCCCCTTTTCTTCTTTTTCTTTTTCCCTCTTCTAATAGGGAGATCATCACTGTCAATGATGTAAAACTGTCTCTCTCTAAACGACATCAAGGACTCTCTGGATACTCTTCTAGTTGAGATAACAGACTGAACATCTAGATGAAAAAATTGAAATTTTTCTTTTAAAAAAAGTAACACAAAAAATTTGGTTAAATTAATTTTCTTTAAATTTAAAGAACCCTAAGGAAGCTTAAGCTAATTCACCAAACTGATTTTACAATAAAAAAAACCCCCACTTTTAGATCATTATAAGAGTTCCCACAACATCTCTGTTTAATAAAATCCCCACCACTTTTTTTTTGTTTAATTAATTAACCCACCCCCCTGTTTTTGTTATAATAATATTCCCCACCCCTTTTTTTTTATTATTAAAATTTCCATAACTTCTCTGTTGAATTCTCACATTTATTAATCTTTTTTATTTATTTATGTATCAATATGCAACAATCTAAAAACATGGTTTAAAAAATCAGCTTTTTCAATCAAGCAGCAAAGAAAATAAGGAGACTATAACTCAAGACCTTAAAAGATGGTTAGAATCTAATCAATAATACCAACATCATGAGCCCTTATACAATGTATCCACCAACATAAAAACTCTAGTCTAATAATAGACTACAGTTTTCACTAAGCCATACATGTAGGCATTTGACTCCACACCATTGAAAAAAAAATGGTTTATATCTCTAGCTACATAATAATTTTCAATCAAACTTAACTTCTTAATATAATATGACATAAAATATTAAATACTAACAAATTGTATTTTTTAAATATGAATTGTAAAGACTCAGTAAGACTAGTTCTTAGATCAAAATTGTAGGTAGACTTAAATTAGCCTTCCTTTTCTTTGCAAACATTCATATATTAGAGAGCTGCCATCTAAAATTCAATATAATTCACATCTGTGTCAAAATCAACTTTTTTATATTGTTTTTTAATGATTATGTAATAATTTGAACAATTTTTTCTATTCAAATTGACAGCCATTTTAATTTGTTGATCCTTGTTGGAAAATATAGTTACCCGCAAAACTCTGAAAACACAGAAACTAACTGGTGTACATGTTTCAAATAGAATTTCATTGCACCGAAACAAAGACAGAATTTGTAAGGTCATTTGATACTGGAATTTCAGACTAGTGAATGCTTAGCATTATCTTAAATGCACCTGACATAAGTAATCACAATCCTAACTGCATAGGATGGATAAAAACTTCATTACCAGTTCTAAATGTTAAGAATACTCTTGATTGTGTGAAATATATTAATTATCCCATGTAATATGTTACCATTTATGTATCAATAATTATACTGAATAAATTTCTGAAAAATAAAAATTTGAATGTTATCTATCATGTCAGCTCTTAAAAAAACAGTAAATTAAATAAAACCTGAGTCTGAGTATCTACGGCCCATTCCTGCAATAGGAAATATAAGTCCACCTCTTCTGCAGACCAACTTGGGCATGGCCATAGCAAAATTTGAAGAAAGTTCATCATCACTTCCACTGTTCAGATCAAACTTCATGCCTGGGAAAAAAATTATGTATGTTTTAAAAAATTTAAGTTTTAGACCAAAAACTTAAATGGATACAAATTAAAATGAACAAATCCTGCCGTCTTAGAGGATCCATCAAACTTATCTTATACCGATAAACTTTGTATTATTTAAAAAAAAATAGGAATTAGTTTTAAAAAATGATATACTGTTTATAAATTAATCAGTGAGTTCTTGCTATTTTATCTGAAGATTTTTTTATATTTTACTTAACATAATATAAAAAAAAAACTAACACACCTAGTGGGTCATCGTGAGAACTCATGTAGCTTATTGATACTCTCCCTTGGTTTATTTGTTTTCTCTTTTGAAATGCCTGAGCAATCATTCGGTGGCGTTTCAGTTTGACTGGCTTGTTGGACGGCTTGTGAAAAATCCTTAGAAATAAACAAATCAGGTAGATTCATAAAATATGATTTAACAGCTATGATGTGTGACAAGGAGATTTAAATAATACCATTTATCTTTTAGCATTTTAATTACCATCTAAAAAATCTTTCCCAAGCTGATAGAGAAGCTTTGGTCCAGGACCAAGAGCTCATAGCTATGCCAGCACCAAAAAAGGCAAAAATGTGTATTTCCATGGCAACAAGACTTGGGCGATCTTGTATAGTACATACAGACTCTTTCTCAGCAGTGGATGCAGTTACAGAAACATTGGCCACACAGCTGAAAAGGACAATATATACAAATCTTTAAAGAAAATTTTACAGCACAATTTTGAAGAAATGTACAGTTAAAGCTTTGTTATTAGAATTGTATATAAAAAAAGGTAAAAACCCTTTAAAATAACCTTTAAAGGCTTTTTGGACCTTAGAACAGGAGAAGTTAAGTTCACCGGTCATTTACTGTATTTGGCAAATAATTCATGCAGACTAATATTACATTTTCAATGACAAATTTAGAACTGTGTTCTATCAAGAATGACCTCTGAGCTTAGGCTTGATTTAGACCAAACAATGGTAGCTGAATTCTCTTTCATATGTCTAAACCATTTCTAATTTTATGATACAACTCTATCGAGTATGGAAGAAAAATGTAAAATGAAATCTTTTTATTTACTGAATATATTAGATGAAAGTGATTCTTAAGTTTAATAATAAAGATCATCAGTCCAATCTCAAAAACCATTTTAACTGTAATCTGGCTGTGTGAAATTTTTTTATACAGCATACATGCAACCATTTATGAATGACACGAAGTTGAATTTAGATAAAAAAATTTAGCTACAAACTCTTAAATTTTCAAATTGTAAATTATTTTAAAATATTTTGGTGTTAACATATTAACTGAATGCTTTTCTTTTCAAAAAGTGAAAATGGCTAATCTGTTTGCTGGAATTTTATCTTGCTTTAATGTTCAAACAGTTTGTAATTGGTGTAATCTCTTTCACACAAGACATTCCCCATTGTCACTTCGACATTGACCGGTCGCACCCAGTTCAGCCAGGTTAGCTGGCCAATGTCTGCAATTGGCCACTTAGCAGACATTGGCTGTAACATAAACAGATAACATGCCAATGTAACATTCCAAGTTTTTTTTCTTGTCAAAACTGTATATAAAACTAACTAAACAAAAATACTACATATAACTAAAAAAAAAAGTACTCACTACATATAATCTCTAAAACTGGACTTCCACCTGTCCTCATTGGAGAAGATGTAAACATGTACAGAAAAAGTGATTATTGCAAAGATCAAAGCTACAGTGGTGAATATTCCTGCATGAAAAAGTTTTATTTCAGTAAAATTTGCTATGCATCTTTCTTTTTTTTTTTTGTTTTAAATAATAGATTCCATGCAATAAATTTCAATGTGTCCTATCAGTTAGCAAACAGAGGGAAATTTCTGGCTAAGAAATATTTCAATTCAAAACTAGCATTTTATTTTTTTTTATGTTAAGAGATTCTTTTAAGTAAAATAAGCCATAACATTAGAGATACTTCTTTTGAATTGAGCCACAAATACTATAAAAATAGATGATGAAACCAATGTGTATACTTCAAAATGCTGAAACTTTTTTTTTTTAGGTCAATCATTAAATAGTATATTATATATTATTAAACGTTGAAAGCATATTAAAAATGTCCTTACCCAACCTTAATATAGTGTCACGTATTTTGGAAAAAGTCTTTTCTGGAATGAATACAGGGGCTTCCTTATTAATCCTAATCAATGTACAAACACCTGTGTAACAATACAAAAAACCAAATGAGGTAAAGTTATAGAAAACATTGACAACTATCATAAAAAGCTAAGTAAAAAGGGAGTGAAGAATTGGATATTATATCACTGTTCAAAACATTTCAAAGTTCTTAAAGGAAAAAAAAATATCCCCAAATATGCAAATGATTCAAGGTAAATAAAAAGTATTCATTCCATAGATAAACAATTAAACATGTAATATATATCGATGAATGATTCCCTTTTTACAGATCATGAGGGTCGATATGGTCAGAGAAGGTATAGAATAACTGTATTTGATCGTCATGGTGTATTGAAGGAATGTGAGGCAAAATACTATACAGCCAGTGCGTTTTATGAATAGATTAAATAAACTGTGACGGAGGGGGCTCTCTTCATTGCATGATTCATCCATCCCCTCACCAAGGTAGAATAAACATATGCAAAATACTATACAGCCAGTGCGTTTTATGAATAGATTAAATAAACTGTGACGGAGGGGGCTCTCTTCATTGCATGATTCATCCATCCCCTCACCAAGGTAGAATAAACATATGCAAAATACTATACAGCCAGTGCGTTTTATGAATAGATTAAATAAACTGTGACAGAGGGGGCTCTCTTCATTGCATGATTCATCCATCCCCCCACCAAGGTAGAATAAACATGCAAAATACTATACAGCCAGTGCGTTTTATGAATAGATTAAATAAACTGTGACGGAGGGGGCTCTCTTCATTGCATGATTCATCCATCCCCCCACCAAGGTAGAATAAACATATGCAAAATACTATACAGCCAGTGCGTTTTATTAATAGTTTTAAATAAATCTTTTTCATGACGGTTTTTAACATATACTACGGTACTTCACTTAATGTTTATCATGCAGAAAAAATGATCCCCATGACAAATTCCATTGCTACCCAGTGCATATCTTACAGAATGAACAATATTTGCATAAAAAACACCTATCCTATATTTGATATTTAAAAGAAATAGGAGTCCTTTTCTAATTTTGATGTGTTTTTATATGCCTATGTAATAAAAAGTCTTCCATAAGACTTGCATTTTTTCTGTTGTTTTTGCCAAGTTTGAACCAAATAAAAAGGGTCCCAAGAAAGGGCGGGTCAGTGAGAGGTCTATTACAGCTAGTCTGCCCCTTCTGTTGCACCAGTTAATAGCAAATTCCAATTTTAAATCTGACAACTAGATCGGGATCCAAAAATGAGACTTGTTCATAACGTGCATGTTTATGAGAGTAAATACATGTATAGTGTGTTTCCTTCTTCCACAACCATCGCATCTTATCAAAACATAACATCTCTGGTGAGTGTTTGACTACAGACAGGAGACTGAATTCCTTGGTATTGGAACCAGTAGCCTACAGCATGCAGATCAAGGTCACAATCAAAGCGCCACGAAGTTATCCAATAAATTCTTTAGCCTATATGTTTCATATTTTTTTTAATAACCATTATATTTAATGACAATCACCTCTTAATAGAAAGAATGTTCCTACAACAATGACCAGACCAACTGGAAGTAACACAAATAAAGCTCGCATGCTGTGATTGAAACCTCCAACAAAACACATGCCACTCACTGAATCACCATCAACCTATTAAAAAAAAAAACTATGAAAATTAAAAATATAAATAAAATTTTTCACAAAGTTGGAATTATATAAAATTGTTTAAAGAATATACTAATTGGCATCAATTTTAGTAAGTCTTGTGATCTATTAGAAAAAATTCATTGAAAATCTTGATGTGAAGGTTTTTTTTAAAAAAGCTTTTTCAACATCTGACATAAAGAGTTTTAATTGCATGCATGAAATAAAGTATAATTATTAAGTACCTCAGAAATTGCCAAACAAATGATAGTTAGCACCAGCGGCAGACACCAGCTAATGAGATGAAAATAAGCTGTCTTCGATTTCAGAGCATCTCTTGGTGTACCCAAGGCAGTGAAAGTTAAGTACCAAGCATAAGCCAACATAACAAACCAGGATATACCAGCCACCAGAAAGTAGTAAACAAGGATAAACACCACAGTGCATGATATACTTTCATTTGATCTAGTAGAGAAAAAAAATACAGATGGCATAAGTTTAGATATATGGAGCCACACTGAACAAATGGTAAATAAGAAAATTAACATTGTGAAGTCCATTAAAGTAACAGCAGTGAAGATTAGATTTTATCATTTGTTTTACTCACTGTGGTTCCCCTTTTCTAATTGTACCATCTTTCTTACATACAATATCTCTTCTAGCTTCCCCAACAAACTGAGACATCCAACCAATGCTCCCAAGGAAAAAACAAGCATTGATAAAAAACAAAATCAGTGCAGGATATCGTTTGGCATTGTTCCAGTCAATAATAAAAGTTAACTGAAAAAAAAAGATAAAAATAGTAAAATCTTTATTTTTAACAAAAATAAGAAATTTCAATTAATTTAATGTAACATAATGTTAATTACAAGTGGAAATAATGTAGATACATTTTGAAATTGATTTTTTTTTCCAACTTTTTATATTTTCAAAGTAAAATTTGTTTGGGCAGCTAGCAAAAAATTATTCAAACTTAAATGTATCAAACTAACTTACAACAGTGAAAAGCGTGCAGGCTAAACAGATGGATCCAAAAACAGCCACAAATATATGAACTTCTTTATGCTCTTCAGGTGTAAACAAAGGATTATCACAAGGTAAACCACAGCCATCAACATCATTATACCAGCTTCCTGGATTATCAGTGCGGATTAATGGGGTCTCACATTTCCCAGTGGTGTTAAATGTTAATTTGTCATAAGTCTCTTGCTGTAAGTATAATAGAGAAAACAAACAGAAATGTATATTATGATATTACTAGTGTCCCTTATTTGTATCATCCACAAATTTATAGCTGAAAATATGAAAACTAATAAGGTTAAATACCCCACATCCTGAAATAAAATTAGGATGATCACAGCGAAGAAAATCTGGCCATCCATCATTTATTTCATGAACAATCTGACATGGCTTTCTTGTTCTTTCACAAACTTCTTTACTTGGTAGTTCAACACCAAGAATATCATCACATCTGTTGCAGGTTAAAAATTAAAATAAAAAAAATTGATTAATTGATATGCTGAAAAAAAATTTTAATAAATATAATCAACAAATGATAAATTAGTGAACATGCAAAAAGTTTTAAAAAGTCATAACTCACTTAGGTAAATATACAGAGCACAAAAATGGCTGAACTACTGCCCAACACTGAGGTACATTTCTTAGACCACTCCATAACTTCAGCTTTTTATAAGCATCCTCTAAAGTTTGAGAGTCATTGACCAATGAAAGTGAAGTCTGGGCAAAAGGAAGTGCAGTTCCCAAACAAAATTTTGTGGTTAGGTTTTGACAAGGGCTTGTCAAGTTTGGATTTCTGTAACATCTGAGATTGACACCCCCGGCGATTTGAGCTTCAGATTGTGGAAAAGAAGCTGAGAATTTTGAGCGAAATAAAGTGAGAAGAATAATCAACAGACCAACATTTTTAGGCCTTGATGAAGTACTGCTGTAATAACAATGTGACTTGCCCTCCATTGTAAAGGTCCCTTTTTCCTCTCATAAAATTATAGTTCCTTTTATATTATCCATTATTAAAACATTTAAGGGAAGAACCATATGCCTCTTTCCTGCACCATTTCAATGATGAGAAAATACCGAGATCTTTCATTCTTGATAGTAAAGTTAGTGTCTGATCTCCTCAGACTTGAGTTAGTAATGATCCTCTCAGACTATCTGTAAAAAGAAAAATAATAATATTAAATTTAGTAGGATGATGAAAAAGATTTCTTTTCTAAATTCTAAATAAAGGATTAAAAGTCAAAGCTTGATTCTTTTTATTTCATTAAAGTAGAAAAGAATGAGTCCCAACCATCCAATAGCGATGCAGAAGATTTACCTAAGCCTTCTACCAATTATTAAAGTATAGAGCCATAGCGCCTAATCAGACTCTCAGATCCACATGTTCCCATTGAATAAGTTTTTTTTTTATCTATTGTTTAATTACTAAATTATTTTTTTAATAAACTACAGTGCATATCTTGTAGGGATTTTTTACTATATAAAATATCTTAATGTGGCTCTCATCAGTTTCATGCATGGCCAACCCCAGTGTGTAGAGGAATAGAGATGATGATCCTCTAGCAAGATACTCCAATAACTATAAAAGTACATTCCTACAATGAATAGTTTCTATTTATCATCATATAATCCACATAATGAATTATTACAATGTACAAAAAATTATTTGTTCTTTTTCATTTTTTATACTTTTGTAAAAAAAAAATTACTTTTTTTAACACATTTTTGTTGAATAATTTGCTCATAAAAATTTATTTTTAAAAATAATAGGTGTCAATTATTAACAGAATGTTTTACAGTTTAATATGTACAGTATATTTATAAATAGATATATTTTTATATAGAGGCCTGTTTTCCATTTTATTGCACATACCTATATTTTTCGCATACAATTATTATGTGATTTTGTTAAGTAGTGTATGACTATACTTAAAATCTAACTTCAGAATGTTAAGTTCATTAAAATAATTATATTTTATACATGGCAATTAAATATCAAGCAGCAGACAAGATGTAAATTATAATCAATTTAAAATGCTATACAACCCACAAGGTAAGAAACTGTTGAAGGACCAAGGCAAATCTATGATGGTTAATCAATGATGCCAAAGATGTTGGAATGCCATGGGCACATTCTGGAAGATTTCCAATTATTTAGTCTGATGGAAAGATATAATGAAGATTCAAAATATAACACAGCAAAGCTAATATTTTGTTTGAAAGAAAAGTAACTAAAATCTAATAATTCTTTGTGATGATTTGTTTAAAGATAAGTTTTCAAGTTTTTAATGATGCTAAGAATCAGACAGACATAAAAAATAATCTTTAAAATAAATCTTCACTTTAAAATGTATTATAAACAGACCTGTTACTATATGCTAATAATTTTGAGACTGTGAATTTTTATTTTTCTAATTATTTTTACTATAACAATAAGTAACAAGTTAGATAAAATAGTTTAATCTCCATACAATTACAGTATTACTACATAGAAAAAAATGGACAATGTTGATAAAACAACCACACCAGTTTAAGTATTTCAAAATAAGTTATCCACTTTTATAGATGACATTTCTAAACAGGGGACATGCCATAGAAATTAGAAAAGGTAAAAGACTGTCATTAAAACCAACAACAATAGTTAATGCTCTATAATTTTAAAATATTTTTTTTTGAAAAATCAAAAGAAAAAAATTCATCTTAGGTACTGGTACCAAAAAGAAAAATTAGATGTCTTTGGCGCTGATAAATCTATTATATTGTTTTTCAATTATTTGAGGAGAGTTTACAGTGACAATGAAGTACTAGTAGTATAACAAGTGAACTAATATGAATTATATGAATTTAATGAATAACATGTGAAACTAGTAGTGATGAGTGTGAGTGAATCATTCACTGAATGTGATAGAATTTAACTTTGTAATAATAAACTTAAAGAAGCTCAAGCTGATTTAAAAAAAGTCTTTTTTAATTTAATTGAACACAAAAGTAGACCTGTTGACACTGTTGTAGTCTACAATCTGTAGAGATAGTACTGTAGATACTGTCACATCTACACTAGTATAGACTACTGACACTATCAGTGATACTGTGATAGTGTATAGTAAATAGACATAGTAGGATAAGTAGTAGTAGTAAATGACTAACAAAACTTGAAAATAAAACTATTGTTGCCCCTCTTTCGCTTGGGTAGGCTAGTAAGTAACCTATTTCAATAGTTCATCATTATCATAATTCATATTTCTGACAATATAATAATCTATTACATTTATATTATTTACGCTAAACATAAAATTAAATACTTTACCTCCTTTTAAAACTTAAGTCTTAGACTAGTAAAGTTAGTACTGTAGTCTGTATTGTTCATAACATAGCAGTATCAGACTCGCAGCCTTTAAAATAAAGTTACCAAATGTATCGAGTATCAATTATCAAACTCTAACATTAATGCAATATCATATGTTAAAGCTGAACTTTCTTCTATCGGTTGTTTTTCCAACGTATAGTAGGTAAATCAGCCATTTTAACTGTGAGTTTTAATACTTTCTTTCTTGGTTACCTTTAACCTTTTTTTTTAGGTCACAACCAGCCCCTACACTCACTTGCTGTACCTGCTGCTGTAAGGGAGAGGGCTGGCATTGCCTGAGATGCGCTTGGTGGGGCGGGGCGGGTGGTGCGCAGGGAGGGGGGGACCTAGGAAGGGAGATAACAGTAGAATCTGCCGTAAAATTGTCCGAATCACAACTAGGAAATATGAAGAATTATAACGACTAAAATAAAAGCCACATTATCACACATAATGCCATGCAAGCTAAAATAAAATGTAGGCCTATATATAATCTATATTCTGTGGATCGATCCGATTATTTAAAAATACTATGGAAGAACTTTAAAATAATAATAATAGTAATACTAATACAGCTAAAAAGAGTAAAAAAAAAAATTGGGAAAATACATCGCCTAAAGAGTTTAGTAGCCAAATGTAGGTTAAATAAATAAGTCTATGCCACCTTTAAACGCATATAATCCATATTATGACTATTCGAATATATAAGTCATGAAATGTCTACTTATGATTTTAATAATTTATAATGAACTTATGTTGTCATTCCTCAGTATAATTCGTGATAAAAATACAGTACAGTTGTTAGTAACATGCACGAAAAATAAATCATGAGATAATTTAATGAAAGCAAAACTAATAGGAAAAGTGTTCATATATCTTAATTAGTCACATAAAAAACTGATTAAGTAATCTCTTTACGTATTAAAGATTATAGACATTACCGCTGGTTAAAATAATAATAAGTATTACATTTTATTCCAAAAGTCATTTGACAAAAATCTGCCCATTTTGATTTTACTAAACGAGACATTCCGAGACCGGGAAAGATATTGTTTACCTGTGATACCAATATGAATTTGTGCACTTAAACTTTTTCAAAATCAATTCGAAATGTTTGTTTATCTTAGTAAAAAGGTATGCTTTGATTTGCACAAGATAATAAATTTATTAGGACAAAATATTTGCTAACTCATACACTTAATACGAAAGATATTGAATTAAAAGTAAAACTTAAATTGAGTCGAGATCGTGCAGTCTACTAGTCTAATCATCTAATTCTAATGTATATATAGTATATTCAGTAACTAATCGGTCTAATCATAATCATTCTAGACTTTAGTTCTCTTATTCACTAAAATTGTTTATGCTGTATACTTTACAGTCTTTGAAATTTAAACTAATTAATAAATTTTAACTTATAGCTTGCTCTGAATTCTGAATCATTTAATAATTATAAAGTTAGTAACTCAACCAACTACTAGTCTAACAGTAACACTAACACTAACAGTCTTTGACTAAGATATTACTATTATTAGATAATTAGTAATAGTAAATTTTAAGATTTATACATAAAAATTCAATCCCAATTATGCATCCCCTGGTTCAAAATTCTGGTATCTAAGGATCTTGTGGATTCTATCTGAATCTCTGTTTCACTGTCATGACATTTTATTATGCACATCAGTCAGGATTTCTGCTGCAGAGCAGCAAAAATTATTGTCAGTTTTGCTGCTTACAGAGTTGTTTTTTTCCAGAGAACTATGTTTTCCGCAAAGTTAAACAAATCCAACTGGCCTTTAAGAAATGCAAATTAAAATAGAAAAGTTTCAAATAAATAAGTAATAATAAAAACAAAAAATGCGAAAAACTCAGATTTTGACAAAGAAACATAAAGTACTTAATTTTTTAGACGGAAACTATCTGGTTTATGAATTTTTTAAAGGAAAATAATAGCTTGTCCATGTCTACCTATAATATCCATATACCTTTTGACAGTGCTTTTTTTGTAAAAAAAAATAGGTGCCGGTACTCAGTGATGGATTTCCTAACTTTTAACTACCAGTTCGCTGTTTCCCATTTTATATTTTAATTCTTATTGTGCGCAATTTTAAAATAATTCAATTTTAACAAATTAATAATATAATAAATGAATAATAAACGTTAGAATACAAGAAAAGTAATGTTTTTTTTCCCCACATTGAAAAAGGTGCCATTATGCCATACCGGTGCGTACCGGCACAAAAAAGCACTGCCTTTTGATAAGGCTTTTCAAAATGTTCAAAGCGCTAGTCTTACCGAGTTTTAGCAGTTTCATAAAAAAAAAATATGCACTGATACCTGAGAAAAATGATAATCAAATACATGATAGTTTTGTTATTTTTTAATTATAATTTCATATTTTTTAATTATTTAAAAGCAGAAATATCATTTCATTGTTTTACTAATTTCTCAAAAATTTCTATCGAGATTTTCTTATGATATTAGCAAAATTTACTATATTTAGTAGCAAAATATAGTTTTTTTTTCCAGTTAGTTTATTTATAATAAATTAACTTTAAATACTAATAAAAGATATTGAAAAGTATTGGCCAGCCGGGACTATGTGATACCCTATATTTGGGACTTGGGATCAGTGCTGCCGGAGAGATACACATAGTCTGGATATGTCTTATGGTCAGGTGGATCTTATGGTCCATAAAATACAGTAAATATGACATTAAATGAGCTGTCATTGCAGAAAATATAGACATACAGACTTTATCTATAATTGTTTTGAAATAACTTAATACCGTACTAAATCAATAAAAATTAATCAGTAGTTACATTTGGCAAGAAGTGAAATTTCCATCATTATAGATTTTTTAAACTATTTTTTTTACTTTTTTGTATAGATTGCTATTCCAAACAATATACGACTACACTGTGTGTCATGGAATCGACAGCATGGTTATATTGCCTGTGGAGGAGAAGATGGTTTGCTCAAAGTGGTAAAATTGGAAGCTCAGACAGGTTTGGCCACATATATGAATAGTAGTTTTTAAAGTTTTAATTTAATAAATTTTATGTAACTGCAATGACGAAAATGAAATTATATGGAAATTTTTAAACTGTTTTAGGAAATGATGCAAAAGTTAAAGGACTTGCTGCTCCAAGTAATTTGTCTATGAATCAGTCTTTGGAAGGACATTCCGGTAAACAGTTCTCTGATAAGTTCTTGATACTGGTTTACTGAAATTTGAATCATTGGAAGCCAATTATAAATGCATTGGGTTTGATGTTATTGAGTAATCTCACAAGGGTTATAAAGCAAAACAGCATTCTATATTACCAAACTTCTTATTAAAAGACACTTGTTAATGCTAAAATATTGATTAAATAATATAATTAAAAATATTCAGATTAAACTTTTTCAGTGGATGAAAATTAATATAATGTCTTTAAAAATAAAACGAATCACCTATTTTTAACTGCCTTTAACACTTGGCATAAAATAATTCTGTCTCATAATTTCATTATAAGTTTTAAAGGAGAAATGGTTAGAGAGAACAAGGTTTTTGTAAGTTGAAAAAAATGAAACACAGAGGAGTTAATATTTAATTGTTGGAAAAATAATATTCATTCCTAGCAGATTTTTCTGTTTAGTAAGTTGTGCATATTTTCACCTAAAGATATTTCTCATGCAAGATTAATTGAAAAAGAAAAAAATAGTATTACTTTTTTAATTAAAAAAAAATATTTTTGTGTAGATAGTGTGTATTTTTTCATCTAAAAACAATTATAATTCTAGGTGCTGTCCAGGTTGTTGCATGGAATGAACAGCATCAAAAACTAACTACCAGTGACCAGAATGGCTTGATCATTGTTTGGACACTTTATAAAGGTTAAAAAAAAAATCCCTCTTGGTCCTTTGTTTCTATTGAAAATCTTTGTCAAAAGCTAATGTTGATTTAAAAAGAATTGAAGGTCATAAATGTTCATTCTATATCTTAATGTTTACGGCTAATATTATGCTAAAACTATCATTTAACCCTGAAATTAATTTGTTAAAACATTTTTTTTATTAATAAAATTTCTTCTTTAATATTTTAAAGCGGATGATTTAGTTAGTAAAAAAAAATGTGATGTTTTGTAGTTTAGCTATATTTTCTCATAACATTGTTATTGTAGTTTATCATAATCATTTTGATTTTGTTTTCAAGGTTCATGGTATGAAGAAATGATCAATAATAGAAATAAATCAGTAGTTAAAGGGATGAAATGGACTTCAGACGGTCAGAAGATATGTATTGTTTATGAAGATGGTATGTTGCATATGTGATAATTATATATGTATCTGTTTATAGTTGTAGAATGTGGATATGTAGAAAACAATTAAGTTTGAAATATTGCTCTGTAGTTTAATTTAAGGATTATAAAAATTGAATACCAAATATAAAAAGTTCATTCTTTTCTGTAGTTCAATGTAATGATTATAAAAATTGTATATTAAATAATAAGGTTTCTTTTTTTCAACCAATAATGTATCTGCCCTGATAGTGGCTTCTATTTTTATGTTGAAAAACAGATGCACTTCATTATTAGAGACATTTGAACATTCGATTACAAAATGTAGAAAATAAATACCATGGTAGAATAAAAAATATGTCAGAGAAGTTTTAGGTAGTGATGTTTTTTAAAAAAAAGCTTACTCTCCAAATATCAAATTTACCCATTAAAAAGCCTTGTGTTTTTTTGTAATTGTAAAATTTATGCATGTTAGTAATTTTAATGTTGTATAAATTTCCAAGTCACTTTTGTTCGTGCTGTTATAATTTTTTTTTACATTTCTTTGATTTCTTTTTTCCATCTCAAGTTTTACTCTTGTTTAAAAAAACCAAACGATATTGCCCATCTGTATTTAGGTGCAGTTATTGTTGGATCACTTGATGGAAACAGAATTTGGGGCAAAGAGTTGAAGTCTCTTCACTTAGCTTGTGTTGAAGTGAGAAAACATTTTTTATTAACATTGATAGAAATATGTTTTATTCAGTAACTTTTTTATAGGTATAATAAAAACATAAACTTAAATATTAAAAAAGATGTAAGACATAGTTAGGAACAAAAACAAAAATTTGATTACCATGCTTAAATTTCTCATAAATATATTTTTATGTATTTATTTTAAGTGGTCACCTGATGGTAAGAAAATATTGTTTGGGATCGCTAATGGTGAAGTGCAAATATTTGACAATGCTGGAAATTTTATAGTAAGTATGAAATTTAATTTGCCATCTAGCTAGCTTTAAAAGTATTGATAATTTTGCACAGACCATGATGAATAATTTACTTTCTAATGGCTATTGAATTTTCTTCTTCAAGTTGTTACATAGTTTTCAAATTGTACATAATTATAGATACATCAGAAATTTAGTCATAATTTGAATATCTTTAAATTGAATACATGGTGTTTCATCTAAAAATGTCAATATTTCATGGTTATTTTTATGCAAAATTAAACAGAGCAAAATGAAAGTGTTTTGTTTGACCAATGTGACTGGGGTCACACTGATAGCTGGACTTGAATGGTATAATGGACTTAATGGCTATGTGGAGCCAAACTGTCCAACATTAGCCCTTTGTTTTGACAATGGACGATGTCAGATTATGAGAAGTGAAATAGATGAAGGTATGATAAAATAAACACAATTTTGGCCTATAAATTGTACTTGGTAAAGCTGTAGTGTCAAATAAAATGAAAAAACTTTTTTTTTTAACATCTTTTTATATGGTTTTATATTCTTTTTATTCTGATTAGAACCAGTTTTAGTTGATACAGGACTTCACATTGCTCAAATAGCCTGGAATCACACAGGATCAATTCTAGCCGTTGCAGGAGCACAGCTATTAAGTGGCCAAGAAAAGAATTTCAACATTGTCCACTTCTATACTCCCTTTGGAGAGGTAAATTTAGTTTTAGAAAAAAAACTTTCATTTTTATCTGGGAATGTTGAGTGAATTAGAACTTTCATCTAAAAAATTTGATTAGCTATATGATTGGACATTTTTAATTCATAGATAATTCTTTTTTCAAAGTATAGATTTAAAAAACAAATCTAACCAGTTTTTTATGAAAAAATAAAGTATTAAAAATGTGTTTTTTTCAGTGAATAAAAGTTATATAGAATATAGGCTAGATAAGCTCTTTTAAATCTTTTTCTTTGATGTTTTTAATTTATACATTTGTTTTAGCATCTGCGAATATTGAAAGTTCCAGGAAATGATTTGTCATCTTGTTCTTGGGAAGGTGGCAGTCTAAGAATCGCTTTAGCTGTTGGCAGCTTTATTTATTTTGCTAATATTCGTTTAGACTATAAGGTCAGTTTCCATTTTTATTTGAAACCCTCATGCTACTGGGTAGGCACATACAATTGTCGAACTACTACTAATTCTACTACTTATGATGTTGTATGAACAAAATAACTACTACATGCACTATTTTCCCACAAAGAAAAGTAATGATGCATTGCTTACAAAGTACAATGATACTCTTTCAGTGGGGATATTGCACAAACACAGTGGTTTATTCCTTTACCAAACCGGATCGACCTGAACATTGTGTTGTTTTTTGGGATATAAAAAATAATGAGGTCAGTAACTTAGTCTGAACATTTTTGTTTTACACCATGACACTAATTTTTCCTTATGTTTAAAATGTGTGTTACTTAATGGTAGTAAGAAGCAGTGTATCTGAAAATATAAATTACGTCTTGTATATTCTTTGTATCATATACAACAGCAATCAATCTTTTATTCTTGCTAAATGCATTATGATTTCTGTAATACCAATCACACAATTTAAATTGAAAGATTCAGCCTTGAACTACTTTGAGTGTCAGTGTTTGTTGTCAATATTTCATACAACGGGGGGGGGGGGGGGGGGGGGGGGGGGGAGCCACCCCACGCGGCAGTTTTTTTTTTTTTTTGGGGGGAGGCAGCAAAAAATAGAGTAAATAAAAAAGTAAAACCAAAAGGGGGGGGGGACACCTCCCTCCCCCCCGGGGGGCGGCCCCCCCCCCACCCCCGCCGCACACAACTACATATAACTTGATTATTTTCTTGTGTACGGGCTGTTAAATTCATGTAGCACATTGTCCTACATAGGGACCTTAAGATAGCTGCAGTAAATTTTAACAAGAATGAACTAAACAACTCAATCAAAATTTCTGCAAATAAATTATATACATAACTCACTGAGCTTCTATGTTATATTATATAATGCAGTTTAGTAATTTCATGAATAATGTTTATGACCACTTTTAGGAACAGAATGAAAATTTGTTACCTTTTTGGGTGGCTAATGGTATTGTTGTTGAGAAGAAGGTATCCTGCTTTGAAATGATAAAATTTCGATTTTTGTCAGTTTGTGATATATTTTTTTAGAAGCACTCCTAAAACTAATGTTTTCTTTGTTCCTGTTTCACATTTAATGCTGTTACATTTTTATTTCTTTTTTACATTCTTAGTTTTTTTATATGTTTTTTGTTGCTAATGATCCTTAATTGCGTAATTTTTTTCTGATTTACTTGTAAACTTAAAATTAACAAGATTTGTAATTCATCAGTTCTTTTAGAGTTTTACTTAATTTAAATTTTAAAATACAGTAGCTGTATTATTTTAAATAAATATTTTGTATGCAATGTCTCCAGATATGTCTATAGTATTCATATTGAAATGTATTTATTTATAGCTTAACACACATGTTCCATTTATGCAGAAATTCGTCAAGTATGTTAAGAATTTAACTGGCATCACTGCTTGGGGAGATTTTTGCTGCCTGGCCACCAAAGGAGATGAGCCTAACAATCAGGTCACACAGTTAAAAATAAACTGTACACTTATTTTTAGTTTAGCCTGCAATGTTTATATTTATAAAAACTATTATTTATGTTAAATAAAAATCAAATTTGTCTGAATGTATTATGCTGTTAATATGTTACATATATCAATTTATCTTCCTTATTTTTGTTTTGTTTGTCATTGTAGCATGTATTAGTTCTGTGTAACTCTATTGGAACACCACTTGATTCAAAGTACATAGAGATGGAGCCCACTTATCTCTGCATGACGAAAACTCAGATCATCTGCGCATGTAAAGAAGCATTCTACTGCTGGCAGTTTAAAAATCCTAAAAAGCTCGCTTCACTGGAGATAGCCACTAAAAGAAAAGCTGGCACTGAGAGGCAGGGACTAATTAAAAAAAATTTTTTTTTTATTTTAATCATTCATTTATTACTTTGCGGCAGATTTGAGTAAATATCTAAAGTAATGTGTTGAATGTTTTTATTAAGCTTTTTACGTTATTGATAAGTGAACCATTTGATTGCTGTGAAAAATGAATTTGGGTTTCCTTAGTTGTTATTAGCAGTCAGGCATCCTTGGAATACTATTTAGATTTAATTACAAAAAGTAGTAAAACCAGCTAATTACTTGAATGCTGGGGATTCTAAACTAAAAATTTTTTTTACCATATCACAGATTAATTCACATTGATGATATACCATCAGGATCTGTCACTGGACAAGAAGATATTGATTTTAGGAGAGCTTTTAATGTAACCACACTTCTTTTTGTTCAAAAGTTCTATTAATATAACGTTAGCATCATTAAAGAAGTTAATTTGGATTAAATTTGTATAATTCATTACATTAAGCCTGTGCACATGTAAACATCAGAAGCTATAATTTAGATTTTAATCAAGAATGTCATATATTTTGATCTGTCTGTAATTAGCTAAATATTTTAAATTTCCACAGCCAACTAGAGATTCAATATGTTGTGTGTGTGCTTCAGACAAAACATTATTAGTGGTGAGTTTATTTTAAATAAATTATATTATATGACATGTTTCAAGCTGTACATTCTTAAAACTGTTAAATCGAGCTACTAAATGCATATGCACTTTTACAAATAGAATGACTTTTATTCATCCAATTTTGTATTGATCATTCACATTATTTTGTAATATGACATTTTTAATAACTAATTAAATATTTCCAAAAAAAAAATATTGTCGTGATTACTATAAAAACATTTTTATGAAATCAATTTATTTCAAACATTTGTAATCTTATTTCCAGGGAAGAGAATCAGGGACTCTTGTGCGTTATTCACTCCCCATGATTGCGCTGACACACAAATATAATTTATCTGTTCAGCCTAATCAGCTTAGTTTGAACTGTACTTCAAGGTACTTTATAGAGAGAATTTGCAACCTCATTTTTTTTAATCTTTCAAAACCCATAATTAATACTTTTATATGCAACATCCTAAAGTTTTACATAAATATAATAAAGTGTTATATTTCAAATTGAAAATACAGTATTACTTCAAAGTCTTTTTTTTTTAATGAAAAATTCATGATTTAAATTGAAATCAGTGCAATTTAGTTGCTATCCTGAATTTAATTTAATAATATATAATAATTGGTCAAAAAAATAAATAATTTTCAGTCGTGTTGCCATCATTGACACATCTGGTATTTTGACCTTCTTTGACCTCGACACTCGAGTTGCTGACACTGATGGTAAAGAGGTCATCGGAGAGCACCTTAAGTTTGAGCGTAAAGATGTTTGGGATATGAAATGGGCCCAGGTGATAAATTATTTTTTCAACACAAACAGTTTTTTTTTTTTATTAATGTTGGCATCTGTTGTTAGCCTTGGCATTCATGGATCTTGTATCATAAAATTTATCGATAATTATATTTTATCGCTTTTCCTAATCAGTACCTGTAGGTAATTGAAATCAATTATATTTTACAGGATAATCCTGAGCTTTTCGCAGTAATGGAAAAGACAAGAATGTATATCTTCAGAAATCTAGATCCTGAGGTATTTAAAACAAAGTTGATTCAGCAAAGCCTTTTTTTTTTTAAGATATATGTTAAAAAATCTTTAAAAACTTAAGGAATTAAAATTTTTATGTGTTTATCAGGAACCAATCCAGTGTTCTGGATACATTTGTGAATTCAGTGATCTCCAAATAAAATCTGTTCTTCTGGATGAAATTATGAAAGACCCAGACAATCCATCAAAGGATGACATAATACAGTTGGAAATCAAAGTATTGGGGCATTTTTTAAAAATTTAGTTTTAGGTTTATGGCTGTGAACTTTAAAATAATGTAACTGTTATCTTAAGTTCTGACTTTAAAAGATTTTTTTATCTAATATAAAAATTATTTTCATGATGACAAACTTAGTTTCTGATAAGCTGACCATAATATTTATTTCTCCAGACTTTTTGTTTGAAAGCACATTAAATATGATTAAGTCCTTCAGTGGAATGTTAGCGAACTTAAATTATCTAAATAACTTTTAAATCTTTGCCTGTATACATATTTATTGTAAATAAAATTTATAACAGTCTCTCAGAGATGCTCGTAATCTGCTTGAAAAAGTTGGAATAACTGAAGCCCAACAATTCATTGAGGAAAATCCTCATCCTAGATTATGGTAAGGTTCAGGCTTTAATTTGTCTCTATTCAATCTCTAATCAGTGTAACAGTTCAAGAAAAAAAATTGCCTCATTTTTCTGCTCCTTGAGTTAAATGGCTGAAATTTTATATAAACAAACAAGTTAGCTTTCATCATTAACAATCTTTTGTTAATATTAAACACCGTTATTATTATTCCGCAATCAATTAATAAATTATGACTTCAAATATTTTTTATGAGTTTTGTTGTTTGTGGACAGACTCATACATTTGAGATTTCATTTTCAGGAAATTGTTAGCTCAGTCATCTTTGGAGCAATTAAATTTGAAAGTTGCAGAGACTGCATTTGTAAAGGGTAAAGATTATCAAGGGATTGAGTTTGTAAAAAGACTGGGTAATTTACAGGTGAGACACATTCCAATCTAAACAAATATTGTCTCTCTAGTAGTGTTTCTCCAGGACTGTGGTGAAATCATCACTTTGCGCATTAGACTTCATTAGAGATAGTACTGCTTACCTAAAGGAGTATGCATATATACTAAAGTTACTAACCTGAAAAAGTTCCATGTCTCACAAAAATAGTGTATTTAGCTCAAATATAAGTTCCATGTCTCACAAAAATAGTGTATTTAGCTCAAATATAAGTTCCATGTCTCACAAAAATAGTGTATTTAGCTCAAATATAAGGATGAATAATTATTTTCCTTTAATCTTGATTTTCTAGGTTTATTTTCAAGATTTATTGATTACTTACATTTTCATTGTGAGCTATCTTATTTTGAAAAATTACATGTTAGTTTTAGTTTACCAACTTCAAATTTTAAATATATATCACCGAGGTTTAAACTGTTAATAGTTATAGAAAAATCTAAAATATGTATCTTTTAATGCATATTATCTTAAATATGAATTAAAAATTATCCAAAAGTTTAATTATAATGTAATTAAAAAATAATTAAGGATGTTAACTACATATATATGTATTGTATTAATTGAAATTTAAAAAAAAGAAGACTTTGCTATTGCTTTCGAAATCTGTATCATAATTATTATTGGATCTCTTCTCTGTCAACAGAATGATAACATTAAAAAGGCTGAGGTTGCAGCATATTTCAGACGATTTGATGAAGCTGAGAAAATTTATTTGGACATGGACAGAAGGTACAAATTATTTCATGTTAAAAATACTACATGACTTTGTGTCATATTCTGTCATATTCGTATTTTTAAAAAAAAAAAAAATGAAAAAATTTCCTCAGAGATTTGGCTGTAAGCATGAGAAAAAAACTAGGCGATTGGTTCAATGTCATTCATCTGCTTAAAAATGGTGGAGGTGGAGATGATGTTCAGTTGGAAGAGGCCTGGAACGCTGTTGGGGATTACTATGCAGATAGACAGAAGTGGAGCCAGGTCAGTGAAATGTGGGCTATGGTCAATCAAGCTCTGTTCATGAAATAAGACAAAAAATCTAAGAAACACCTCATTTATTTTTTTACAGGCAGTAACTTATTACCAAAAGGGACGTAATCAGGAAAGGTTGGCAGAATGTTATTACATGCTAGAAGATTATGCTGGATTACAGACCATGGTTAACTCGCTGCCAGAAAATCATAAACTTTTGCCGGTATGTTTGTGTCCATCCTACATTGTATTTATGCAATTATGAAAAAATATTGAATAGAATTCCAATTTTTAAAATTAATTTTTGTAATATTTTAGGAAATAGCCACCATGTTCGGAAGTGTAGGTTTATCAGAGCAAGCTGTAGAAGCTTTCACAAAGGTCAGTTCAAATTAGAAATCGATTCAGCATACATTTTAAAAAATTTACTTATTTGCTTTGAATTTATATTATTAATGTTTTTTTTTGATAAAATAATTTTTTAAAGAAAAAAAAGTAAAACTAATTGCATCACTTCACTTATGGTTATTATTAAAACTTATTGATAATTATAATTTAAAAATGTATCTATTTATCTCTTTTGCAAAGTGCAATCGGGTTAAGGCAGCCATAGACTGCTGTGTCCATCTGAACCAGTGGAATACAGCCATTGAGCTGGCAAAAGCCCATAATGTGAGAGAGATAGATATGCTCCTGGCCAAGTATGCACAACACTTATTAGAGAAGAAGAAAGTGTTGGATGCCATTTCACTGTACAGGAAGGCTGGACACTTTATGGATGCAGCTAAACTGATGGTGAAGGTGAGTTTTTTTAGTAGAAATATAGGGTTACCCCCCCCCCCCACCTGTCCCAAAAAAATTCAGAAACCAAAAAAATATAACCAAAACTTATATTTCCATATTCTCCACTAACTTCTCCTTTGACATCCTACACTTTCTGATTTATTTCACCACTCCCCACCAGACCTCCTCATCCTAACTATCCCCGATCCACTCTCTATATTCCTTTGTCTCCTAATTAATATTCACCTACCTCTGGATGAGACACCAATTTACCTAAACAAACTTCAGTACCGTATCCAAATTCTGAAACAGAGTATTCTGATATATTTTTCTTAACGGTACAAGCTTTTTTAGAATTGTTTCGATTATAAGTTAATGACATCCTTGCAATGAAGACCCTGTTGGTGGAGATTGAGGCCCCCAACCTATTTTTGACACCCTTTTTTTTGAATGGAAAATAATTTTTTGTTTTTTTGGGGTGGTGGGGAAAAAAATATTCTAGAAATAAAACACTAAACTGTTCATGATTTTATTTCAAAATTTTCTTGAAAATGGTAAAATCATAGTCATTTGGGTACCTCACTCTTAAACTATTTTCCCCTGCATTAGTTGTATAGGTTATATGCTATCTCATTTCATTCGATGAGCCTTTTGAAAAAAAATCAAGATACAATTTTTCAAAAATGTTTTTTCAGACAATTTAATTTTTGTTGTATTCTGGATTAAAATTAAAATGTTTCTTTCAGCTGGCCAATGACCAAGTAAAAGGTCGTAAGAATCCTTTGATTATAAAGAAAATGTATGTGCTGGGAGGATTACTGGTAGAGCAATATCATGAAGCCATGAAGTTAACTTCTAGAGCTAAAGGAAAAAATAAACAAGTATGTGGCTTATTATCATGGCACGATGGGGATAGTTGCTTTTCATACTAATAGATGATGTATTTTATATTTTTAAATATTGAAATTAATGATAAATTACATTTTTTAAATTAAGTACAATATGCAAAAGATAGAGGAATAAACTTTAGATTATGCATAGTGCAATATTTTTATTATTCTTATATTTTAAACTAGTTATCTCATCTTAATGTAATAAAATAGGCAGCATCGGCTCTGGCAGGTTTCTTAGAAGAAGATGTCTCAGCTCTGTCAGACACCAACATAATTGACAATGCTTGGCGTGGGGCTGAAGCTTATCATTTCTATATCCTGGCACAGAGACAGATGCACGATGGTGAGAAAATTTTAACGCTTTTTGGTTTAAAGAAAATCTGTATGATGTTTGAGCTGTTGTTTAATCAGAATTTCCAAAGATTGTTTGCTAATGAAAATTCAACCATTTATTTCATTTACAATAGTTTACTTACAATTAGATTTCAAAACTATTGACATGTAATAAGTAAAGATTAAAATTAGTTTTCTTTTATTAGCAAATTTAAGATTTGCACCAATACATGTACATGTATTTGTTTTTGTTTTTTTTACACTTTACAACAAATAGTGAACATTTTCTAGTTAATTTAAATTTCTGCACAATCATATTTTACAAAATATTTTTTTAACAGATAATAAATCTTGTACATTTTCTCAAGCAATGATGAACTAAAACAATGTAAAAATGAACTCAATTTAAAATATTTTATCTAATTGAATATTTGTCATCTTAAAATTTTCAGGCTATGTCGATGCTGCTATGAGAACTGCACTCCACCTAAGAGACTTTGAAGATGTCATTGATCCAGTCAGTACATATTCTTTGTTAGGTAAGCTAAACTTTAATTATAATGAGTCATAATTTAACTTCTAGCATCAATACCATAGATAGTAAAGAGAATCCCAATGCAAAGACATCCCAGGCCTCAAACTATTCAGTTAAGAAAAAAATAAATTTGTGTGGAGGACCATTGTTTGAGATTAGAAAATAAAACCACACACACTCACTTAGCAACATTAGTGGACACATGTTTCACTGATTCAGTTCACATGCATTTAGGTTCATGAACGAAGTCTTGAATAGAGTAAGTTTGTCACATGAGACTCTGTTGTAATGTTTTTCTGTACATCTCTTTGTTTTGTTATTTTAATTTTCTAATTCCATTTTTTAATATTTAATTTGTCTGGTATTTTTCATGTTGGTTTTTAAAATTTCAGCTCTTGCAGCCTGTGCTAACCGTGCGTTCAATGTCTGCTCTAAAGCATTTATTAAACTTGAATCTCTTGAGTCCCTGACAGCAGAACAGAAACAACATTTTGAGGAGTTGGCCATGGAAATATTTACAAAGTAATTAAATCTTAAACACATTTGTTATTATTTCATGCTAAAATCTCACCTCTAAAAAAAAATGAAGTTACAATTTGAAAACTAATCTAGGTGAACATTCTTAAAAATGTCTTATTGAAGATAGAATATTGCAGCAAATATTATACTGTATAATCATAATTAAGTTTTTCTATTGGTAAAAATATTCTGAAAAAATTTAGATGGGCAATAGGTTAATAACATGTGGACAAAGTACAAAAAAACCCAGTTTGTTTTATTATAATTAAAAAATCTGATTTTGTTTTATAAAGAACATTTCTGTTCGGACGAGGTAGATAAGTGTGACTGCCTTTTTTTTTTTTAATTCAAAGATCAGATTTTTGTTTATTTGTTCTGCAAAGTCATTTTCTAATATTTGTGTGTCCTTTTTTTTTTTTACACTTCAGACATAGTCCTAAAGACATGAGGTCAAACAAAGTAGATTGTCCTAACTGTGGCTCTCAGTTACTTGACTGGTGAGTAGATTTATTACTGTAACTTACAAAAATGACTACTTGTTTCATGCCATAACTCAGTCAGATTTGGGGCTGCTTTGTTTTTTTTTTTTTAAAAGTCCCTGCAAGGATGAGATGTTTATCTCTTAGATTCAATAGACCACTAATGGGTTGGTTTGCTACAACAGTAACAATCAAATAATCTTTTACAAGATATATCCTGTATTTAACTATTATCAATATTTAGTTTCAAACATTGTCACATGGTGTTTAGCCAGCAGTATTTTTACTAAATAAAAAAAAATACGTTGATGTATAGTTTATTGCAGTGCTTTTTTTGTGCCGGTACACACCGGTACAGCGAACCGGCACCTTTTTAATGTGGGGAAAAAATTATTACTTTTCTTGTATTTTAATGTCTATTATTAATTTATCATATTATTAATTTGTTAAGTTTGAATTATTTTAAAATTGCGCGCAATAAGAATTAAAATATAAAATGCGAAACTGCGAACTGGTAGTTAAAAGTTAGGCAATCCATCACTGACACCGGCACCAATTTTTTTTATTAAAAAAAGCATTGGTTTATTGTAATGTTTTGCAGTAAACAAGTACTTCAGTCTCATCTGCTAGATAAAGTTACAGTGAGAAAGATTTGATTTTACATTCGTAACATTTATAAAAATGATCTGTGAAAGTCCCTGTAAGGATGAAATGTTAATCTTTTAGATCCTATAAACCACTGTGGGACTGTTTTTGTAGATCCCTTCTTTTATTTCCACCATAATCAAATGTACAATAACCATAGAGGCACCACAGTAGCCATGGAGGGAATTTACACCATGACCTAAAAGAAATATTTCCGAACTCATGACCTTCAGGTTGACAATGGAACATTTTACCACACAACCATCTGCCCCTGTAATAGAATCTTTGAACAAATAGCTATCTAGTCATTTAAGCATTCAAGTAAATTAAGGTATTTATTTGGCAGAAATAAAACATTAGCTTTTGTGAACTGTATATTCACAGGATGACTGTCTGCCCAAGTTGCGACACTAAGTATCCCACCTGTATCGTAACTGGCCGGCCCATCTTTGAGTACCAGTTCTGGATGTGCAGCAGCTGCAAGCACCGGGCCCTTCAGTCAGAGATAACGCACAGAAAGTCATGTCCACTTTGCCACGCTTTAGTCTGAATTCGTAATATTTTAATTGAAGATAATAATAAAATCGAAATCTGCATAATAAGCACTTTATTATGGATACTTTTTTTTTTAAATTTGATATCTTTATCAACAGAATTCCAAATGCACATCGACAATTAAAAAAAAAAACGACCGTTTTATACAAAATTTTGACAAAAGTTTGTAGTACTTTTTTTTGTGTTAGACAAACAATCAACAACAAAAAAAAAATGTTGTAATGTTATTATGAAAATGTGAAAAGTTTGGCCATGCAAAGGAAAAAAAAGATAATGAAAAGGCAAATGCTTTCATCTGTCAACTAATATAAAAATATTGTTGCCATAGATCTGAATGTTGTTGATATAAGTTTCACCCACTTTCATTATAATCTGAGTTGTTTTTTTTTTCAGAGATGAAAGTTGAACAATTACATGTATTATTTTGTTGGGATGAGTTTTGTTGTTCAGGAAAACTTAAAAAACATATACTGGCTATGAAAGGGGTGTGTCTGCATAATGTAAATGTTTATATAGTAATCTTGATATTTATGAGACTGTTGATTTATTACTATTTAAATGATTTAAAGTTATTGCCTTTGCTACAAATATTATGTACTGTACTGTTATGGAACCAATTATGTACAACTCCTGCAACAGGAGATTCAGATGTGATATATGCCTATTATTATGTGGATAATTTTAAATGGTTGTAAAAATAAAGGTTTAATTTTATTTAAAAATAAAAAAGAAAGTTTAAGATTCTTATTTAGTACAATGTCCCTGATCATAAAGTTATATCACTGACACATATAACTGTCCTTATTTATTTGTTCTTCAAATATAAGGTTGTTTATTGTTTTAAACAGTAGTTGTTTTATAATGCTGTCAAGTTTTATATCCAAAAGAAATAAATACAAACGGACACTTGTTAGACTAGTGTTGTTTCACTGATCGTCTTGTATTGTATGATGTGTTTGTGATCCTTAGACACTTGTTAGACTAGTGTTGTTTCACTGATCATCTTGTATTGTATGGTGTGTTTGTGATCCTTAGACACTTGTTAGACTAGTGTTGTTTCACTGATCATCTTGTATTGTATGGTGTGTTTGTGATCCTTAGACACTTGTTAGACTAGTGTTGTTTCACTGATCGTCTTGTATTGTATGGTGTGTTTGTGATCCTTAGACACTAAAATGGTGAGAAAAAGAGTCAGTCTACCAAAGATTATTTATATTGATATTTTCAAAGATAAAAACTTGTAATTGGTGCTTGAGTAACTTCATAGTTACTCTTACAAGAATATAACTACTTTATCTTTGCTACTGATCTGTTTCTAGACCAGGGGTTAGCATATGAGGGGCTGTTTAATACTTTGTGCTTCAAAAAGATTTACAGGCTATGTATGTTAATTAGTTTATAAAAACACTCCATTCTGCTGCTGTTGGCCTGACCTTTCTGTCAAATTTAAGAGCCCACTGTATATATATATATATATATATATATATATATATATATATATATATATTAGGGGTTTATATAGTTCCCTTTTTTATTTTTTTCCTTGAATGAATGTTATTTGCAGGCAATGACGGATGATACCTCGGCTCTTTCAGCCTCATTTGAAGATGTTTCTTTGCATTCCACTTGTTTCCCTGAAGTGAATAGGGCCTCTGTCCCGGGGTAGGGCTTGTGTGATAACGAGACACCTATATAGTACCAGGATTCGACTGACAACCACCTAGTTTACCCTTACATTGTAAACTGTATATTAGAATAATTTGTGTGTGTGTGTATGGCTCAAATTCAAACCCGTTACCAGGTAATAAGGACAGCTTATGCAGTGTTTTTCCGCACCCAACGAAACCAGCATGCGCCAGTAAGTAGGGCCTTGTAGGAGTGTCATGTACAGGGCTGATTGTAGTATATATATATATATATATATATATATATAACATCGAATGATCTCCTACTGTTGGTCCTCCTTCAGGCACGGAAGTGCGACGCTTACTCTAGGCTGCTGACTCCCTGAGTTCTCCACTGCCCCCACCATATCCGAGTCAACGACATCAATGGGATTCCAGCCTTTGTTTTGCGCCACTTTCGTTCGATTTCGTCTGAGTAAATGGAAGGCATCTTCCTTTTTTCATTCATTTATAGAATACAACAATACATTACTTTCGTCGTCTATACTTAACATTTAAATGCCCACATTCACAACAATATTCAGCACCTGATGATTACAAAAAAACAAAACAAACAAGACCAATTAAAAAACATCAAAACAACGAATGAATCATAATATTTTTTTTTTATTTCGCTTCTTTCTTTTTAAATGATTGTATTAACTTGTCCAAAAGAAATTTGACAAAGAAATTGGTGGGCTAAATTTCGCTGTACCCATTCTTACCTGGCAAGCTTATTTTCTTAAAACCACTTACTTAAACGCCTCTGAAACCCACCCAACCGACCAACTATGAAAAAAAAAAGTGCTCTGTGCTGTTCCGTGGCCTTCACTTCTGTGGATACCGGGTGCCAGTTATTTATAGACTCGTGCTGCAACATCTTAAAGAGGGAATCCGCCTCACGCAGGCGCGGTGTAAAATATGCGAAACCCGCCCTTCCCTTCTGCACAGACTTCCCTTCCCCCCTCCATCGCTTCTTTTTGAATACACGAGCGCGCAGACATTCACATTTACACACTCCTTGTGTAAAAAAAAAAATTGGACGTAAAGATCATGGAAAATGGCGGCATTTAGGCTTGAAGATTATAGATATTTGACGTCAGTTCGGAAAAAAAAAACATGAGCACATCGCTGAGATCCAGAGAGTTGAGTGTTATCATGGTTTCAAATTGGTTTTGAATATACACTTTATTCCGGCACGCCTACCTATTTAAAGATATTTTAAAAAATACATTTTAGGCCTAACTCTTAGGGATTTTTGAATCTATCTATCTATCTATCTATCTATCTATCTATCTATCTATCTATCTATCTATCTATCTATCTATCTATCTATCTATCTATCCGTCTATCCGTCTATCTGTCTATCTATTGTTTATTTGTATATCTATCAAATGTATGTCTGTCTGTCTGTTTGTGTGTATTTGTCTAATATTAGAAAACCGATAGTTTCCAGTTATAGGATGCACATCTGCACCAATTGGCTATAAAACAACAGACGCTTTTAATAGCTCGTCCACAACATTTAAATAAAAACACCACATCGCTCCAGTTTATTTATTTGGGTAGGTGTGTGATGGTATGTCTAATAGACGTCAACCAAAGGTGTTCTTACAGTTTTTGGAGTCATAGGCAAAGGTACATAAGGGTCCCCAGACAAAACCACTTCTAAGGCCGCTTCTTGCAAATCTCGGGCCCCTAATAATCATAGAGAGTTGGAGCCCCACCTCCCCCCCCGACCTCAAAATATGAAGTCATTATTGCCCAGATCATCCGATGATTGCTGTGATTATCAAATTTGTTTCAGGCCTGACTGTTGGCAATGTCCAGAATGTCAAACTCGCTCATGGAAAATTAACAAAAGTCGATATGAGGGAGGGGAAGTGGGCTCCATTACAAGTGGGGTGGGGTGGGGAGGATCTAGGCAGCGGTCTTCTTTGTCTATCCATAAGAACACGGTTCTGCCATTTGCTGTGAAAAAAACTAAAATAGTTAGGTAAATTAATAATTAAACTTGGTAAGTTTAAATCGAAGCTTTTATAGAGATGATTCAGATACTTGTTTTAATTTAAGTGATGACAATAATAACACAAACAGTGATAACAATAATAGTACAGTGATAACAATAATAGTACAAACGGTGATAACAATGATAGTACAAACAGTGATAACAATCAGGCATCCCACCCGCAAACAGTGATAACAATAATAGCACAAACTACAAACAGTGATAAAAATAATAGCAGTGATAACAATAAAAGTAGGCCAACAAACAGTGATACCAATAATAGTACAAACATTGATAACAATAATAGCACAAACAGTGATAACAATAATAGCACAAACAGTGAAAACAATAATGGCACAAACAGTGATAAAAATAATAATATGATAGCCACAATAGCACACATGTCTCTCATCAACCTTAATACCCCCACATTGTTGTGCTACTATCGAAAAAATCCACCCCACGCTGACCCCACCCGTACACAGAGGAGATAACCTCCAGAAACAAAAATGGCTCACCCCCATTTCATTCGCTGTTTGACCTCCACCGTGTGCCTTCATTCTGCGGACTAGTGCCACGCCTAAAGGTTTGAGGTTTTTTTCTCCCTCGTTGAATCCATCCCAAGTCGTTAGCTACTGGACCTTAAATACTCGCCTGTGTGTGTATGTGTGATTGTACAGTTCACGATTTCAGCCTGGATAAATGACACATGTGTTGTTTAGGTTCAGATTTTAAAAATATAAACGAAAAGCAATATTTCTTTATTCTATAAAGATACTTCTTCATCGAGGATAGTGTTATAAAAGTGGCGGAGAGAAAGGGAGCTAAATGGTAAGCTTGTAATTTGTCGTTTTCAGATATTTTTTTCTACTTCCATTAAATGTATCATAAACTTTAGATTGGATCGAAATTATTCAGGCATTGATTTTGATTATCGGTTACATTGTGATTTGATTAAGTTATCGTTGTTTAAAAAAATAAATGACTACATTATGAGCAAGGTAAACGCGATATTCTAATAGGAAATGGGGTTTTGTAAAAATAGCGATTTTGTTCTACGCGTGCGAGACTCTACACGCAACATGCATCAAAAGTTTAGGGTGAGTAGGCTTATGACACGCAATCACCCTTTCTGGTAAAATTGCTCAGTTATATATATATATATATATATATATATATATATATATATATATTGTATTTCTATATATGGTTAGTTGGATACTTTCTAAAAAAAACTCAATGAAATTTCCCACGAATACAAAATTTACCAAGACATATTATAACTTGTTACTTCGGACACCATTTAACTCCGACCAACGCCTTTATTCTGAGGGTTAGTTTCATTCACGGTTGAGGGGCGTTAAACCCTTAAACCCTTTTTTGTCGCCCACCTGCACACAAAAAAGGACCATCCGCCTCCCCCAAATTGGGTAAGTGCAGGGGTGAGCACATTTCTATGAACCGCGGACCACAAAGGTTTTTTTATTTGAATTTGATAGAAGGGCCGTAAAAAGAGCGGAAAGGTTGAGTGTTTCTATGAACCGAATATAAAATAAATAGAGACGTACTAAGATAGGAGAATCAGTCTAAAGGGCCTTACCTGGCCCACGGGCTGTAGTTTGCCCCGTGTCTGGATTAGTGTGTCCTTTCAATACGCCCTACCCAATACGCCTTCATTTTTTCTTGGAGTGCAATGGACATCGTGAAACTCTGTATCCTTATCATGCCATTACCTGTCAGATGAAGTCAATATATTCACTTTGAAACTTTGAAACAACTTTTTAAAAAAAAAAATGGGGGTGGGGGTGGGTGGGGGGGGGCTCAATACTTATGGAACTGCATTACTCTACCCCCCCCCCTCCCTCACCCCTTACAAATATAAATAGAAAGTATTTGTGTCTCATACTATTTATGTCTTAGTTGTTTTTGTCAAAATCGTAAACACCCCTACAGCACCCTCATTAAGTGTTACAAGAGGTAGCCCCCCACCACTACTACCAACCACGCCCCTTATCGGGCTTTGCCACGGGTTGAGTTCATATGCTAGCATCCCTGAAAAAAATCCAAAAGGTAAATCAATAGTGTATGAAACCTCTCACCACTGACTGAACTAAATGCTGTATGAAACCTCTGACTGAAACTAAATAGTGTATGAAACCTCTGACTGAAACTAAATAGTGTATGAAACCTCTGACTGAAACTAAATAGTGTATGAAACCTCTGACTGAAACTAAATAGTGTATGAAACCTCTGACTGAACGAAATAGTGTATGAAACCTCTGACTGAACTAAATAGTGTATGAAACCTCTGACTGAACTAAATAGTGTATGAAACCTCTGACTGAAACTAAATAGTGTATGAAACCACTGACTGAAACTGAATAGTGTATGAAACCTCTGACTGAAACTAAATAGTGTATGAAACCTCTGACTGAAACTAAATAGTGTATGAAACTTCTGACTGAAACTAAATAGTGTATGAAACCTCTGACCGAACTGCTCACCTCAGAGGAATACAACGCTCTCGTCATACATATTCCAATGTTTAGGTGTTAGAAAAACCAGTCCAGTGTGTTGTCAATCAATCACAATTATTTATTTTTACAACCTGCACCCCTTCCCCCCACAATCTCATCTATTTCACCACATTCCCCTGGTGAAAACAGTAATCCAAAATAACCAATTAATTCCAGCCATGCATGTCTTTTTTCGGAAAAGTGGATGAAAAGAAGGGGAGGGGGTGGGGGTTCTATCACAATGACTTGCAAAGTACTTCGTTTATAAACTATTGCTTCCCCTTTAGTGTTGACACTTGACCTTTAGTCAAAATAAGGCGAATGCAAGTGTTTAAATTTCATTCAACAACTTTCTGACTAAAATTCATATTGGGTGCTTTACAGATTAGTTAGAAATGGATTTAGAAATTATTTTCTAAACATATTTATACACCACTTTTTAGTGCAACAATTGGTTTTTACCCACTGGTGTGGGTTTGCGTTGCCCTTCGACCAAGTAGGCGTCTGTGTACAGATTTGAGGGGGGGGGGTTAGGGGGGGAATGGTTCATTAGAACCAGGCATAGTTCTTCAACATTAGCTCCATTTTATTGTGATAAAAAATGCTATTTATTGATGCAGAAATGAAGATTTTGTATATATATATATATATATTTGAAATATCTGAATTCACCCCTCGATAATCTATTGAGCTATTCATATTAATTAGGCGGTACGTAAAATCTTGCGATGACTCCAACCCACCCATTACAATCAGGCATCCCACTCATTACAGGCATCCCACCCATTACAATCAGGCAACCCACCCATTACAATCAGGCAACCCACCCATTACAATCAGGCAACCCACCCATTACAATCAGGCAACTCACCCATTACAGGCATCCCACCCATTACAGGCATCCCACCCATTACAGGCATCCCACCCATTACAGGCAACCCACCCATTACAGGCAACCCACCCATTACAGGCATCCCACCCATTACAGGCAACCCACCCATTACAGGCAACCCACCCATTACAGGCAACCCACCCATTACAGGCATCATGGCATTACACGGGCGCGATCCCCACCGGTTTTTTTATTTTTGGAATGTACACATGAGGCTCCGTTTGGTATTCTTAATTCGGAACGGGGTCCGGTTCAAACTGCCAAAAGGCCGTAGTATGTCCACCCAAAGATGTAGCCTATATTTTCCCTTTAGCACAAACACCAAATCGCTTTATCAGTTGCTTTATTAACATTTAATTAGGGCGTGTTTACTGTTTACCTATCCTCCCTTGACGGTTATGATACATTATTTATCATTAGTTCATTATTGGGTCGGCCTTGGCAATATCCTTTCCCCATCCCTTCTTCAGTCTAAAAATGTAGGCCCGTTAGTGGCTAACTTACCTGTTGGATAGATAAAAACAGCAGCAAGGAGAGGAACGTACCATCAAAGATAAACACCAACTTTATGTTTACATTTTGAGTGAACTGAGAAACTGACTTGAATCCAACAAATAATGTTTCATTATGTGTCGCCGTCATGTTTCAATATCAGGCTGATTTTTTTTTTAAAGATAATGGTTCAGGAACGATTTGTACGGAATGATAGAAACCATTTAAGAAGCACTATGACGTTAGCATGCATTATTAGTAAGTATTACCATGTCTGACACAACATTTCCTAAAGATGAGCGAACTAGGTAATACCATTAGCCTTCCTTCACTAATGAGGATCTCCTGTTTGGACTAAAACTTGCTGCCACCCAATCAAGTTCCGTACGTTGTGTTTATAAAAGTAAATATTTCTCTTAACAATCTTTCTAATCAAAAATTTCGCTGGAACATTTATATGAGCATAAACTTCAACTGGGTCGTTTTGTTTTTAAACAAATGTGTATTTTTTCTACAATCCTGAGCGGAAGAAGTTGCAGCAGGGATGGAGGTGATTAGAAGATTTTAAACAGGGCCTTGCTTACGATTTTAGGGATTCTAGCTAACTGATTTACCTACATTTTTTAAAAATAATAGTTAATATATTATTTTCTTATTAATCCATTGATAATAAACATTATTAGTTAATGTCTCTTTCAGATTGCAACCTCCCCTCATTCATTCCCTCCCCCCTTTGAGGTTCAATCGGTTATTTCTTTTTATCAAGTTGTAACTCGGGATATTTGGTCTCAATAATTTTTTATTTTATGGTGGATTAAAAAAATTGAACTTTCCACTCAGAGACTTTCTTATGTCTTTCGAAACCGTACGCCAGCCATGGGCGAACTATACGGCCCGCGGGCCGAATTCGTCCCACAAAACTGTTTATTCAGGCCCGCCACAGCCTTTAATAATATGACCTTTACCCTTTCACTCATATGTGTTCGTTTTAGCACTCCATCCACCTGCTCTTTGGTTCAGCACGCAGGTCAAATTTACGAACCCAACGTAGCCTGCGAGTCAAAAAGTTTGCCCACCCCTGCCATAGGCAGCGACTTCAAGGTGTAACTGGGAGCCTGTCGGGGCCCTCTTAGCACCAAATTTGAAAAAGGAGGGGGTGTTGGCGGTGGGGGGGGGGGGGTAGCAAACCGATAGTGTCTTGTCTGCCCATCTATAAGTACGGCTTTGTCTGTGTACACAGAACTCAACGTACCACATTTCGAAGGTTGCACATAGGCTGTATGCTAAATATTCTTACAAAAATCTTTTACTTTGCTGACACAACTCATTATCTACTCATTATCTATCTACTCATGTGCCTGCATTCTTAAAAGCTTGTCTTATCATTATTTATGCGGTAAATTTAATGTTTCGAACCGAGTTCCCAGAAGAGAAGGCGGGCAGTAAGGTATTGTTGTTGGTAGCTGCAGCTCAAGGAGCCTGGTATCAGAAGTAACGTGTGTAAAAAAAACAACAACTAGGAGAGCTGCCGCCGAGTTGAGGTGGGGGGGGAGGGGAGAGGGGGGGGATACAAGTATTGGAGGCGTGTCCAGCAGTACGCGAGCTCACGTGATGTACCCACCCCTCCTCTTCCTCTACAACGACTACACCCCCTTCCTTCTTCTTCCCTCTACTACGACTGCGCGTACACATCCCCCTCCCCCTTCTCCATATACACAGGCACACACACACACACACACACATACACACACACACACCTGTCTACTACTCAAATGTTAAATTCTGATGCCAGAAAGGAGAGTGTGTGTGTGTGTGAGAGAGAGAGAGAGAGAGAGAGAGAGAGGAGATGGAATGAGTGAGCACTGTTTGTTCATCTCGTCCTTGTGACGTGAGTACGCAATTCGTTATTTGTTTAACTCTATTATTGTTATTATCTTTTTTTAAATATATTTATCATTATTTAGTGTTAAATGTATCTGTTCACTAGCCAAGCTAACTGTAAATTGTTATAGGTCGATTGAATGTAATGAGTACACTGGTGTATACATTGAACACATTGATGAATACTCAATCTCCTGTTGTTTACTCACTATTGTATTCACAGTTGCACACCATCGGTTCCAATTTCGGATTTGGTTGTTTTTATTTACCTTATCATTCCGAATACATACTGGAGATTAAAATAGCTTGTAGATGAGAAATACGTTTCTTAATGTCACAAGGGTAACGTGAGCATAGCATGTAAACTACACAGCGAGAAACATCCGAAATTTCTTGTAGTTCATGTGTGTGTGTGTGTGTGTGTGTGTGTGTAACGGGCATCCCATTTATGTGCTGTTTGTTTGTAATAGTATGTGCTAGGCTAGTAATATTATGTGCTAGGCTAGTAATAGTATGTGCTAGGCTAGTAATAGTATGTACTAGGGCAGCTAGGCTAGTAATATTATGTGCTAGGCTAGTAATATTATGTGCTAGGCTAATAATATTATGTGCTAGGCTAGTAATATTATGTGCTAGGCTAATAATATTATGTGCTTGGCTAGTAATAGTATGTGCTAGGCTAGTAATATTATGTGCTAGGCTAGTAATATTATGTGCTAGGCTAGTAATATTATGTGCTAGGTTTGAAATATTATGTGCTAGGCTCACTGGCGGCGGAGCAGGGGGGTAGGGGGCAGCGGCCCCCCCTAAAACTTTTAAGGGGGGCGGCGCCCCCCCCCTTGAATTTCCAGTCTGCCCCCCCCCCTAAAATTTTAACTTTTTTTAACTTTGTAATTCATTTTAGTTTATATGTATCATTTTCATTTTCATAATTCATTTGATTTATTTCTTAAATTTAATATTTGAAAGAAATTATAATTTATTGACATTTTACAGTAATCACATTATTGAGAGTTGTTGTGGCATATTTTAAAATTAGTTGCAAGTACCCAGCTTTGCCCGGGTTTAAAATAATGTTTTCTGTTTATTTAAGAAGCGTAATTTGACGTTTAATTAAGATTTAAAATAAGACGCGTAAAAAAGGGTTTATTTGCATGCAAATTGCAATAAAAGGGTACATTTATCTTAAAGCAATGTGATACACAACATTTTTGGCAGTTCCGCTCTCTCTCCCTCCCCTCCCTCCCTCTTTCCCTCCCTCCCTCTCCTCCCTCTCTCTCCCCTCCCTCTCTCTCCCTCTTTCCCTCTTTCCCTCCCTCTCTCCCTGCCTCCCCCTCTCTCTCTCCCTCCCTCCCTCCCTCTCTCTATCTCTCTCTCTTAGGCATGACTGTATCAAAAGATGACAATTCCTATGGATGAAGGAATGGAATGTAATAATGTAGTAAGTAATGTGATATTTGGTTCCCCGTACCGATCATATTTATAGTAAGTTAGCTATGTGGGAGAGAAGCTCGTAAAACCTGAAATCGGGGTAAAAGTTTGCCAATTTTCATGTCTTTGATATCCAAAATAATTAATTACAATTAAAGTACCCATTGAGATGGAACGAAACCTGTTTAAGAACATTCCCCATGTAATTTTGTGTACGTGTACCCAGTGGCGCAACCAGCAAAAAATGCTGGGGGGGGGGGGGGCTCACATATTGAAAAAAGACAGTTTGACAGTCTTTTTTGTAACTTTTATAACGTAAATTATGTATTGATGATATGGCCTGGGGGTGGCTCAAGCCCCCCCCCGGTTGCGCCACTGCGTGTATCAAATTTCACGTTATTTGGTTGTCTGGATATTGAGTTTTAAGGGAACAGACAGACAGATAGCAAATTCGTCTTATAAGTATAGATAAGTATTGCCATCTACCGAATGACGGCAAATGTAATTTTTAAAGAAAATACAATTATTTATTATCTTTTCATAAATTACTTTTTGTTTATTGAGTTTCCCGTTTCCGGTTTCATATTCATCATCATTCATTATAATTATCAGCAATTTTCTGATCTAATTTCACTATTAAATTTGTAAACAAACTGACATTAGGAATCAGTTGACGACAGAAGTGCTCAATTTTCATTTTTATCTTTTTATAATAATATCGTTTAAATACTTGCTACAGAATTACTATATTCTATTATAGAATTAAGGGGGGAAAATTTGTCTTTCGGTCATATTTTGGCTTGCCCCTCCTTAAATTTTCAAGGGGGGGCGGCGCCCCCCCCCCTTGAATTTTGGCTTGCCCCCCCCCTTAAAATATTTCGTTCCGCCGCCGGTGGCTAGGCTAGTAATATTATGTGCTAGGCTAGTAATATTATGTGCTATGCTAGTAATATTATGTGCTAGGTTTGTAATATTATGTGCTAGGCTAGTAATATTTTGTGCTAGGCTAGTAATATTATGTGCTAGGCTAGTAATATTATGTGCTAGGCTAGTAATATTATGTGCTAGGCTAGTAATATTATGTGCCTTCAGCGTGATGACATACGAAAGTTTAAAGCGAGCCTCGAGCAAGAATTGACGTCATCAACAGACCCAGTCAGCAGATACATGTGGGCGAGAATTAGCAGATAATATGAAATCTTTAAGGCATATTCTACTAAATACCACCTAAACCCTGGTAGAAATTTTGGCTTATCTGTCCACTAATGAAAGATACACCTCTTTCTCCAACTACTTTGTTGCACTCAGAATATTTTTAACAATACCCGTAACTGTGGCATCTGGTGAAAGAAGCGTCTCGCGCCTCAGACTAATCAAGAATTTCTTGAGGTCAACAATTCACGAAGTTAGATTGAACAATTTGACAATTCTTGCTATTGAACGTGATCTATGTAGGAAACAGAATTTTGATACAATGGCTGTATTACTTAGCTACAGGCAAGGCTCATAAAGTAACGTTAATTTGATCGTGATTTTGTACTTAGTAAAGAATGAATAAAATACAAAGACGAATTTATTTTCTAATACAAAATCTTAATTTTCACTTATTATCCTTATCCCTACCCAAACTGGGCCCCGCGCAATCTGTTTCGCATTGGGCCCCACAATTGTTAGGGCCGGCCCTGTTCTTCGCCTATCACTTAATACGGCTTTGGTTGGTGGAGGTGTACTCACACCATTAGAGAGGTTTTATTGAGCTCATTGGAAATAGAACTCATTGGAAATAGAACTCATTGGAAATAGAACTCATTGGAAATAGAACTAATTGATTGGAAAAAGAACTTATTGGAAATAGAACTCATTGGAAATATAACTCATTCATTGGAAATAGAACTCATTGGAAATAGAGCTCAGTGAAACCATGGGATTGATCTAAACACTTTTGTTAATGTATTCTGATTTTCACTTTAATTTTATAAGTTTAAACATAGATAGGCCTACGTATGTAAATTTTCGTGAAATTCATGTTTTTAATTCCCGAAATAGACTACTCCCTGGTCTAGTGTTGTTGTTTTTTTGTTTTTTTTTTGCTGTATTACAACATCGTGTTACTAACTCAAGTGGTTTGTCATTTTACTTCTGGGTTTAGTTTGAAATGAGTTAATGAGATTCTGTACACTTAGTGTTGTGTTTGTTGATTTTGTTTTGTTCATCAGGCTATATATTTTTAAACAATGGATCAACTGTAAGTATTTCTTTTTTTTTTCGGAGTGGCTACGGTTCTGTCCCTGACAGAACCCGTATTTTTTTACTTCGGGTACCAGCCATAGATAATATTGCTCGACACCCTAAACCTATCCCTAACCCTATCCCTATCCCTAACCCTATCCCTAACCCTATCCCTAACCCTAACCCTATCCCTAACCCTATCCCTATCCCTAACCCTAACCCTATCCCTATCTCTAACCCTATCTCTAACCCTAACCCTAATCCTGAAAAAAAAATTCTGAAAAAAAAAATAAATTTATATATGCCATGTTCCTTATTCCCTACTATAATGGTTTTGGCTGGTGCCGTAGCCACTGCGTTTTTTTTAAATGAAAAATTGACCTACCCCATTCACATGACATCTGCCTATCTTTGATCTTAGTTCCTGTATTTGTCTGTCAATGTCTGCCGGTAACTGTCTGTACTTGTGTGTATTACCTGTCTGTCTGTACCAGTCTATATGCACTTGTCTGTATGTCTGTACCTGTCTGCCCATATTTTGATGTCTATGTCTAACTGCATGTCTATAAATACCCGTCTGCTTGCATCTGCTCCTCTTTGTGTAAGTCACTGTCTGTATCTTTCTTTATATAAACCGGTCTCTCATTGTAAATATCTTTCCTTTTTTATGTGTGTGTGTGTTTTTTTTCATCTTTTTATTTTCTACCTATATATTCTGCCTGTGCCTGTATCTATCAGGATCTCAGTATGTCTGCTGTCAAGGCCGTAGCCAGGATTTTTTTTGGGGGGGGGGCTGTGTGGAGAGTTTTATATAAGAAAAAATTGGAACACAATGATAAATAAGTATATTTTATAAAAAAAATTGATTTTTAGAATTAATGGGGGGGGGGGGGCGGCCCCTCCCTAGCCCCCCCCCCTCTGGATACGGCCTTGTCTGACGTCCTTCGCTATGCAGTGATTGGTTTCTTTATTGACATGTACAAAGTACATAAACAGTACATAACTAACGTCAGTAGCGCACTAGATGGGCTCTAAAAAAAAAAGACCGCCTAATTCGTCTTATTTCTAGTTAAGTTGGTGAAAATGCCGCTCTCGCTGACAGCCAAGTAACCGCCGTTCGAGGCGGCGGTAGCGTGGGTATCGGTCGCCCAGGGCGGAGGACGATTTTGCCGCCCTCTCATTTAGGTATTTCAATTTAATCTATACATTTTTGCCGCCCCCCTAAAAAGTAATAAAAAGTGCCGCCCGGTGCGGACCGCACCCACCGCCCCCCCAGGTACGCCACTGAAGGCAGTAAAGACTAAAGAGCTAGTCTGGGTAGTGGGACCACTAGTAATAGCACGTGGAGCCCATTATACACACCTTTTGGAACCACTGTATTATTAGCATCGCCTTTTCCTTTTATTCGCCAATGTTATAATTGCCTACAGTTTTAAGATGGAGTGGAAGGGTGGAGAGACTGTAGATACTTATATTGCTGTATGGGGCTGTCCATTATTTATGTCAACAATTTTTTTAGCGATTTTTACCCCCCCCTCCCCCTTGTCAACAACTTGTCAAACTTCCAGAGACCCCCCCCCCCCCTATAAAATTACGTCAACATTTGATTACCCCCCCCCCCCTAAAAAAGGTGGCTTCCAAAATGTTTATGTGACAAAATGTAGTTAGTTTAATTAAAATACTGAATGTTAGGCAACTGTATAACACAGGACTACAAACGCTGCTTAATTTTCCTTTATTAAGTAATTATATTAAATTTTAAAAAAAGTAACATTGTTGACGTCAACTTTTCTCGACCTCCCCCCCTTGTCAACAATTGTCAAAAATTTTCTGACCCCCCCTCCTCCCTATTTTGTTGACGTAATTAATGGACAGCCCCTATACCGTTGTGTAAACTCTATAAACAAAAAATCAATAAATTCGTAGTTATTTACTTAAATTACCTCAAATGTTATGCTAGCAGCCACGTCGGCTATGTGCCCATTCAAGCCACATTCAAGGTGTTTATGTCAATTATTTTCATGCAAAAAAAAAAAAACAACGAAAAAAATAAGTAAAAAAAAGATTATATAAAACATTTACATAATTTAAAAATAAAAAGTAAAAAAGTGAGTTGGCAAATCCATTATTATGATGGCTTTAAATTAGGTTTGTATTCAGAGATTTTGGAAGATTTTGACTCATTTACTTGTAGCTCCACTTTTCCGTTTTGTGTCAATGTTTTGAATAATCACATTGTTTCACTTTATATATAGGTCGGTTTCTCTTATTGCCAGTGGAAAGTCGTAACTGACTGGCTCTTTGTGAGTGCATATTGTGTACATAGTGAGCACACTGTGAATTCTTAGAGAATGCTTAGTGAGTATATAGTGAGTACTTTTAAGTATGCATAGTAAGTACATACTAAGTGCATAGAAAGTACTTAGATAATGCTTACTGATGTTGCCTATATAGGGAGTACAAAATAAAGTAATACTTGACAGATGATTGTCATTTCCTGACTGCCTAATGAGCTACTCTTTTAAAATGAGCCTTTAACACGTTGTCCACACATATTTCCAAGTGTTCCACAGACATTAACTAAAGTGAACCACAAGTGGTCAACACATAATTGCTACATGACATTAGGGAACCATTGCTTTATGCCATTTGGAAACTTTTGCTATATGGGCATTAGGAAACCATTGCTATATGTCTTTAGGAAACTATTGCTATATGCCATTAGGAAACCGTAGAATCTTTTAGAACATTAGGAAACCGTTGCTATATGCCATTAGGAAACCGTTGCTATATGCCATTAGGAAACCGTTGCTATATGTCATTAGGAAACTGTTGCTATATGCCATTAGGAACCCGTTGCTATATGCCATTAGGAAACCGTTGCTATATGCCATTAGGAAACCGTTGCTATATGTCTTTAGGAAACCGTTGCTATATGTCATTAGGAAACCGTTGCTATATGTCATTAGGAAACCGTTGCTATATGACATGAGTCAAACTTAATGAAATACATGGAAGCAGAGTCGTTCTTAAGGAGTATCAAACTATGCTAGAGCTAAGGGCATAACGCATACGGTTTTTGATTCAGAACTCATGTTTAAATTCTCCGATTCCGTTGTCGATCCCGATACCCAAAAAAAGGTTCGATATTTCCGATTCCCGATTACTGTCCCATCTCTCTAAACACTGTATTACATTACCTACTGAATTTGACCAACTGTTGCAAAATAAAAAGTACATTACATTAGTGTGGCATCTGGTGAAAGAAGCGTCTCGCGCCTCAGACTAATCAAGAATTGCTACCCGTTGCTATATGACATGAGTCAAACTTAATGAAATACATGGAAGCAGAGTCGTTCTTAAGGAGTATCAAACTATGCTAGAGCTAAGGGCATAACGCATACGGTTTTTGATTCAGAACTCATGTTTAAATTCTCCGATTCCGTTGTCGATCCCGATACCCAAAAAAAGGTTCGATATTTCCGATTCCCGATTACTGTCCCATCTCTCTAAACACTGTATTACATTACCTACTGAATTTGACCAACTGTTGCAAAATAAAAAGTACATTACATTAGTGTTTTGTAAAAAATCTGGCTAACTGATGGGATAATTTTATGATCGTCGGGAGTAGAATAATTGCACAGAAGATGAACCAAAAAAAAAAGGCAATTTTACAGACGCTAAAAAAAATAAATATTTACATTGTTATTGGTTTTTTTTTTTTTGTTATTATATTCAGCAAGAAATACACGGTTTTGTTTACACCTTTTTTCACCACCAACATAGTACAAGCAGAGCGGATTTACAATTTTAGTGGCCTTAGACCAACACAAATTTGAGGCACCATTTTGAAAAATAAAAAAAAATATAGCTAAGTTTTTTCTTCCATTTTTTTTTTGTATACTAAACATTTTGGGACCCATTATTTCTCAGGGCCCCTAGGCCACGGCCTAGTCGGCCTGTCTGTAAATCCGGCCATGAGTACAAAACAGGGGCGTGCGGTAGATTTTCTCAATTTGATGAAAGTCATCGAAACGCCCCCCCACCCCCCTCAATCCAACCCCTGGCCATATACTCGCACAATTGACACGAACGTTCATATCCGTCGACTAATTGTTTATAGAATGCAGACTGCCGATGACGTCAGAGCTTCGGTTTATGTACAAGTTCTTTAAAAGTTTTTCCTTTTAAAAAAATAAATAAATACATTTATTCAATCAGATTTTGAAGGGAGCAGGGGAGAGGGGGGGGGGCTGATCCTAAATGAGCAATTGTGAAAACCATTCTTTGTTCCGTGGCTTTAAAATTAAAAAACAAAACAACAACTCTTAATTAACATTGTTATTGCGTTATTTCATCTTTTACTGCCGTTAAACACAATGCGCAATAAGACACACCCACACCCTATTTTCGTTTGAAGCGTTTTTTTTTTCATTTTTGTTTGCACAGTTATTGCCCTTGTAATGTGTTGTTTTATTTACACGGAGGGAGTGTGTGTATGTGTGTGTGTTTGTGTGTGTGTGTGTGTGAGAGAGAGAGAGAGAGAGAGAGAGAGAGAGAGAGAGAGAGAGAGAGAGAGAGAGAGAGTGAGTGAGATGGGGGAGGGGGAGGATAAGATCAAAATTGTAAACCAAGTTCAGCACGTGATGGGTAAGGCACCTACGTAATGTTGGTAGAATGAAAGAAACTAGATGGAGGTAGGGCGTGGATTTCTTCTCGACTGTGTAGGCAAGTGACGTCTTAGAATGTGTTGAAATAAGCAGTTTTTTTTTATTGCTGTTGTTGTTGTTATTATTATTTGTGTCAAATCATGCACAGTAAAACTTTTTAGTTGGATTAACCCCCTCCCCCTTTCCCCCCCCCCCCCCAATTACTGTGGAACCGTTTGTTAAAGCAATATACTTGAGTGGACATTTCAGTGAAATATAAACAACAAAAAAACCAGTCGCTCAAGACATCGTTTGTTGACTCTATTCCTAGTATTTACTTGCAGTGGCGGTTCCGGGCCAAAATTAGTGGCAAAGGTGGGGGGGTGGATGGGGGGGGGCAGGAAATGTGCAGCCTTCGTATTTAAAATTTTTTGAAAATTAAAACAAACGTGCATAAAAATATTTATTATATAGAAACTTAAAATAACAAAATCATACTTTTTTTTTACTGAATCCATCTTCACTATAACTTACTTGACTTACTTTAGTCTCACTATAACTTACTTGTCTTACTGTAGTCTCACTATAACTTACTTGTCTTACTGTAGTCTTGCTATAGCTTACTAGACTTCCTTTAGCTTCACTATAACTTACTTGATCTACTATAGCCTAACTATAACTTACTTGACTTACTTTAGCCTCACTATAACTTACTTGATCTACTATAGCCTAACTATAACTTACTTGACTTACTTTAGCTTCACTATAACTCACTTGATCTACTATCAACTGAGCTGTTACAGTTCAAACTTGATTTATTCATTTAAAAATGTATCCGTGCTGCGGCAACGACAGGGTCTCTCGTCACGTGATGCTTGCTATTAACGCACCCATACTCACGGCAGCCATTAAAACACAAATAGTTTGCATCTTTTTAATAATCATCAGCAACATTACCCCTGGCATTAATCTCATTATTTTCTATATTGTACAAAAATAATTGATGAAAAAAATAGGACTCATTATATAGAATGTTATCGATAATTATCAAGTGATAATTGGTGTATGTGTGTGTGTGTGCGCGCGCGCGTGTGTGTGTTTAGGGGGTTACTGCAGTTCCACAGTGCATATGCGCGCCGTTAATGTTCGATTGAAATATTTCATTTATAACATCTCTCGGCCCCTCAATGATATAGCTTCTTTTAAATATGCTGGTATATTTAATTCATAACATATCACTTTCACGTGAGGTGACATCTGTCAGTCTTAGTAACATCTCTTATATTAACTAAAGTAACTTGAGATTGTTCTCTGGTTATATTAATGTCTACTGACGATCTATTTTAGTAATCTAAATTTATTTCTCAAATCAGAATTGGATTATGGCTGGTATTAGCCATATTCTCTATAGTAGAGAATATCATGCACCTTTTAGACTGCTTAGATTTATAATTTTAAACTTCTATAAGCAAACTTTTACTAGTCAATACATGCTTTTTCTAATGTTAACAATGAAAGAGTGAAAGGATGCAACATATAAAATAAGATAAACTAGATTTTATTTTAAACATATATTAATACTATTTACATACAATACAATAGGTTAATTATATTTTATGTGTCACATTTTTTGGAAATTCCACGCCCCCCCCCCTCCGGACAGTCCACGGCCCCCTAGGGGTCCGCGGCCCACCACTTTGAGAAGCACTGGTCTATGCCACATCCCCCTTTTCAGCAGACGCTTGAATAGTTGCCAATGCTATCTGTCAACTGTTTAAATATAGACACTTATATGGGTCTAAGCCGATCTTATTTAACGAGCACAATTTCTGTCACTAATTTATTCAAAACTATTCATTATAAAAATGTGCGAAAAATAAAATTGATAAAACATCATCATTTTTTTTCGAATTTTTCTTTTAATGGAAATAATAATAGTAACCTTTGTTGAAAACTATATAGAGCAAGGTTATTTTAGAGATTTTAGAGAGTTTCTAAAAACTAGTTTTTTTTTATATTCAACAGTTTTTCATAGAGGCTTCATGTTGTTCATTTACAGCTATTTAATTAAAACCAAACTAAAAACAAAACAAAATATATTTTAATTAAAACTTGTTTTATTTAAAATCTGCTTTGATTAAAAAAAAAACTGGTTTTATGTTCAAAGAATTCTATGCCTTTTAATTTTAATTTTTTTTCTTTGATGTAAAAGTTTTTTTTTACCTCTTTGAAACGTGTAGCTATGAACACTTTGTTTTCTTCTTGTTGTTGTTTTAAAAAAAAAACAAAGAAGTCATAAAACGTATGTGTCAAACAGAAGCCTAGAACCGGTTTATATACATAAAATATATAAACCTGGTGGGGTATTTGTCTGCATTTCGTAAATCGTTTTGGGAAATAATCTAGTCCTCCATTTTTTTGTTGTTGTTTGCTTTCGTAAAAAATATATATATATAAATATATACAAATCAATACATTACAAAACGACTCTGTCCACAAAACTAAAAGACTATAATTTCTTAATCATGCAAATAATGAACACTTCAAGAACATTGCATATTAATTCTAAAAGTCATCGGTGGGTGATTCCCGCATTATATCAGCGCTAACAAATTTATTTGATCCAAGGGAGCTAACAAACAAACGCTGAAGCAATGAACATCCAGTGTAGAGATTGACACAATGCCAGATTTACAGCCTTCTAAATGTCAGGGCAAGTTGCTTCCTCTTGTTTTTCGGCGTATACTTTTCAAACACGGAACAACAGCCTCTCTTAACGTGTGCTACTGATGAGGACGTTGACAGAAAGTGAGATATAACATTAAGGTGTATTTGATGGGGAAAAGACGTCCATTTTTTAAAAGGGTAATATTATAGTGTCGATAGGTGTATGGGAAGATTAGTTTATCTCTTTTTATATTTTTTGTCTTTCTTTCTCTCTCATATCTTGCTCGCCCAGTCATCTTTTACCTTCTCACACACTTACTTATTCACTCTATCTATCTATCTATCTATCTATCTATCTATCTATCTATCTATCTATCTATCTATCTATCTATCTATCTATCTATCTATCTATCTATCTATCTATCTATCTATCTATCTATCTATCTATCTATCTATCTATCTATCTATCTATCTATCTATCTATCTATCTATCTATCTATCTATCTATCTATCTATCTATCTATCTATCTATCTATCTATCTATCTATCTATCTATCTATCTATCTATCTATCTATCTATCTATCTATCTATCTGTCTGTCTGTCTGTCTGTCTGTCTGTCTGTCCGTCACAATGAATGCAGCCATGAAGACGTTGAACGAGCGTCTCAACTGAAACATTTACAACATGTCCTACATTGGTATGTTTTTAAACTGAAATTTCCAGCTGTCATTTGAGAGTCTCCATAGCTTAACGTGTGTTAGCATCATACTTAGTGAGTCAAGTTGCATATATGGAGTTAGATTATTCAGTTTTACTCTAAACTTTGTACATATGCCAAGTTTTACGGGTCCTTATAATGAAGATACTTGTAGATGGTGTAATAATTCAGAGAACACAAATCATGAAGTTAACTCCAGTGAAGTAACATCAAACAATCATTTAATTTTTGAACATGAACTGACATAAAGGTGAACACAGGAGGAGTACAATAGCATACTGTAAACATGCATCCATCTACATCGATGCCCAAAGCTAGACTCTACTAATACAGACATCCGCATCCTATGATGCCCAGAGCTGATTATAAAACAAACCATGTGCTCCCAACTGTCGGTTTAATATACGTCATTTGGTACAATTGACGTATACACTAAAATCTACAATAAACTACAACACAAGATGGCGGAATGACGCCATAGCTACTGCGGTGGGCGGAGCCTACCGAATTGCGTCATCAAGCTTAGGCTATACTATTTATCCATATCAAGGTTATCAGTTGCGGAATATATTCAACATTTTACTCAACCATGTTTATTACGTATACTCTTTTTTTATTTTATTTGTAGTTCAGGCCCTACTTAGTGGGGTCTATATTTCCGTTTAAAACTAAAGTACTACCGGGATATTTTGAGACACGTTAATAAAACACAACAACACACGTTTTGATATTTGGCAACATAGAGACAACACGGGTTGCACTTTGCTGGGAATCGCGCCTAATGAACACAAACGATTCCCAGTTCTTGCCAGATATATTTGATTTCACTCCTAACCGAAAACGAAAAACAAAAAAGCCAAAACCTAGAAACCGGTAATGTAAATGCATTAGCTCAGTGATATGCATGGATACGGTTGTATTCCGAAACCATTGCGTTTTTTCTGCTCAGAAATTTTATGTTAGGTATTTCTTTAAAATGGATATTGGGACTATATACAAGATAACATTACAAACTGATATATTGGGACTATATACAAGATAACATTACAAACTGATATATTGGGACTATATACAATATAACATTACAAACTGATATATTGGGACTATATACAAGATAACATTACAAACAGGTGTCAAAAGAAGAGAAAAATTGATGATTTAAAGAAAAAAAACTATAACCAGTGGTATTATATAGGCTGTCTAACTTTCGTGCACGCCGAGAGGGAGGGGCTAGGGGGGTCATTGCCAGGGGGCCCGCATCTGTAATCGGGCCCGGCCGCCCCGACCGTGTCAATTTTTTCACGACTCATTGTTTATTAAGGGGCCCGCAATGATGTCCTGCCCAGGGGCCCTTGTTGTCTCTCGGCGCCTCCTGCGTGCAAGCACATGTCATAGGACATTGTCTGATTTCTGTGACAGTGGTTCTTAAACTTTGACCTTACTATGAGTACTGGTTTCATTTTCAATACCCACCTGTGAAGAAAAAAAAATTAATGAAAAAATTTAAGAGAATAAAAGTGCTATTTTTTTTACCTTGCAAGTTAATCAAATGTTTAATTTATAACCAAGAGAAAGAGGGGATGTAAGTATGTAGCCTACACATGGCATATCGATCCATTAATTATAATTTTCAATTTTGTCGCGACCCACGTGAAATTCATGGCAAGCCAGACTTTGAGAATCACTGTCCCATAAGCACTACATCAGGGGTGGGCAAACTTTTTCTACGGAGGGCCACATTGAAAACTTGATTGTTATCGGCGGGCCGCATATATATATATATATATATATATATATATATATATATATATATATTGTCTTCTTCAATTACAATTTACAACGTATGAAAATATGAACTAATAATAATAACTTTGCATTTATCATTTCATTTCACATTACACATGCACATTACATTTTACATTTTATTCGCATTACAATGCATAAATTGCAGTCAGCCAACATCGGTCTGTTTTAGACTAGTTTATTTTCATACAAGGAAAGGCTTGCCCAAAAAGGGACAAAAGCTTGGCAGCAAAGTTTTTTAGTTTTGGAAATGCCACTGCTAGCAAACATGCTAAAAAATCCGGCAAAAGAACTGACTTGAACTTCAGGTCATAATCTACTTGTATGTCACGCAGCTCTAACTAATATTCTCGAGCCATAAAAGCGATTTAATATCCATAGAATCGAATCAAGCAGTCGGAATATAATGCAAAAAATACAGCGAAAACTCAAACGGGCTGCATAATGTAGGCTACTCTGCCGGGCCGCATGCGGCCCGTAGTTTTCCCACTCCTGTGCTACATAATTAATACTAAGTAGTTGATAGTTTACATTCTTACTTATGGTTGTGTCTGTATGTTTCATACATTATCGAAGTTTAAAATTTGTAACTGTTTATTATATAAACCGGGGCAATTAAATATTTACTATATTTGGTAAATAGAAATAAATAGTTAAATGCTTTAGTCAATTTTCTGTAGTTATATTTTAATATTATATATTATTTTATCCTGACACATTTTATCTCATTTCAGGTGACCCATGAGTCCAGGAAGTAAATAATGTCGTAATTCCCCATCCGTGCTCTTTACTGTGTATATTTATATCCCTTAAAAGGCGGGAGTATTATAGAGCATAATAGATCTACGAGTGTATGAGTTCAGAAACTAATTTATTCTGTAAAAATATTGAGAAACTGTTATAATATATCAGTACGGACAACGATCTGAGCTGTGATAATAAACTATTTGAACTGAGACTGTTGGACTTTTCTTCAATCTTGCCATACATCTGTAACGCTCATCGGTTGCCATGACGACGTGCTGCGCTGTGTTCGGTTTGGTCTTTCTGGTGCTGACCAACCTGGCCATTATCATCGCCTTTGCAACGCCTTACTGGATAGAGTTCCGAGTTGGCAACTATCAAGGCCTGTGGGCCCACTGCAGGGCCAATTCGTGCACATGGGTGTTTGAGAGGAACTACAACCCAGAGCTGACACAAATTAACGTCAACTCAGGTAAGTTGAGAATCAAGAATCTGCTAGAAGAAAAAAAAAAGGGTGGGAGGGGTGGCGCCGGTGGCGGTGTGTGAAGTACGATGATGGATGAAAAGCCATGTTTTTTTTTTAGAAATAGGCCAACTAGGCAGCCGTTTAAGTCCACCATTGGCAAAGACCACTCCCCCCTTCCCCAACCAACCCATCGCTACTACACACTGGGGTTAAATCTGATTATATAAAATAATGATATCGCTACTACTACAACCTTAGCTTGCTATTGTGGCGTGGCGCCCTGTGCCTAAAATGTAACCTGAGACCTAGAACAAGGTTAAGTCAGACTATAATACATTATTAGCTCTTGAAAAAAAAATTTAGATGAAACTAAAAATACAATGTTTAAACACATCTAAAAGTTCCATTTTTTGGAGCCCTCCTCCCAGTCTGAGAAGTGCAACAACATCAAAAAGCGGCGCTATTTCGGCGCCCCCTTCATATTTCTACGCTCCGTGCGGCCGCACAACCAGCAGTATCCTTACTACGCTGCTGTTTTAATGAATAGTTATTACATACATTTATATACATGTATGTTTAAGCTGACTGTTGCGCCATCGGGAAAGACGGTACCACACATTACGGTACATGTATCTTTAGCTGACTGTTGCACTAATGGTGAAGGGGTAGGTCATTTTCCAACACTAAAAAAGGATAAAATAAAAAAATATATCAAACCTTTTTCAAAAATACGTTTTAAGTATAATGTACTAAATCTTAAATTGGTACAAAATATTAATAGAGATTTAGATAAATAGTGTTAAAGCGTGGGTGCTTTTTGGGAAATTGTAATATATGAGATGACAAAATTAAAACTTTAAAATACTCCGGACTAAGTGTGTTTCCAAACATGCTCATTTAAGTGCATACTGGGATTTGGTTCAAGATTGTTGTCAATGATTGACTAAGTCAGCAAGTCAATGCAAAGTAAGGACTTCATATCTAATTATACTATAGCTATCATGCTTGGAAATTCATGAGTGACAATCCAGAATAAGCAAAGTGAAATCATTTCAAGGACTTTAGACATTTTCTAAAAGATGGATGTTTCAGACCTATTTTTAGAGAAGAGAAAAAGACACACGAGGACGCTACCATCAGAACAGGCAAAAGATCACATAAAACCTGAAATGTTTAGTTTAAAAAAAATGTTTCATTGTTTGGCGCGCGCCAAAAATATAACTCACATAAGGCGATACTAGGCCTATAGCTAGCTACGGCTCTGTCTATAAGGATAAAAGAAAATCGAAACTTTCCTTTTGGGCTTCCCCTCACATTAACATAATTAGCTATAGACATATAAGGAAGTAGCCTCTTACAACAATTAATTCATCAACAATAGATCCGCAGAAAATTTTAGACACTATTCATTTTGCATATATTAATCTATGAAAATAAATAAATAAATGAATACAAAATATGAACTTATTTAATACATAAATAAAAGTCATATTAGGCCAATGGTGGGCTCACTTTTAAATAGAGGGTCACAATTAGTTCTAAAATCTGACACACGTTTGCCCCTCCCCCTGGGCTAATTTCCTTCTAATTTCGCACATTACAGGAGACAGTAGGCTATAACCTATTTTAACACGTTTTATTATTCTTGAAATATTTCTGTCATAGCATGTCCTAACCACTAGGGCAGGCCTTAGGCCGATTTGACCGATTGCTCGGAATTGGGCCCCGCGCCTGGCTATACTATTATAGCTCACTTACACTATCTAGTCAAAAGACTTACAACAACCACAATGAAACCTTATCAAAATAATAGCGACGGTAAGGGATAGATATGAGCAAATAGCTTTACGTACCCGCATGTTTTAGAGTTGGCAGTAAATGTGAAAGGAAGGTAGGCGGCAAATCGATTGGTTTCCTCCACAAATAGGGAGCTGCAGCAGCATCAATCATAACTGACGATACAATGGCTTGTGGGTCGCTATCCAGGGAAGCCTTTTGAAACCATGACATAAAATTTGATAGATGTGTAATTTATTCATTGGTAGACAAAATCATGCAGAAAATACTTTTGAAAACCAATTGGGGGGATCGTGGTCAGGGCTCGATTTACCGCCAGGGATATCCCCGGCACTGAGACCTGTCATCCCCGGCTCTGCTTTAGCTAATATATCCCTGCCGGGGATGAAATCATAGACATTTATCTCCGGCTCTGCAGAAATTTTGTTCATCCCCGGCACTGGTTTTTTCTTAAATCGAGCACTGGTCGTGGTACAGGTTTAGCTAGGCAGGGCAGCAATTCAGCCAGCAACGGGTGGCATGTGTCGTACTTTAGTTTGTATTGGTCCGGGAATGGGAGGAAGTTTCCGAGTCAGGCTAGAATAATAAAAAAACACAAAGACCCTTACACACACCATAGAAGAGCAGAGGCGTACCTAGGGTGGGGGGAGGTGGGACCAAATTTGAAAGTCCCCCGGGCCCCAGCTTGAGGGGGGCCCCAAACATTTTTTGTACATTAAATATTAAATACATCATGGTGTCGAATGTCAAAATGCAGGGGCCCGGCCAAGCCCCCCGGGCCCCCAAATCCCTAGGATCGGCACTGGCTAAGAAGAGTCATTATATCAACAGTAGAAGATTTACCCGCACATTACTGAACTGAAGCTTGTACGCCATTATATCTATCTACAGTATAAGATTAAACTAAATTACTGAAGTGAATTATGAATGCCATTCTATCTATCTACAGTATAAGGTTAAACTAAATTACTGAAGTGAATTATGAATGCCATTCTATCTATCTACAGTATAAGGTTAAACTAAATTACTGAAGTGAATTATGAATGCCATTCTATCTGTCTACAGTATAAGGTTAAACTGAATTACTGAAGTGAATTATGAATGCCATTATATCTATCTACAGTATAAGGTTAAACTAAATTACTGAAGTGAATTATGAATGCCATTATATCTATCTACAGCAGTGGTTCCCAAACTTTTTGAACCCATGGACCCCTTTATTGGGTCAAAACTTGCCCACGGACCCCCAAATGACTACATAAAAATTACAAATAAAAAAAACATTTTGTTGAAGAAGACTTGGATGAACTTGATGCTATGTGTGTCTGGCTCAATTGTTGTAGGTAGCAGCCGTAAATCCACACGAGCTCTGATTTCTAGTGGGTTTTTTTGTTGTGTGTGATGAGGTTCATAACGGCCCTGAATCAAAGTTCTACCACATAAGTAGACGGGAAAGCAGTCACCAACTTCTGTACGATAACCCATAATGCAGGATATAAAATTGGTATCCGTTTTTGTAACCAGAATTTGTGGTATCATTGTTTAAACATTGGTTTAAGTTCCTCATTTGTGATATTTCAATAAGCTGCTCCTGTATTTCTACGGATTCATATGTGTTTGGGATTTGAGTTTGTCCACCTTAGAAAGGGTTCAACACCTTGTTGGAAATACAAAAGTGAAGAATATTTTCAAATCTTTGGTCCAGGTCTGCATGAAGAGCCGATGATTTCCTATAGTAAGCAAGCAAATCTTCATCTCTCTCTTTTTTGGCAATTTCGAAAGATTTGGAAACTAAGAACATTCTCCTCTTCCCAAGTTTTGTTTGTACAGAAAAAGTTTTGCCATAAAAGCTATTAGTTTTGCTTAAATTTAATTGGTCACCATGTAGTTTCAAATTAGTTTTGTAAATTTGTCATATAAATCAGTCATATTGGCTATGTCACTTTTTAATTCATTAAATTGCGTCGCAAATTTTATCTTTGTTTTCTAGGAATTCCAACACCGAGTCAAAGAGCGCATAAAATTGTTTTAAACATGGACCTTTAGATAACCAACGTACTTATTTGTAAAATAGTAAATGATTATAGTCTTCGTCATTTTTAAACAAAGTTGATAAAATAATCTCTCATTTAAGGCATTCCTTTTGATTTTATTAGCAGCTTTAATGACATAATCTAGTGATTCATGCAAATGTTTACGAAGATTTTTTACGCTGAATGACACAGTGTACTGAAAATACATGTTTACAGCTTGTTTTAAGTATGCCAGAAAGCCTTGCTATCTTCCTACCATTGCCGAAGCACTGGCAGTAGCAACAGAAATAGTATTAGTCAAGGGCATAGCTTTTACATTGAAAAATATTTTTTTAATTCACTAAATAACGTTTCACCTTTTCAAACATTACGCAATAAACAATTCTTGAAAAAAAATCTTCTTTTACCACAAGCTGTATAGAAAATTCAGATGTTTTTAAGTAATCAAATAAAGAATTTTCTATGGACTGAGCCATTTCGTCAATCCTTCTTTGTACTTTAGTATCAATCAGTGGCATTCTTTTTACAATGTCGAAAGTTTGTTTGCGCAACACGGTACGTGTTACCTCATTACAGCTGATAAAATAATTTTATATTAAACCTTAGGCGGACCCCCTGAAGCTGTTCAGGGACCCCTAAATGAATTTTAATCTTCCACGGACCCCCTGAAAGATACCGGGGACCCCTGGGGGTCCGTAGGGACCACTTTGGGAACCACTGATCTACAGTATAAGGTTAAACTAAATTACTGAAGTGAATTATGAATGCCATTATATCTATCTACAGTATAAGGTTAAACTAAATTACTGAAGTGAATTATGAATGCCATTATATCTATGTACAGTATAAGGTTAAACTAAATTACTGAAGTGAATTATTAATGCCATTAAATCTATCTATGGTAGGAGGGTTACACTATATTATTGAAGTGAATCTTGAACGGCAATCTCTACGCCGTACTCTCTGGTAAATTTGATACCCCTGGGCAAAAGCGTCGTGCCCAGAGCCGGATTTACAATTTTAGGTGTTCTAGGCCATTGGTCCCCAACCTTTTTCTTGCCATGGACCGGTCATCGTTTGATAATTTCACCACGGCCTGAAAGGTGGGGGGGGGGGGTAGGGCGTTGATTATTTCTCTGCCATGGAAAGTCGTACAATCCCAAGAGAAATAAAACACAGTAAATAAAAAAGGAAATGATTTAATGTTTCTCGGGCGGCCCAGTACCTTTTGATCCACGGACCGGTACCGGTGTATTTATTTGTGTAAACTACTCAACATTTTGGGGCCAATTATTTCGCGGAGGTCCTAGGCCAACGGCGAAGTCGGCCTATCTATAAATCCGGCCCTGGTCTTGTCTCCATTGTAAAACCTGGATCAGTTTGTTAACTGGGGCCCATCTGATCTCTTTTGACCGACTTAGTCTACAATAGGTTGACCATTGGGTTGACTGCCATTCTTCTTAATGTGGTCCTTCCTGCGCAACCCAATCCACAGTACTGTAACATCTGGAGCTTTGGATTTTAAATTACGCCATAAAAAAAAACAAACTCCATTGTTTCTTCAATTGGCTAACCTGTTATTTTTGTTTTATTACAGAGTGGTGGATTGCTACTCAAGGACTTATGTGTTTTGGTCTGGCTCTGTCCCTATTCTCATTGCTCTTCGCCACCGTCGCCCTGTGCTGTGATTGTCGTGGTTGTAACACGAGCCAAGTGATCAGTGGCTTGCTACTCATGGCATGTAAGTAGATATGACAGAGGATTTTTATGACTTTCCCAGCATTGCAGCTGTACATTGGTTTACAGGATTGCCACAATGAAGGGTAATCTAAGCATGCATCAGGTGCTATTGGCTGATTTGAATAGCCATTTTGGGAGGTAGAAGGGTCCTAGTTTTCAAAAATTATTAGGGTCCCAAGTCTTTTATGAAGCAGCATCATAAAAGCGCTTTCGAAGACAATCTAATTGCGAATTTTGCCTAGGACCCCAAAAATCATTAGAATTGTTCTGTGTAGGTGGAGCAGAATCTAAGTTTTAAGAGAGTACTGTAGACAAATAGGCTATATAGCAGGGGTGGGCAATCTTTTTGAACCCCTGGCCAAAGTGAGATTTTAAATTTTACAGAAGAGTTGAAAAAAAGAGCAGAGTTTTATATGAGCAATTATAAATTAAATATCGGAATCATTGATGTGAATGAGGGAAGGAGAGTGGATTGAATAGGATCAAACACTCTAATGGATTATAGTTTGCAAATGTCTGGACTAGAGAATAATGTTTACTATAATTTTTTAATTATTAAACAAAGAATGCAACTACTTCAACTTCTCTCCCCCCCCACACACACACACTTAACTCAAGAACCTCAAAACTTACCTGTAATTTTTTTTAGAGAAAAAAAAATGAATAAGTTCTCATAAGAAATTTCTTTTCTCAGCTAATTTTTCTGAAGTTCTGATATCAAACTGGCCCAATCATAAACCCCATACTTGTTCATTTTACACACATACTGGTCATAACAAAAGTAAACATTATTTTTCATAAGTCATAAACAATTTTATTTGTTTTAACATTACATTTTAACAACTGTTGGCGTGTTGTTAGCACCTAGATAGCAGCATGTAAATAGCAGTACATAAATCTTTCAATATTCGCTGATGATAATTTATTAAAAACAAGTTGCAGGAAGAAGAAAAAGTAATTTATTGAGGACATCACAATCATTAACATACTTTCTTAACTTTGCCTAGGTTCAAAATAATTAAGCAAAAAAAAATGTATGCAAGTAATATACTTTTATTATTAATTCTGGTTTTTTTTTCAGTCTTAAATTTGGGTGTGGCAGCTGTGGTTTTTGGTGTTTGTGCCCACAAGTTTAACTCAGTGAACATAAACCATGATACAATGCATGGCAAAGCTTTTGGATGGTCATTTTGGTTGGACTCTGCAGCAGCTGGATTAGCTATCTTTACCTCTCTTATCTATGTCATAGAAGGAAGAGGAAAATCATTATAGATTTGCCAATGCTCTTTTACTACAACTTTAGCTAGAAAAAAAAGTGGATGAAAAATATCATTGGCATGTAGTTTAAAAAAAAGATATCTAGTTTAATTTCGTCAGTTATGACAGAAGTATTGCTTTTCCAGATAGTTAAAATCAATTAAAAGGGTAATCGAAATCTTTCTCAAGCAAATTTGTATGAAGATTTACAAACTTATAAAAACATTTATTTTTAGCTGCTAACTTGTCATTTGCTACAGTAAAAAAAAAATAAATTATATTATGAATTCTTCTATAGTGCATTTAGGTCCTTATCTACCTATGTCACTAAAATCCTATATTGCATGAAATTAATTTATATATAGTGTTCATAATAAAAGTTTATTTATATTTTGAAATCTTTTTTCTATCTAGTAAATGGTTTCTATAAATCTAGAAATAATTTTATCCTAAAACTCTTTTACATGATCTTTATTTATAAAATGTATTTCTTAAAGGATACTTTCAGCTACATTCTGTTTTTCATTGAGAAATATATACATATATATTTTTTTTTTTAAATTCAAAAAGTACCATCATTTTTAACAATTAGAATCTAAGTAAAATATTGAATCATTTTTAAAAATCTTTTTATCTTTTTCAAAGACTATTTCTAATGAATATTTTTTTTCATTGTGAAAGGTCATTCATTTTCATTGTTGATTTCATTTGTTGATTCTCCATATAAAACTGCTTACTGTTTTCTATACATACATTTAATATTTTTCATTGAAATACAAATGTATGATTTTTGTTTTAATTTTTATTCCATCCAATTGTTTTTAGCTTTCTGTTGGTTCTAGTCCATTTATTACTGCTGGCAGATTAGTTCAAATGTACTTTGTATGGCTACTGTTGTAATTTCTAACACATTTGTATAGAAATTTAAAATTGAGCTATAAACAATGAAGATTTAAAAAAAAAAAAAACAACTGCAACGTAACACTTTATTAACATGTGTTATCATTAGTAAGTCATTAGTAGCTTAAGGAAACTTATAATATTTTATAAAAATTGGGTTAGTAATTAGATTACTTTTTATATTTGTCCATAATTGACTGCTTTTGACACTGATTTTTTTTCCAATACTCATTAAATTGAAGTTAAAAACCCATTTTTCAAGTAAATTTACTGAGTATTTTGCTGTATTTTTACGATAGCCTGTATTTACTTTGTACAATATAAATGTGAAAATAGTTTATTAGAAAGTACAATTATATCATAATGTGATTGCTGATTTTTTTAAAATAACTTGTCATCTAACATTTTGATGAAATAGTTATAAATAAATATAAAATTCTTAAGGTAATAGACGATGGAGTTTTTCTTTTTTAATGAAAACTTTTTACAAAAGTTTTAATAGCAAATATTCAAACCATATTTTTAGTCTTTTTTATACACTCTAGTAAATGTAATTAGTGCTATTGTATTTCTCTGTCCTGCCTACAGATTTTTTATTGCACATAGAATATTAATACATGTTATTCTATTCTCCTAAACCTAAATGTATAGAATATAATAAACAGAAATATTTAATTTGACTAAAAGAACGATTGGTAAGAGTCTGATACAGCTAGGCACTAGGCTAAGGATTAACTGTTTTCTCATTCCTTATTTGTTTTCCTTTTTTTATTTTGACATGTTGTGTATCTTTTTTAATTTTTTTTTTTTTTTTTACATTCTTTTGTTTTTAATTGCAAGTACTGTGGTACTCCCCATTTACAATTTTGAAAATTACATGAAAATCAAACCTTAAAAAAGGGATAATAAATCCGGAGTGATGTTCATAGTGAAAACCAAATACATCATAAACCAGTCAATCAGGAATGAGAGAGAATAGGGAGGCTGTTTATAGGAAGTTTCATTGTATTTCTATTTATTTTTATATTATTCAAATTATGTTTATATTTTCATATATTTATTTTATTTAGTTTTTTTTGCTTCATTTTATGTTTATGTTTTAGAAATCTTTGTATATACCTTTTTTTTTAAAATTTGTTTTTACATACTTACTTATGAAATAAAACTAGAAAAATTTCAGTTTGGAATACAACTTCAATTTTGGTCTGACAAGCTTATTTGCCCACATATTCCTCCTGAATTAAACATTTATATTATTTATAGAAAGAGTTTTAATGAGTTTAAGAAAAGTTCAATGAAAAAAAAAAAAAAAAAAACAAGCCTATCTTTGACAATATTGTTCCATTAATTTTTGTATTTAATCTTTTGTTACTGCACATTTGTTTCTTGTTTTATTTTTGTGCCCACAACAGTTCAGTTTTTATTAATTTACAAATTATTTTTTTTTATTTATTTTGTTAAACGATGTATTTAATTTCACAACAATCCACTAATACAATTACAAAAAAAAGATTAAATATTATCTTACTAAAATCAAGATTAAAAATTAGATGTATATTAAAATTGGTTTCTTTTTTGTGTGAATAAGCATGGTAAATATTAAATTTATTAAAAAGAAAAAATAGATAGTAGCAATTTTAATTTCTTAAGATTTTAAGCTACTTTTATTTGATGTTTAAAAAGAAAAGTGGATTGGGGGGTGGGGGGGCTTTAAAAAGTATTTTTTGACATACCATTGCACAGATTATATGCCTATCTTCTTGCAACTTTATTTTAATTTGTGGCATCTAAATCATAACTACCTGATCATAAAGTGCGCCTGCTGATGACAAAATACCACCAACTGTCAACTAAAAATGAATTAGACATATCAGTTAACAAGGGTCAGTTTTGATTTTCACTTCACCACCCATGTCACTCTTGACCGCTCAGGAAATTACCTGGCTTGTGTGATTCTATATCGACTAGCCTGCAATCAGAAGCGGTTTTTGCAATGTTAGAGATCTGGTCACATCAGAAAATAATGGGCCTCTTTTAAAGAAAAAAAGGGGTAAAATAAAGTTATGCGTATAATTTACGGCTTTGTGGGGCTCCTATGTTTGGGGGCCCAGGGCGTATGTTATATCTGCCTCTGCAACAGCTGGTAAATATAATATATTCGATACATCAATAATATAAAATATCTGTAATGTAGACTCATGAGTTTCTTTTTTCTTTTCAGAAAAATATAACTTTCATCATTTACATAAAAAGTGAATGCTTTTGACCCCCCCCAATCCTATGTTGTCCCACCTTAACCCCTATTTTCTTACTTTTGTCGCAGGTTACTCCCAGAAATATATTTTACCACAACCTACATTCCAAGACAGGAGAATATAGATATACCAGCCAGAAAGAGATACATTTAAAATAATTGTTTATTAAATAATCCTGTAGTTAAGTACTGTAGTAATGCTAGATCTGTTAAGAATATCTAACATCCTGCATTTGTTAAGCTTATTTTTTGTGGAACTCTTTAAAACTAAAATAAGCTCGTTAAATTAATAAATGTATATGAAACACTGATAAAAAATGACTGGCATATACACATACTAAATTAATTAGTGCGGAGAATGAGAGAACAATCCATGAAATTCGTTAACAACAAATTCAATATAAAAAAACCATAAAATTTTAAGTAAAATAAAAATAGATGTTTAAATTTTTTTTTTGAACAATGAGTTTAGAACAAGAATAATAATATTCCTTGCTTTTTTAAATAGTTTATGTTTATATTTAAATAACAGACTTAATAAAAATTTAACTTCTTTCTTTTTACTTAAAGCGTTAAAATGTATAAACATATTTTGATTTAAAAACAAAAAAAAATACCGGCAACTAATTCATTTCCGACAATGTACAGTTTTTTTCAAAAGCTAATTGTAAAATATAGTACAGAATTACAGAATGTAAAATAAATAAGGACGGAATTTTAATACAAATGTCATCTAAAAAAATTTAAGCATCTTATAAGTTATAGGCCATTTTAATTAGCTTCTTTAAAGCTGTAAATTATTACACAGTGTTATTTATAACTTAATACAAAATAAATAAGGACGGCATTTTAAAAAAAGGTCATCTAAAAAAATATATAAGCATAGTATAAGTCACAGGACATTTTAATTAACTTGTTTAAAGCTGTAAATTATTACACTGCGTTGTATATTAAACTTATTTTTGTACAAATATTATCACATTAACAAAGCAAATTTAATAAAAAATTAATGATAAAACTATTTCTGTACAATAAAGTATCAGGATAAAAAAAAATAACAACGATTTAAAAAAAGCATTGGCATGATATGACAAGACTAAATTAAAATTCTGCAGAAAGTATGATAAACTTAAAAATAAACCAACAAAAAATTTAAACAAGTATCATAATCAGGAAAATTTAAGTAATACATGTATGAGGATTCATTTTTGTTTGTTACATAATGTCATGTAGAGTTGAGTCGAATAACAAGTTCAATTTTCTAGATGACTTATTTTGTAAGGCAAATTACAACAATTTCAATTTAATCTACAAGGTTGGTATGGGTCACTATACCATAGTGATGAATCTCAAAATCTAAATTCAGACAAAGAACAATAATAACTTTAAATTAAAAAAAATCAAAACATCCAAGCTTAAAAGCTAAATAATGATTTTATACCTAAGTTTGACTGCATAATTGTTTACATCCCTGCATTATTCATTAAATAACAAAATTAAAAAAAAAAATATTTCACTCTGATGTCTTAAGTTTTAAGGAAAATAATACATTTGTGGAAAATCAAAAACTTCAGTTTAATAAGAAGATTGTAAGTTTAAGAAAAAAATTTTTTTTATGGAAAATAGAAATTACATATACATGTACTGCTTTTAAAATAAATATCTGAAAAATGGACTTTTTTCAATGAATAATCTATATCATTTGAAAGTGTGCTGCAGTACATGTATGGTGAAAATCATATCAAAAGAAAGAATCATTTATGCTTGTAATATGAGAAATGAAATAAAATATACAGTACATGTATATTGTAAAATCTCATATTCAATAATATCCATGTCAATGATAAAAATCAATTGAAAATCTGTTTTTCAAACCAAAAGCCTTAAACAATATTTAAAGTTATTTTTTAAAAGTAATGTGATTAATCAAAATGTGTATATTATGAAATTAATCAATCTGCCTCTAACTGACTGTTACTTAAATCTCAATAGAGGACAGATCTAATTTATATAATATGTAACATGTGTTTTTAAATTATCACTGTAATTTAACTTAGAAAATAACATTTATATATGTATATTTTAATTGAATAATTTGTATAATATTCCTTCAACTGAGCTTAGTCGAAAGAAATGTTGTAAGCAGAAATTTTCTTATAGCAGAGTGTATTAATTTTACCCATATTTAAATATATTTTCTTCATTCATCAATTAACATTGAAATTCAGACAGAAAAAAAATAAAACAAGAACAAAATATTGAAATTTCAAAACTGATGATTGCAGATGAATGTAAGGGAAATTGGGTAGAAACATAATGAGAAACAGTTACTTTACTTTGGTAAAAAAAAGTAACATAATTATCATGGAGTGGAACTCATTAAACCGTGACTAATTATTGCAGCTTTGAAGTCATCATCTGAGATTGATTAATAATGAATAGGCTTATTTGAATTGGCTTACAAAAAAAAACTTGCTTAAATGAAAAAAACAACAGAGGTTAAAGACAGTTATTTTATGGCTAAAAATATCAATACCTAATTACACATTAGGAATAGTGATCTATTGGATGGCTTAATAATTAAAAATAAAAGCTCTACAGAAAAAAATGGAATTTCATATGATTTTGTTTGCATAAGATAACATTTTTTTCATTTAAATACGACATCAGATATACATTTTGGTTAATTAAAAAAAATTATATCATTATGTACAAAATAAAAATGTCTTTTTAAACAAAGTTTTTAGATAATCTATATAATATCAGTGTTAACATCTTTTTAACAGGGCTGTTCGGGCAGACACTAGAAGCTTAAATGCATCTTCACTTCCAGGAGCAACACTTTTATCTGGATGTAAAAGAACTGCCAGTTTTCTATAAGCTTTATTAACATCATCTCTGTAAATATCACAATAGAAAAGACATTGAATTTCTTAAGGTCACATTGAATAGTACAAGTGTAAAAGAAAAGAATTTCAGCATAAATGTTTACATTGTAATTATGTCAGCACAACACTCAAAATTTCCGTGTGGAATATTTAGATTTATGTCTATAAAATCATTTATATTTAAATACAAACTAACTTTGAAGCTCCTGGTTGTAGTCCAAGTCTTTCATAATCATTTTTTGCATTTTTCAAACGCTGAATAGCCTCAATCTGTTCTTTTGTGTAACCAAGTTGAGTCAAGACAGGTTCCTTTCTGCCACCATTTTCAAAAGTCCTCACAACACCTTCAAAGAGTACCTAACAGAAGATGGGAATTCGGCAGGTAAAAAACAACACCAATACCACTGTGGAAAACACATTTTTACCCTATTTTTTATAGCCTGACCTGAAATAACTCATTTACTCCCTCTCCTGATAAAGCTGAAGTCTCAAAAAAATGGAATCCATGGCAATCAGCCCACAACTGCCCTTCTGATTCATCCACTTGTCGCTTAAGGTCTGTCTGCAATTTAATAAATAATAATAATGATAAAGATCTGTATATAGAAAAACATTAATGAAAAAAAAAGGTTTGTTTTTATGGACCCTTTGGATTTGAACTCTGTTTTATCAGGTACCATTTTTATGGGAAAATGTATTACAGTCACAGAATTTGCTATGTGGAACTATAATAACAGAAATACATCAACAGTAAGGACAACACTTATTTCCTGCTAGAAATAGGGCTCCTTTAAGACAACCTACAAATAACGCACATATCAAGTAATTTTTTAAAAGAGAATTATTAAGAGCAAAAATTAATTCCGCCTTAAATATGTGTAACAAGTTTAATATTTTGTTTTTTTTTTATTAATAAATAAGCTGGAAAATCCAAAGGTTTCTGATGAATAGTTGACTACTTTAAGCTAAGGAAAATCTTCTACACAATAAGTTTTATTTGTGTTTAGCCAATGCCGGTCTTTATGGTAGTGCAATTTCAATTTTGCATAATAAAAGATTTTATGATAAATTTAGAAATGCTGAACATTTCACGCTGGGATGCAAAACAGCAATAAGCTAAAGAATAAAAAGAAAACAAACAAAAAAAACACTAACAAACAAACCCAACCTTATTTCCACAAACACAGACAACAATGTTATCAACTTCAGCTTTGTTATTTATTTCATTGTTTAGCTCATCCAACCAAGAATCAAGAGCAGTAAAGCTACTTCTGTTGCTTACATCATAAACTAATATTGCGCCTTGACTATCTTTGTAGAATTCATTGCGAACCTAAAAATAAACATTCATTACCAAAATAAAAACAGAACATTATTCTATTTAAATATAAATATAAATAAATGAATGTATATTTGTTTGTGAAGCATATCAATCCACATTGTTTGAAAAGAAAACTACTAAACTTGGCATACCATTCAGTTATGAACAGGCTTGCGGAGCCGCCATATTTTTTTTCAGCTCCGGCTCCCATAAATTTTGATGGCTCCGGCTCCCTATTAAGATAGTATCACACGAGACAAAAAATTGTGTAATTGCTCCACGCTAACATCCCGCTGATAAAAAGTTATGCAAATTTTGCCGCGTTCACCCCCAGAGTCAGGAACTTGAAAAATATACGCATTGTCCATTGTCGGTTTTACTAAAAACAAACCATTTCAGTGCATCCAGAATTATATCATTATTTTCCATCGAGGTTTCTCTAGTCACCATTTTCAAAAGTAATAAAAAGTTATTTCAATGATCAAATTAGCAAATAGTAAAATGATACATTATTTAAAATATTTTAAAGACTTCAGTATTTATATTTATTATTGATTAATTCGAAGTGACTATTCGGACCCGGGCAGGCCCGTAGCCAGGATTATTGCATTGGGGGGGGAGAATTTTTTTTTTCGGCCGGGGGGGCGGCAGAAGAACTGATTCTGGGGTACAGCGGCGGATCTAGACAACTTTGACGGGGGGGGGGGGGGCCAAAACTTTGACCCCCGGGGGGCGGGACGAAACTGTTTTCAGTGTTGAAAATTGGTCTTCGAACAAAAAATATTTCGATAATTTAATGATGCATTACCTAAACTTGCGATAACCGGAGGTGGGGGATATGCCCCCCGGCCTCTCCCCATAATTCCGCCCCTGGTGGGGTAGAAGAAATGTTTGGGGGGGGCGAAGATGGAGGTGCGAAGCGCCGAAAGCTTGCCAACGGAGAGGAGGGGTTTTGGGAGGGGACCTCAGTGAGTCCCTTCCCCAAGAAATTTTTGCAGTTCCATATCTGGAATGGTGCATTTTAGTACCGATTGTTTAGCTATTAATTAGAAATATATAATTTTAACTACGTTTCAATAGTGCATGCATGTTGCAGTTTTGTTAAAAATAATTTAAATAGTAAAGAGTTTTAATGACAAAAATTTATTGAGGCTGAGCAATTTCTGATTCCTGTTATAAATATATTGACCATTTGTTCTGCTACACAATTGTTACATAATAGATACCTGATTTATATCATTATACTGTTGGTTAAACGTACAACCCGGGAAGAACGACAAAGATGCACGAATATAGCTTAGCTATTTGTGTGATATTTCTTATAAAATATTGAAAACAAAGAACAGATCTATCAACAACAAATGACCAGTCGCAATTATTCAATTTAAAATAAAATTAATTCTGCTAAAAAGTAAATTTGCAAAATAAATAACATCACTCAGAAATCACGAAGTTTGTACTTTATTATTTTATTATACATATGTATAAAAGTGAAGTCAGAAGTCAATATTATTTTATTAACTTAAATAAGTTGCTAGTTGTCCTCAGAAGATATCAATATATAAAACTATTACAAGGTTACGAAAAGGGCCCACCGACAGACATTTCGGGTCCCTGGACAGGGGTGAAACGGGCCCCCGTGCTGATATTAATATTTTCAAAAGTTGATTGGCCAGCTCAGTCCAGGCCCCTAAAACAAAATTGAACAAAATGATTGATGTTTTATAGCCTTTATTATTAAAATTTTGTCAAAAAGCTCAAATCATGCACGGGGGGGGGGGGGGGAGGAGGGGGTTCATCAGCCCTCTAGCCCCCTCTGGCTACGGGCCTGGACCCGGGTACCAATAAACTCCGATTTTTATTCGGACCCCGTTCCAATAAACTCCGATTGTTATTCGGACCCGTGGCAAATATGCACTTAGCTTAGCTATACATAAACTTTATTATTGTTTTTTGTTTATTTTTTTATAATTGTTTGAATTGTATGATTTAATCGTTACTCAGTGTCTAGGGTTTCACTAAGCGGACTCTGTATTATTATTTTTTCGGGTTCCGTCTAATAAAGTTTAAATATAGCTAAGCTTAGTGCATATTTGCCACGGGTCCGAATAACAATCGAATTTTATTGGGACCCGGGTCCGAATAGCCACAGCCTTATAAATGTATCTGCTCTGTTTCAGATATTCTGTTTATAATAAAATTGTTAAATACAGAAAGCTACCATTTTGTTTTTAGTCTATTACAAATTGTAGGAGGCAAACAATCAAACAAATTTGTAATTTTAAAGCTAAAAAAAAATTCTGCTGTAAAAAAAAAACCATTTGGGAGCCGTGGAGCCGCCAGATTTTTTCGGCTCCGGCTCCAGCAAAAAGTAGCGGCTCCCGGCTCCTCGGCTCCGGAAGCCTGGTTAAGAACATGATATTGTACGTTGCAATGAGTTTCTTTTAAATTATCTGGATTTAGATATTTAAGTGTTTTAATTTTCCATTGACATTTTCTTGATTCATTTCAGCAACCCATTTTCTTTCCAATTTATTGAGTGAGCACAAATATTTATAAAAATTATCATTACTAGAAATTTAAGCATGAGTAACTGGATAGGAATTAGATAATGTCAAGACAAATTTAGTTCAGTATATTGTAATTCCCCAAGCTTTTAATTTTAATAATGATAATTTATCTAAATATTTCTATATAATAAATTATTTATTTAACTTGTTAGTGCAGTTTAATAAAAGCTTTTTTTTTAAAAAACTTTTTAATTTTACTCTTTTTAGCTTGTAAAAAGAATCAAACTTGGTACTGATTTTGCACTGGTTAATAGAATTTAATTAATTTGCCAAATCTTAATAAGACTAAATAAAACTTCACTATTTTGTGCATTTATGCACCAGTGCTTTGCAACATTGTTTTTTTTTTACATGATAATATCAAGGTAATTTTTTGCCATTATATCATTATTAAAAAGTAATAAGCTTCATAATTCCACAAGATCTTAATTTATGGACTTGGTACTATTAAAATTAGTGTATTGTCACGTAGAATTTACATGTGTTCCAAACTTAAGCCTTCTCACTAAAATTGGAACAGATTTTGAAGATTTGACGACACATAGCCAGCCAGCTACAAAATGACAGAAAGCAAAAATACGGCAAGCCAAACCAATTAAAAGCTTTTAAAAAGACAGTAAATTGAGAGACAAAACTTAGCACAAAGACAATTGGTGACAATGTAAAATGAGCAAAAATATAACAATGAACAAAAAATAGAGATGCACATAAAGCCTAATCAATTGTAAACATTTTGTGCAAAGAGAAAGAAAAGAAGAAAAAAAAAGCTCTGCAGCAGTTAAATGTAAATAAAAAAATATTAAATGGTAAAAGTATAGTTACCTCATAAAACAGAGGATGACCAGCCATGTCAAAAATATTGACCTTAATATCTCGGTCTTTTAAGGAAACCCTGAAAAAAAAAACATTTTTGTATAAATTATTAATGTAAGCTGTTTTTTCTTTTAAGCCAAAGAAAAATTATGAGATTAATTATTTATTTTTTATTTAAAAAAAAAAAAAATTTTGTCTTCTAGACCAGTGCTTCTCAAAGTGGTGGGCCACGGCACCTAGGGGGCCGTGGACTGTCCTGAGGGGGGCCGTGGAATTTCGAAAAATTATAAATTTAAGCAATCTAAACCAAAAAAAAAAAAAAATAGGGGGGCCGCAACATATTGATTGGCGTTCCAAGGGAGCTGTGACTTCAAAAAGTTTGAGAAGCACTGTTCTAGACAGGCAATACAAAAACAATAATGCATTGAGGCTCAGCAGAGACCCTGGTATTCCCAGCCAGCGGTGGTAATGGATGTGGTTGGCACATAACAATCTTCCACTCTAGCACATTCTCATACCCAACCATTTCTGGCTGATGGGGTAGGCATACAATATTTTTATAAACCGCCATAGGAAGCATAGGAAATAATACTCAAAATACATTTATAGAAGACCCACCAATTAATGATAAACAAATATAAAAAAGGCTTAACATAATTTTTGTAGATAAATGCATTATTACTTTGTTACTCCATAATCAATGCCTATAGTTGTCAAATATTTGTTTACGAATCTTTTTTCACAATACCGCTTAATGATGCAACTCTGAAAAAAAACAACAAAAGATGAAAATAAAAAGAAATAATCTAGCCGCGAAATATTTTCAATTAGTGGAAAATAGGGGTTTAAGCTTCTGTAAAAAAAACATTACTTTGTAACTACACATAAAATACATAAACAATTAAAGTTGTTTTAGCAGAAAAAAAAGTACTTGACTATATAGTTTTATTTAATTAAAAATGTACAAGACAAGACAGCAATAAGAAATCAGTGAGATGTAAATTGTGGACAAGAGACAAACACTTTTACATTTATTTGATTTTGCAGTTCGTATTTTAAAAAATTGATATTTCTAACAATTTGTCTCTTGGTGGAAAATAGAAATTGTTGGAAAATAAAGATGCATTTTTTTAAAATTATGCCTTTTATGAGCAAGTGGTTTGATAAAACTGTTAGAAGAACCAATCATTTAACATAAGCACAACTTTAAGGATCTATCATATTTTCTGTGAAACTTCGCCATAATAAAAAAAAACAACTATATCATAAATGAATTAAGGTTCACATTTAACAGAATAAAAAAAAAAAACTAAAGATAATCTCACATGAGTTGAGATGGGAATAACTAAACAAGAAAATTAAGCATAAGAGTGATGTCAATAAGAGAGAGTACAATAATGGATTGGTTTGAATTCTGCTTAACCAGAAAGTTATCAGATTGACAATCCTAGAGGAAGATGAAAAAGAATCATTAGCCACAATAATACCATCCCTGGTGAGAATATAACAGATGGTATCGAAAGTCTTAAATTCCTGCGGTTTCTACTACTCATTCCAAGGAAAAGAGTACAATATTTATATTAAATAAGCCAAAGTTCAATGTTTTACACTGTTAATGTTATGGATGGTGTTATAAGTGTAAGAAGTGTTAATATCAAAATGCATGTCATAATTAGTATACAATTCATGTAAGAATTTCAAATATTTGTAAAATATATCTTTTCTGTTAAAGAGACATTTTTTTATTTCTTGAGATTGTGATGTAAATTTAATAATAAGAATTTCTGTATAGTGCACATACATTGAAAAATGATTGATTTGACAGTCACAGTAACTAAATCTAGTGTACTAGTTTAGAAAAAGAAAAAAAAAACAATAACATGGTTAATGCATTAATAAATGTCATACCTTTCCAACTTCTGCATTTCCCATACTAATGATCTTTACTCTGAGTGGAGCCTTAATCTTAGATTTTGGGAGAGCTGATGACATTTTATGTATTTTCTAATGAATACTTTTTCAGTTAGAAAGTGAGGTCTTTAGCAGTGACAATGGGTCAATTTACTTTGCAAAATAAACGGTAGCTATTGTAGCGAATGAATGATTTTGTCACATTTTATCAAATTTCCCTGCATTTTATAAAAAAAACTTCCAAAGCACTACGCAGAAACTGTTTTCGGACAGTTCTTTGATTAGGAATACTCAGTAGCTAAGAATTCATCGCCATATTTAAACATAATAATACAGAGGAAAAAAAGATCTTAACTATTATTGGTTTAAAAGAAAGGACGAAAATCATTTCAGCAAAAAAAAGAACTCTAATGCCGCCCATTTAAGATCCAAACGAAAAACAAAACAAACCAAGATAGTAAAACGAAGTAATTAATTAGTATGAAAATTAATATTTACTCACTATTTTTAAAGAGTTATTATTTGAGATCTTTTTAATGTAAAACCTTTTTACTCATTTTCCATTGAAATGTCTGAACACTGTTAAATTATTAAACCAGATTTATCAGCTCCATTTTTACCTAGATCCCCGCCCCCCCCCTCTTCCTTTCCCCCCTTTCCACTTTCCTCGTTTGACGATTTATGTTCTCAAGTTGTTTGTCTTATCCAATGAATTTGTGATTTTAATATCCTTGCTTGTGAATTTTAATTTCGTCCACTATTTCCTCGATGAAGAATTTACTCCCCCCCCCCCTTTTCCAATGTTTACTAAAGAGATACACGTATTATAGGAGAGTCGTTGGAGAGCCTCGTTAATATGACTTGACTAAATTCTTTGTAGTCCTTGCGGAGCAAAGGGCCTCTGCAACAATTCTACAGCGCACTCTGTTTTGGGAGGTTTTTACCCCCCCCCTCCCCATGACTGGTTGCAACTTTTCATCTCTTGCTCACAAGACCCTCTCCGATGGTCTTTGGGCGGCCAACCTTTTTCTAGCATTGGGGGGGGGGGGGGGGGTAATATAAAAATGATTCATTAGATCATACACATGTTTATATAAATTATCTTTACTGAACATAAAAGCGTCTATTCCATACAAAAATACGCGGACCTAAATATTTTTTTGTGTGTATCAACTAATTTAAGGACATATTTAGTCCAGTACATTGCATTCACCCCCGCTTTTAATTTTATTATATATTTTTTTTTAATTTCTATTGTTTGTTGTAAACTTTGACCTTATTAGGCCAGCCAATATAAGACGAAAAAAAAAAGCTTCACCATTTTTGATTGTGTATACACCTGTGCAGTAGGCTGCTCCCGTATTACTCTGGCATCCTCTCCACCAATTACAACGATTACGGGTACTAAAAAGTAATTTATGGACTGGACTCAAAGTGATTAAAATCTTGTATTGTTATGCAGGATCTACATGTTGCCAGATTTGAGCTTTCTAACTATATGACAAAAAAAAAATGTTAGTTACAAGATTTACACACAGGAACGAAGACAATTAAAAGCTTATAAAAAAGAAGATAATATTTTTTTTTTATTTTACAGCTATTATGAAGGAAATCATAAAAAGGGAGCGGCCCTCTGTTGATTTTACATCCGCCTCAGTGCGTTTCAAAGAATGTGAGCCATAAATTTGGATGTAAAAAAATGAAGATATGATAGGCCAAGGCCACAACCTAAAGATAAAAGGCCCATGGCGATGTCAAATTAGGCCCATTTCTCAACCGCTGACCCTGATGGATATGTAACAAGCTGTCCACTCAGCCGGATGGATTCATAACAAACTATCCACTCAGCCTAATAGATTTGTAACAAACTATCCACTCGGCCTGATGGGCTTGTAACAAACTATCCTCTCAGCCTGATGGACTTGTAATAAACCATCCACTCAGCCTGATGGGCTTGTAACAAACTATCCACTCAGCCTGATGGATTTGAAGCTTGACATCATTCAAATATGTTTTTCTATTTAAAAGCCATCACCCATGCTACTCACGCACAGTTACATTCCACACAAATAGATATGTAGGGCTAGTGAACAGAGGTGGAGACGCACAGTTACATTCCATACAAATAGATATGTAGGGCTAGTGAACAGAGGTGGAGACGCACAGTTACATTCCATACAAATAGATATGTAGGGCTAGTGAACAGAGGTGGAGACAACCTCTGAGCGAGTATTTTTAGCGCCCTAACTCAGATCTGAAAAATGCAAAAAAAAAAAAAAAAATCTCACAAATTTTGCGCCCCTACTTAGTTTGGCGCCCTGTGAAGTAGCGAAAGCCGCACCACCCTTTCTGCGTAAACTGCCAATACATTTTTCTTTCGAATCTGTTCTTCTGTTGTCATTGATACGGTGGGAATCTTTATATGACGCAACTATCAGGCGATTTCTCAAAGTCGATAAATTTTTTTTTTCTTTCTAAGTTCGATCTCTCTTGAACATTCACGATGATCAAGAGGAAACCATTCCCCACCACTCTTTGTTTCTGGCGGCCCCCCCCAACCCCCACCCCACCCCACACCCCCGCACTTTTCTTGGAACCATATATCCATCCTACGTCTAAATTTTTTTTTTTAAACAATTGAGTTAGAGTTTTAAAAGAGAACAGGACGGGGCAGTGCGCCACTTGGCGGGTCAACAGAAGGAAGTGGGGGGGGGGGGGGAAGGGCACCAAACGAACCATCTGACCAGCAGGCTGGGGGGAAGGAAAGAGAGAAGTAGAAAGACAAGGGAAATAGAATAAAACAGAGAGAGAGAAAGAGACAGAGAGATTGTGTGGAGATGAAATACGAAAACATTTTAGTACAATTCTTTTCATAGCAGAACAGGATTCTTCAGTATTGAAAGTGATCATTGTATTCAGATAAATCGATCTGCGGAATGAGTTAGAGTAACAAAAAGTTCTATTTTTTAAAACCATTCAATTATTAGTTTTTAGAGGCTTTAGCACTGTGTAAGTATTCTATTTATGTAAAAAATTAAATTAAAATCTAAATAGAGATAAAATAAATACATATATTGTTTATATTTTGTTTCATTTCTTTCATTATTCTTTTTCACTCATCTCATTTTTGTATTAGTAATACTATGACTATAGAGAAAAAAGAAATCTAATATATTATTCGATGATATCAGACGATTTTTCAGCAATTGATTGTAATTCAGTTGTGTAACTAAGTTGGAACGAATTTGGTGGTTTGCCACGGCGGTATTTATTTTTCCACCAGCAAGGGCGGCATTTCAAATTATTACTTAGGTTATTTTTTGGCACGAAAATTGAGTGGCATTTTCTGATCTCCCTGGTGCAACCAACGCTGGTTAACTACAGGGATATCGGCTTTTGTCTTCTCGTGTTATACGTTTATATCGTTATTCTACACTGAGTTAATTTATGAACAACTATAAACAGTTACCAGCTGTTCGCTTTATTTATAAAACTTTAACGTAACATTCTTTTTATAATTATTTTTTCTTTAATAAAACATAATTTATATTGGCGTGAAATGTGTTGCTGTAAAAACAATCGGGCATCCATCCACTCATCCACCCATAAACCCAACCTATCCATCCATCCACCCATCCATCCGTCCGTCCATTCATTCATCCATCCGTCCACCTGTTTATATGTGTCTTTCGACATCTTTCGATTTGACTGATTATCTTTCTGCATAACCATGTTTTTTTTTCTATGACTGTTTTCCTGCCTGACGTTCTTATCTATCTTGGTGTCTCTCTGTTTGTTTTGCTTGTCTGTCCATTATTCATATTATTTCAGTTTTTATTATCTGTAACACTTTCCCAAATCACAGCAAATATAAATACTATAACAAAATCAGACGCACATATATATTTTTATCTCCCATTTTGACGATACATTTATTATTATTATTTTTTTTAAAAAGCTTTCTTTAATAAAAAAAAAACCTAGACAAAAAAACCTAGACGAAAAAGCCTAGACAAAAAACCTAGACAAAAAACCTAGACGATAATGAAATAAAAAAAAAATATCTACAGAGCAAACAATGTTTTTTCGTTTTCACCCAAATCGTTGTGCCACAATAATTTCAACGTATTGACAACTTCATGAAGAATATGTACGGGTCGCCTTGAAATTCTTGTCCTATGTACGGGTCGCGTTGAAATTCTTGTCCTATGTACGGGTCGCCATGAAATTCTTGTCCTATGTACGGGTCGCCTTGAAATTCTTGTCCTATGTACGGGTCGCCTTGAAATTCTTGTCCTATGTACGGGTCGCATTGAAATTCTTGTCCTATGTACGGGTCGCCTTGAAATTCTTGTCCTATGTATGGGTCGCCTTGAAATTCTTGTCTTATGTACGGGTCGCCTTGAAATTTTTGTCCTATGTACGGGTCGCCTTGAAATTCTTGTCCTATGTACGGGTCGCCTTGAAATTCTTGTCCTATGTACGGGTCGCCTTGAAATTCTTGTCCTATGTACGGGTCGCCTTGAAATTCTTGTCCTATGTACGGGTCGCCTTGAAATTCTTGTCCTAATTATTATTTTATGTTATATGTCGTATGTCTCCTTTATTGATTAAGATTTGAGCTAAACGGTCTATCTTCTTGGGATGAACAACACTAACCTATGCCACAATTATCAGATACAAACAATTGTAAAGACATAATTATCGAAAAATAACTTGATGCACATTGTTAAAGATCGTCTGCTTTTATTATTTAACAAAACTCAATCTGGGCTGCCTACTATGCACTTGAAGAATTATTCAGAAAATATCTTAAGTATACTAAATGTATAGAAAAGAATAAGAAAGTTCTATCTAAATGACTAATTAAAATTATACAGATCTATTGTTTGATAGCATTTCAAAATAACTCAACAAATAGATTTCTCAACAAAAATATCTTGATCTAGATGAAAAAAAAATCCCTGAACGAAACAAACAAATGATCTGGCTGGAATAAACTCTTCCAGTTTCTTCTAATACAAGCATTTACTCCAACTATTATCATAGTTATTATCAGGGCTCGATTTACCGCCGGGGATGCCGGGGATATCCTCGGCACTGAAAACTGTCATCCCCGGCTCTACTTTAGCTAATATATCCCCGCCGGGGATGAAACCATAGACCAGGGGTGGGCAAACTGCTGCCGCGGGCCGCATGCGGCCCGTCGAGTAAATTATGCGGCCCGTTTGCATGTATAAGTTATGATCCGATGTCGATGTTATAATTCTCTTTGTTTGGAGTTTCTGCTATATTTTTGAAATTTCACTCCGACTTTTTGATTTTAATCTTATGATATTAAATCGGTTTTATGGCTCCATAATATTAGATAGAGCTGCTTGATCTACAAGCAGATTATGACCTGAAGGAGAAGTTCAAGTCAGTTCTTTTGTTGAAATAATTATGAATAGTAAAATATTCTTAATAAATTAGCAGCTGATTAAGTTCGTATTTTAAAATGTAATGTGCATGAATAATAGAGTGTGAATGTGAAATAAAATGACAAAATATCTTTACTTCACATTTTTATACGTTTTATTTAGTTTTAAATTGTAATTAAGTAGACAAAATGTATATGCGGCCCGCCGATAAAAATCAAGTTTTCAATGCGGCCCTCCGTAGAAAAAGTTTGCCCATCCACATTTATCCCCGGCTGTGCAGAAATTTTTTTTCATCCCCCGGCACTGGTTTTTTCTTAAATCGAGCACTGGTTTTTATCATAGTTAAGTATTTATTGTGTGGACAAAGCCGCTCTTACGTATTTAGGGCCCAACAATGAACGTTTAAAGGCCTGCCGCCATCTTAAAAAAATAGACTTTATTCTGTCTTATAAATGATGAATAGATTCAAAACGTTATATTTTAAAGACAACTAATTCTGCTGCTTCTAATAAATCGTTATCAACTAGCGGCTCCTGCCCTCCCCCTCTCCGCGCCACAGTTGAGTAATTTTAACTCAAGATCTCTTGACCCCCAAGAGGTCGGATCATCCTTCTATCTAGTGAACCTGCATAGGCGGCCTTATTGGAACTCGGGCCTAGGGTGAGTTCCATTTGCAGGGGCCTAGGGTGAGTGTGATATGTAGGGTCGTGGAACGAATGTGTATGATTCAGTTAGAAAAAAAAAAGCTTCGATCGCCGGGGCACTCCTAAGGTGTGGGGGTTTGTGGAAGTCGCCCCTGTATACTTTCCCCAAGACCGCTACAGCTGTCTGTTAGCAGTTTAGGCAGAGGTGTTGACATCAATGCAGGCATTTGAAGCAGGTGCGTAATTGACGTTGGTGAGACGCCAAATGGCCACGTCCTGGGTTACAACAAAATAAGAGCACCAACAGGGCAGTCACCTAGTTTGTCTAGTCGTAAGAGCGGTTTTATTTGTGAGCAAATACTTTCCTATCCACCCGATCCGTGCGATGGTTGGCCTGGGATTATTTCCATGGAAGTCTTCCCCTGAATGTGTGGATTGTTGTAATCTTAAATGATTTAATTATCAATTGATATTATCACTAGAGCTGTTATTTGATTACATTTAAAAAAAAATAGAAATAGACGCTTGATTAAAAATTTGAATCTAAATTAACGAAAGTTTAATCAACGCAATTTTTTAATATTGTTTATTATTTGTATTCAAACAAGCTTGTCATTATATTCCAGTTTTGTGCGGCTCTCTATGAAAATTTTCAAATGCGATTCTCAGAGCCGATTTCGTTTTTTTTTTTTTGAGTTTTGTGCGGCTCTCTATGAAAATTTTCGTCTATAATTTTATTACTGTCGTACATGAAACAATCCTAAATTGAACAATAAGTGGTAATATAAAGTATTTTTAATTATATAAAAAAATCGATTGCAACGCTCATTGTCCTCAAATGTGACCTCTTTGTAATATTCTATCAAATGGCGCCATAAACCCATCATATTAGTTTAAAAATGTGGCATATCCTAAAAAAAATTGCTATTGAATTATCTACAATTTAATTTAATCATCAGCCATTACGTTTATTAAGTTACTTATTCAAACCATGTTATTAACGTCAGTCTAAGGTCAACATGCACCTACTTTAATTTCCAGTTAACATGACAGTTTATGTATCCGAGCTGTCTTTCTGGGCTATTCGATCTGTTCTTATCAATTTCCGTCATAATAATTGAGTTATTTTGTACCTCTGGAGAAACAGCATGGGGGGTCAAATTAATTCATTTGTGTTGAGGATTTTAAATGCACAGTTGTTGTAAGCGTTAATCGCACGTTATCGGCGCTCAATCAGCAGCCCTAATTATAACTAAACATTCACAATGTGATGTCCGTTGATTAATTTCCGTTAAAGCTAGTCTAACTGTTCTATGCAAACATTTTTCTTTTTCTAAGATTTTTTTTTTTTTAGTATTTCTAAAATTTAACATTGACATTATGTTTGTGAGTATATGTGGCAAATAGTCGTTCTCCAGTCATCAAGAATAAGCAAGATTATAAAAAAAAAAGTAAAGTTCCCTTCTTAGCCCTAAAGGGCAGATGAAGTGTAGAATTCATCTGTTTCTATAACTTCGGTATATGAAGGGATTGTGTGGTTAGCACAACGCCCAGCCGCCTTTACTTCCCCAACATAAGTCATGTACCCATTTAAAGCTGTGTGGACTTGTGGGACGACTTTGCACCAAATTTCACCTGGAAAAATTCCGAGGGCCCAGGACTCTCAGGTTGACAGTCGAGTATCTACACCACTCGGCCATCCGTCCCACTTAGCAAGATTATGCAGGTTATTTATTTATTTTTCTTTTAAATTATCGAGATTAAGATATTTTAGCAATTCAATTCTCATTCGACATTGTTTCGACTAATTTTAGCGACCAATTTTCTTTCCACTTTATGGAGAGCTTTCCATGCGTGTGTGTGGTTGGTGCGCATCGTATTCAACATAGAAACCATCGTATTCTTGTATAAAAGGGAGATCTACGTATAAACTGTATTAATGTATTTAGTTAAGAATGCGATGGAAAATACAAATTTTTATGATAAAAAAAAACCCGCGCGAAGACCGTGTTCAAATTTACTAGACTCAAACTATAACCTATAGACTTTCTTGTGAAGAAAAAAAAACAAGATTAGATCATGTATATTGATCACAACCCAGGATGCATGTTTTTTTTCAAGCGATGACAAAAAAAAAAGTGTTACCTTTTTAAACCAGGTATAAGAATTTATTTAAAAAAAAAAAAGGAAATATGGAACAGTGGATTTGACGCATGCCCGGTGAAGTGTATAATTGAACAATATAATGAGATGAAACTTACCGCCAGATTGCCTGACACACCGGCACCAATCAATTTCAGAAAGTATTCCCCCCACCCTCAGGGGCTACAATTGAGGCCAGAATTTAAATAGCCACAGTCTTTGTAGAACCTGACCATACAGTTTAAAAATAGATTATAAACAGTGGAATCAGTGTTGCAGAAAAGAAAGAAATACCCCCCCCCCCCCACTTCCTCCCACGCTCAACACTGGTTTGCATTCAATTCTAAAGATAGTTTTGAAATCAAAGAGAGAGAGAGAAAGAGTCGCCGTGAAATTGAAAGAGATTGTGAAAAAAAAAAAAAACAACAACAAACAAACAAATAACAGTTTTGAATTATGTAAGTACTCAGTGGCGTCACTAGGGGGCAGTGGCGCCGAGAGCCAACACGGGTCCCAGGGCAGGACATCATTGCGGGCCCCTTAATAAACAATAAGTCGTGAAAAAATTGAGATGGTCGGGGCGGCCGGGCCACCCTTACAGATGCGGGCCCCCTGGCAATGACACGCCCTGCCCCTCCTCTCGGCGTGCCTGCTAGGGGGTGCGGGCCGCACTGGGTGATTCCAACAACCACAGTGACGCCACTGATGTAGGTAACGGTTCGCTATATTGGTAATGACAACAAAATATTGAATCAATTAAATTAAACAATATTATATTTTATCAAAATGATCTCTACGAATAATTGTACGATCTCGGTGTGGATTTTATAGATTTTGTTGTTGTTGTTGTATCGAGTAGTGCTTCACTTTAAAAAGAAAACAAACTTGAAAACACAGCTGGAGCCGAATGTGTGGTTGGTAAGCCTTTGAATAAGCCCATAGTGCGAGATCAAGAAGATCATATGTCCGAACCTTTAACCTGCACAGCATGGATTATGATCTCAGCCTCACTTCTCGAGAGTTAACGCAGTTTGAAAACTTGGTATTTATCTCGTGTGAAAATTTTCATAAAAAGTACAAAAGCTATTTTTTCCCCCCTATATTAAATTAAAAAAAAATTTATTCCTGATTGTCTCAGGATCCAAAAATGAGAACCATATCTGTCCCGACATCTCGAAGCAAACAAAACGTCCGGAAATAAGAAACCCTAGTTAAAAGGACTAAAATATAAAACAACTTGGCTGGTGTTTTTTTACCAGGTTGGGTGATCTCTCTCTCTCTCTCTCTCTCTCTCTCTTTCTCTCTCTCTCTCTGTTTTATCTCCCCTTCATGTTGACAGAATATACATGTACTAAAGACAAGTATCGAATTTCTGACCGTCTGGTAGTATGAATGTTTGCCCACTAGCCTGTGTGTGTGTGCTCCTGTCTGTTTTCGATTGAATGAATGTCCGTACGTGGGTCCTTCTGTATGTATTTCTTCTGCCTAGTCAATATCTATCTATCTATCTATCTATCTATCTATCTATCTATCTATCTATCTATCTATCTATCTATCTATCTATCTATCTATCTATCTATCTATCTATCTATCTATCTATCTATCTATCTATCTATCTATCTATCTATCTATCTATCTATCTATCTATCTATCTATCTATCTATCTATCTATCTATCTATCTATCTATCTATCTATCTATCTATCTATCTATCTATCTATCTATCTATCTATCTATCTATCTATCTATCTATCTATCTATCTATCTATCTATCTATCTATCTATCTATCTATCTATCTATCTATCTATCTATCTATCTATCTATCTATCTATCTATCTATCTATCTATCTATCTATCTATCTATCTGTCTTTCTGTCTGTCTATCCATCAATCCATCTATATTATCTATCTAATCGATCTAATCTATCTATCGACCAATCCATCCATCCACCCACCCATCGAATGATCCACCCATTTATCCATCAAGAGAGAAAATGGCAGCTGATATTATAAACTTTAAAATTTCAAGCAAAAAAAATGTAAATAATCAAAACACAAATATTAATATACAGAAAGATGTTGAGAGATAATTTTGATTAATTTGACCTCAACCTTTATTTGACCCCAACCTTCATTTGACCTCAACCTATATTTAGACAATTTCAAATTGTTTACTTTTTGTTTCTTGATGGATTTCTCTCTTGTCTTTTTTAACGTAATGATCTATCTTTCTAATAAATTTATAATAGAAAATAATAAAAAATATATATATATAAATATATATATCACATTTATTTTTTTAATACAATTTCAGAAAACAATAAAATCAGACGTCAAAATGATTCTATCTCCGGGAAATATCTTCAGCGCGATGACGTCTTCTTTCATCCTGGTCACGTGGTTGGCCGCAGCGGCCGAGTCAAGCCTTCACCCAGTCGTTAGGCTCGACCTGAGTTCACTGCTGACCAAATGTCTGTCGGTCGAGGAAGGCTACAGCAGGATTCGGACAAATTCTCCTTACCTTTCCCAGTCGACGCCCCTGACTGACGAGGTCTCATCGACCGCCCCTGACTGCCGGGATGTCATTAAAAAGTACCTGATTGAAGTTTACAATCTTCAGATGGGATTTGAAGCCGCCCCTCGCTCACACGCCCCCAGGGCGCCGGTAATTAAGAGGCTCCGACCTATCGACCCGGACACAATTGAGTTTGGTGAGGGGACGAACAGACAAGTGGAGCTCATACCGAAAGCCGGCGATACGGAGTACTGGCGGACACTGGTCAACTACATGGACGTAATGCGAAAGCGCAGTCGACCGGACATTGATTTGGTGTTGTCGAAAGCAGGGATCCGTTTGCAGGCGACTGATTTGAAAGCGGAACAGGAAGATGATTTGGACAACACAGGTTACGAGGTCGGCAGGGAGAAACATTTAAAAATCTCTCCGGATTACGAGCCAGAGAAGACTTTGGAAATGACGTCATCAAACCGTGCGCACTTACAGCCGTTTCTAAATATAAAGACATTCAAAAGGAATAATTTTTCTACCGAACATCTCTTAAAGTCGATCTCGGAAATGGTACTGGGACATCAAGTTAACAAGATGAATAGACAAAGATCAAAAATCATAGATGCCATGTACAGAGATGGAAAATGATTTCAGACAAAAAAAAAATAAATAATAAAAAATACAACAACTAATAAATGTAAACAGAAGTCGCCAAAAGTTTTGTGTTTGTTGATTTACTCAAATGAATGCTAACAAATAAATATAAATGAAATAAAGTAGCCTGCACATGAAAATATTGTAAAACGAATATTAAAACGAAGTGGCTACGGTTATACCAAGCGCCATTATATTAGGGTTAGCGGGAGTAAGCATTTTTTTTCGGGTACCGGCAATTATATTAGCATGGGCGTATTCAAGGGGGGCGGGGAAAAAATGTCTTATAAGAGGCTGGCATTGGCCCCCCCCCCCCCCCCACATTTAAAAAAATGTCATAAAGTTGTTAAAATAAAACTGAACTAAATTTCCTGAAAGTTTATAACATTAAAGTATAATAACTAAACAAACAACAAATGTACCCCAAACCTAACCTCTGACAGCAGAAAGTAACTAATGTGCAACTTGCTTGCTTTTTCCAGATTGTTCTAAATATTCCAGTTGTTTAACAATTTCTGTCACATTTTCAGCGATAATCCGCAACCTTTTATATTTATGTGTCCATCTAGTTTCACATAGCAAAGAAACATTTGGAGTTAGTTTTCTTCGCTGATTAATTTCTCAGAAAAAAAACTATAATTGACTTAATTTTTCCTATTGTGTTTCGTACAGCAATATATAAATATTATATATTATTTAAATCGTTCGCGACGAGATTTAATATATGTGAACTGCAATCTACAATTTCTGCTTTTGCCCCTGCTGTAGAATTTTCACGCTACGGGGCTGTATCTAATCCAATTTCTAATGAATTTGTAATTATGGTGTTCTTTGACAAATCTAACACCAAATGATATCTGCTCAATGCCTAAAATTATATTGTCTCGTCGGCAAGTATAGAAATTGCAACTGAATTATTTGCTTCACAAGCAGTGTCTTCAAGCAAGAGAGACCCACAAATTTCGATCATAGTGTTTTGTGTAGTTTCCGACAGGCCGACCGACAGAAATTTCGGGCGCCTGGGCAGGGCTGTCACGGGTCTCTCATGCTGATAATAATATTTTCAAAAGTTGATTGGCAAGCTCAGTCCGGGCCCCTAAAACTCGCCGGGCCCCTGGTCATTTGCCCTCTGCCCCCCCCCCTCGGCGGCACTGGTTGCCGAGATATACTTAGCACTACAAGAACTAATTGACAAATGATTACCTAGAACTTCATCTACAGATTCAACACGAATCTCTAACAGGTCGTAAAAAAATACCAGAATGTGATTCTTTTCCACAAAGTGGCAAATCATGCATGCCGCAAAAAAAAAAAAAGATTGTAGAAATGGAGGGACCCAGTTTGTTACAATTTTCTTGAATTTGTCTTCTAAATGATGAGTTCAACTGCTCATCTATAGAAACTGCTTTGGCTACCAATAGTGCAACAAAATAGCTTGAATCTTTTATAAGAGTCTTTGTTCCATGTGCTTTGCATGTGGCTACGTGCATCTTCGTTGAAATCTTTTAATTTTGTGCATGGTTTGATAACAAATGCTCCATGAACTACTGGAATTACTTTTTGCGAAAACAACACGCACAATTTGCAAAAGCCACCTTTTAACATTTGCAAGTAAAAACCCACGATGAATAGTTTGATATCCAAGCGTAACTAAAGCCTCTGTTTCCAATAATCTCAGCTCTAAAAATCATATTTTTATCAGGTGTCGAACAATCAAGGATCAGCAGCAATTTCAACTCATTTGAAAGGTCGTATGTCAAGACATACCTTCCAATATCCAATTTAAGAAATGAAGAAGTGACAGCGACAATCAAATTAGAAATAGTTTCTTCAGTTGTGTCTGGCTGTAGAACTTATACTGTTGTTCTCAATGAATGTGATAATTCAGATACTGCAAACGCCCTAAAATCTTGTAATAACTGTATTTCGGAATCCCGCAAATGCTCCACTTTTCGTTTTATTGAGCATGTACATTTATTTTCCGATATCCATTTTTTTCTTATTAATTTAGTATAAATTAAAAAAATTCACCCAGTGGCAGACGATTATAAACTAACAAGAGTTTCCAGATTATAAAAAAAACCTGAATGCCAAAAAACATTTTCGAAGGACAAATCAAGCTACAGAAGGCCAAATTAAAAAAAAAAAAAAATTAAAATCGGAACATGCTTGTGCTTGTAGTCAAAATGTGTGAATTTTCAAATACATTTATGTATGTCAAAATAAATAATTATTGTTATACTTAACTTGGATTTAATTGAGAAATAAACATGTATGGCATCGTCAGTTAAAATAAAAAAAACTTGTTTTTTTTGCCCTCCCCCCCAATGGAAAAGTTTTTGCCCCCCCCTGGAAAAATTCCTAGCGACGCCCATGTATATTAGGGTTAGGAATAGGGTTAGGATTAGGGTTAGAGTTAGGGATAGGGTTAGGAATAGGGTTAGGATTATGATTAGGGTTAGGGATAGGGTTAGGAATAGGGTTAGGGATAGGGTTAGGGTGTGGAGCAATATCTATTGATGTAACCCGGAAAAAAAATACGAACTCCGTCTTGATGTTACCGTAGCCACTGCGATATTAAAACATGGAAAGAAAAAAAAAAACTTTTTTTTCAAAGTGTAAATCTCATTAAAATTTAGTAATGGGCTTTGGAAGTACGAAACACTCATCTCATAAAACAAAAAAAAATTTTGCTATTGATGTATTTAATAAAGTTTTAATTACATCAACAGTGAAACTAAATGGAAAGCTTTGACATTATTTAGGATATCACTATTTCGATTAGTTTAATTGTTGCGTTTCTTTTAAATATGACACAAAGAAAATAAAAGTTTCCATAATCACTTACATTAGACTACATTCCCAGCTCATGTGTGAAAGAATGTGTGTGTGCACTAGATATACGTGCTTCCAACTCGTGTCTAAATAATTAAAAAAAATGTATATATCGTTAGATTCTTAAGCCGGCAAACTCGCGTCTGAATAATTAAAAATATACATCATTAGATTCTCAAGCTTGCCAACTCGCATCTGAATATAGTTGGATTTTGAAAGACAAAAAACCCTTTTTAGTACAGTAGTTACGGAGAATATCTAATAAAAAATGGTTTTATATGTGATTGTGTTTTACACTTAATTATTGTCTGAGGCGAGGATTGCATTCTGTAGGGTTCTGTAAAGTGAAGTTGGCAGCATCTAATTGTGTACATTAGACAGCAAACAATGGTACAAAAAAATCATCAACGTCCTGTGAGCATCTATGAGGTTCTGTACGGTTAGATGTTCGCCATCTCATTTTGTGTACATAAAAATTCAGTCACTGGTTATTACTGTGAAAACTTTTTGAACATATACGTTTTGAATCACACAAACATCGATAGCTGTATTTTTCTGATTATCAATATTATAACACGCTAAAAACAGATATTTTTTTTCGGTCGATACAGTGGCGTAACCAGCAAAAAGTGCTGGAGGGCTACCATATTGAAAAAAAGACAGTTTGAAAGTCTTTTTAGTAACTTTATATAGTAAAATATGCATTGATGATTTGGTCGGTTGGGGGGCGGGGCTCAAGCCCCCTACCCCCCCGGTTGCGCCACTGGGTCGATATAAACCTTCAACTCTATGACTATTTCAATAGATTTATAAGACTGTATATCACCAAACACCTTTTCCATTGTTAAAAAACAATCGTGAACTTCATGACGTAATTCAGAGACTATTCTTAAAATGTCATACAAGGATGGTTGGTCGTTAATACAAACAACAACAACAAAAAAAAAACAACACAAAAAGATCCATATATATATATATATATATATATATATATATATATATATATATATATATATATATATATATATATTTCTAATGAAATTAAGATGAAAAATGAAACAAAATCAATTGATTCTTTGAATTTCCGACTTAAAATGAAAACATTTTGAAATGTAATGTCCGGTTGTTTCAAATTGTAAGATCACAAGGTGAAAATACACTTGAATTTCGGAATAGATTTTGTTCGTTGTTTATCTTCGTTAGAGGTATGACGAAAGGTCTTTTCGGTTAGAGTCGTTTCAACTCCCCTCTCCTTTTCACACCCACAGTGACACCAATTACCTTTATCCCCCGTGTAACCACACCCATCGGAGTCTATGACAAGGATGTAAGAAAGCCTATGGCGATCGAGACGACCATGAGTCTCTACTGGCAAATTGTGAAAGATCCGATACTAAAAAATCTTTATTAGTCTAGTTTATACAGAGAGACGCGTTGGCAGTGTAGTAGAGCTCTCGACTGCTAACCTTAAGTTCTCAAGTTCGAGTACCAGTGAAAGCCAGGACTGACTCGAGTCCGACCGATGTCCCTAAGTCCACCCCACCCCTTCCCCGCCCCTCCCCCTACAATCCCGTAGAACAATCGCTGCTACAGAAGAACTCTACTTCATCTAAACCCGATGGTCTGTAGTAGTCCCAGTGGCGTAGCGAGCTTAACAATAACTTTTTAGCGCTCCCCCAAATTAAAACAATATAATATCATATGTAAAGTATACCATTTGGCGCCCCTTTGAGAGTAGCGCCCTCGCTCTCCCTGGCTACGCCACTGAATAGTCCTTTCTTTATTAGGCCGTTAATACTTAAAAAGGGTAGAGTGAAGGAGATGGTTCCAGCTGCGTATTGCAAGGCTATTGATTGCATTGGTAATAACTAATGATTTACAAACAAACAAAAATGAACTAAAACAAAATTGCATATTCAAAGGGACAAAACTCTCATTACTTAAATACACAGTTGATTTCTAAGACTAAAATTGGCTAAAGCCTAGCCTATTTTAAACTAATTAAAATATGCATTGCTCTATAACAAAGGACACCTGGTTCTATTTATCGGGGTACATCTAATATCAAATTGTAAGCAAGAATAATTCAACTATTTTTTTTCTTTTTAACATAAAAGTACAGGTTATGTCTAAAAACAAATTAATCAAGAGTTGCCGGACCTAGAAACCAAACCCCACTAATTCCATCACAGCCAGTTCATTTGTCCGATTCTTAATTTCTCTCTTTCTTGTGTGTGTGTTTCCTTAAGTCTGTTAGGCCTTGGCGTGTCGGATAACAGAATGAACAAAGGGTATCAAATGTGATGACCCTTACAGAGTGTGTAACAAAGTTAAAGTTTCTCATTTCATATCCTTACAAATAAAATCTTAGATGTAACTAAAGCAGTACATCCGTTTGTATATATCTTGCCATACTACGCATTTTTCGATGACATCATTTCAGCTATCATAACTTTTCCATGCGTGATGATCTTTTCTCTCATATTATTTTTGTTGTATATAAAGTTGCTTTAAATAACGAAATTCGCCCTCGATCAACAACAGAAAATACATTTTCACCACGAAACGTTATTCATAATAGGTTCAAAGTAGGCTTGTCTCCTTCTATGCAGACGACTTTAATATTGGATTACTTTCGCCTTTTTCTATTTTAGTTTGTTTTTATTCATAGCGAACAAAACAAATCCAATGACGTCATTGCTGCATTTTGATATAAAATATGGATATATGTGTACACAATTACTTTCTCTCTACTAGGACCGGATCAGTTTTTAAAATGTCAACAAAAGTAAGTAGTCTTGTAATATTACGACCACAGTATCAAAGAAAAATCGTATCTAGCAGTTGACATTTGTTTTAAAAAATATTCACAAAAGAATAAAAAAATTGAAAATGGCAACATCCAAGCGTGAAGCAAAAGGAAAATGTAGTTTTCTAGATAAATACAAAAGGTCAGTATCTATCTATCTATCTATCTATCTATCTATCTATCTATCTATCTATCTATCTATCTATCTATCTATCTATCTATCTATCTATCTATCTATCTATCTATCTATCTATCTATCTATCTATCTATCTATCTATCTATCTATCTATCTATCTATCTATCTATCTATCTATCTATCTATCTATCTGTCTGTCTGTCTGTCTGTCTGTCTGTCTGTCTGTCTGTCTGTCTGTCTGTCTATCTATCTATCTATCTATCTATCTATCTATCTATCTATCTACCTGTCTTTCTGTCTGTCTGTCTGTCCGTCCGTCCGTCCATCCATCCATCCATCCATCCATCCATCCATCCATCCATGCATTCATCCGTCTGTCTGTCTGTCTATCTGTCTGTCCTCTGGCAGTATTTCTATTTAATATGTCTGTCTATTTTTCAATCCAATTCAATCTCTCGCTGTCAATTTATATAAATTTATTTGTAAATATTTTATCGGTTTAATTGTATATTTGTATAAATACTATGTATGTTTTTATGCTGGTAAGTCTTTTATCATATGTGTATGCTGGGATTTATGCAGATGCAATTGTATGTTATATGTTCAGACGCTTTGATGCATAAATGCATGGATATTCGTAATCTCGTATGTACATGTATTTATGTTTTAATTATGTATGTATGTACATATGTAGATCTATGTATTTACATGTATGTATGTACATATTCAGGTTATTTAGATGTCTGCATGTGCATATGCAGGTGTATTTAGATGCATGCATGCACATATATAAATTGCTTCGCATTGTTAGCCATTTTAATCTCAACCCGGGAACAATTGGATGCTAGGAATATAGCGCGATTTCCAGAATGTCACCAAGCTAATGGTAATAAACCAGTGAGTAGAGCAGTAAAATTAGAAGGACTGACCAGTGAGTAGAGAAGTAAAACTAGAAGGACTGACCAGTGAGTAGAGTAGTAGAACTAGAAGGACTGACCAGTGAGTAGAGCGGTAAAACTAGAAGCACTGACCAGTGAGTAGAGTAGTGAAACTAGATGGACAGACCAGTGAGTAGGTAGAGCAGTGAAACTAGAAGGACCTACCAGTGAGTAGAGTAGTGAAACTAGATGGACTGACCGGTTAATGAAGTTGATTATGCTGGGAACGGCGTCACTTGATATCTTCAAATATCCTCTTTAGCTAATTAGAATTTTGATTTTTATTTTACAGTTACAAGTAATATCACCCTGGTTGACAATAATAATAAAAGTATGATTATATCTTTACATACAGTTATACTGTGTTATATACTTACAGACAGTTTTACTGTGTTATATCCTTACATGCAGTTTTACTGTGTTATATCCTTACATACAGTTTTACTGTGTTATATCTTTAATACAGTTATACTGTGTTATATCCTTACAGACAGTTATACTGTGTTATATCTTTACAGACAGTTATACTGTATTATATCTTTACAGGCATTATACTGTGTTATATCTATACAGACAGTTATACTGTATTATATCTTTACAGACAGTTATACTGTATTATATCTTTATAGACAGTTATGCTCTATTATATCTTTACAGGCAGTTATACTGTGTTATATCTTTACATTCAGTTATACTGTGTATATTTTTCATACAGTTATACTGTGTTATATCCTTACATACAGTTACACTGTGTTATATCCTTACATACAGTTACACTGTGTTATATCCTAACATACAGTTATACTGTGTTATATCCTAACATACAGTTACACTGTGTTATATCCTAACATACAGTTATACTGTGTTATATCTTTAAGTCGATTTCCCATTCCTGCACCACCACCACTCGCCCGTCTCACGCTTATTACTGTGAAGAAAAAGAAAAAAGTTAGTTTTTGAGTTATTTATTTATTTTATTATTATTTTAACAAATGTGCTAGTACTGACCAGTCTTCATACCACCCACCCATAGCTTATTTTTTTTCCAAGTTCATTGAATAACAGATTAAATGTTTCAATGAATTATGTAAACAAAAGGTATAGAAAAGAAAGGAGAAATACACAAATAGATGGACAGAAGACAGAACGGAAAGACGCCAGACAGAATAACAACAAAAGACATTTTTGTTGAGAACGAATGCGGGGAGATGGACTGAGAAAGAGTGATCGAAATACAGAGGGTGAGGGAAAGGGGAGGGGGGGAGGATTGGAAGAATGAGAGAGAGAGAGAGAGAGTTCGAGAGAGAGAGAGAGAGAGACAGAGAGAGAGAGAGAGAGAGAGAGCGAGAGAGAGAGCGAGAGAGAGAGAGCGAGACAGACAGAGAGAGAGAGAGAGAGAGAGAGAGAGAGAGAGAGAGCGAGAGAGAGAGAGAGAGAGAGCGAGAGAGAGAGAGCGAGACAGACAGAGAGAGAGAGAGAGAGAGAGCGAGAGAGAGAGAGCGAGACAGACAGAGAGAGAGAGAGAGAGAGAGAGAGAGAAAGAGAGAGAAGGTGGGAAGAGGGGGTAGGGGGCTTATGAAACAGTAAGTAGTATTGAACACAATAGACGTGAAGCAAAACAAAAGTCTGTAGGAAAAGTTAATTACTATTTTAATTCATCGCTTGAATTCGCAGATGTCGCCATTTGAACTGTGGCTGGCCATGTTGTAAGCTTGGCTGTCCCTTTGATAAACGATACAGTGCTAGACACAAAGCCGTTGTTTTGGATAGCCCACCAAGGGGAACTCATAGGGCTACCGCAATCTGCCAATGCCCCCCCCCCCTTTTAAATGTATTGTTTCAAATTAAAACTAGTACTATAATGACCATGACATGTTTTTAAATTTTTTTAGACCCCCCCCCACCCCCCACAAACATCCCACTCTATTTTAGAATAATCAGTCGTGACACAGTACAAATAAAAAGTAGTTAATCAAAGTAAATTTTTTTCACTATACAGTCATACCTCAATTTAAGTTGAAAATATGTGCAAAAAAAAAAAAAAAAACAAAACAAAACAAACAAACAAGTGATTAACCGAATGAATTATTTACCCAATGGATTAATGTAAATTCAATTATTTCGTTCAGGTTACTTTGAAATACATGAACAAGAATAAACCAACAATATTTTTATAGTTCAGTGTTTCTCAAAGTTGTGGATCTCAGCCCACTGGCTGATTGGCGGGTTGGGAGCTGATAAATTGGATCACATAAAAAAATAAATTATTTATTTATTTAATACACATTTAAAATTTAATTTTCTTTCTTTTTTTTTTCTACAAGGTGGGCCGCAGTGGCGCAACCAGCAAAAAATGCTGGGGGGGGGGGCTCACATATAGAAAAAAGAAAGTTTATATAGTAAAATATGTATGATGATTTGGTCTGGGGGAGGGGGCCCAAGCCCCCCCCCCTGGTTGCGCCACTGGTGGGTCGTGAAAAAAAGATTGCTTAGTGGATCGCGAATTGCACAATTTTGAGAATCACTAATATCGAGGATAAATACCGTTTCTTATACTGAAAAAAACAATTAAATTTTCCATTTATGTGTCTAACTAACTGTCTGTAAGCAACGTTCCCTTAGCCTTAAAGGTACATCGGTCAGATGAAGTGTAGAGTTCATCTTTTTTTTTATAACCTCGACACATGAGAGGATTGTGTGGTTAGCACAACGCCCATCCGCCTTTACTTCCCTTTACTTCCTATTTAAAGCTGGGTGGACTTTTGGGAGTTTAACAAACTAGGAAATTCTCTTGTTTCTCACAGAGGATCGAATCAAAGACTCTCACGACGATAGTCGAGCATCTACACCACTCGGCCACCAGCACCATAAAAAACAATACAATGAATATATATATATATATATATATATATATATATATATATATATATATATATATATATATATATATATATATATATGAACATGTAAGTTACATGATGTAACCTTTCTGAACATTATTCTAGGCACATGGGAGACAGGGAATAAACAGAGAGAGAGAGAGAGAAGAGAAGAGCAGACTACGTTGTTCTTGATAGGGGATTTTTTTCTCAAATTCTCTTTCAGAATCAACATCATAGTAACGTTGAAAAATCGACGTAAAGGAAAACACATCGACGTTGATCGAATCCAACAATGACCACAGTCAACGTTAACCGAGGCGTGGCTTTATTTTTTTTTTTTTTTTTAGTTTAATGAATTTCACAACGGGATGAGAAAAGAACAACAACGAAACAAACCACGACCTTTTGTTTTAAAATGTTTTTCTTTTTATGACCGCCCCCTACCCCCCCCCCCCCACCTCCCACACATAAACACAGGGGCATCATCTGCTGGAACACCACGTACAAAGACGACTACGTGTACAAGCAGAAGTCGCTGAAAGAGAAGTCCAGACTTTTCACCAAAGAGCCGGACTTCAAGAGACCGGCTAATTCCGAGCCTGCCATGAGAGGTCACTCCCAGACAGCGGCGACAACCCGGGAGACGAAAGAAAATTCAGATTACCGGGACTTTGAGGATTCTTTGAAGAGGATCGGTGGTTCTGATGCCGTGGGGGACTACTGGACCCGTTTCTCTGAGGAGGTGACCATGTTCGCATAAAATGTTTAATTGTTTCTATTTGCGGCTATCCCATCTCTCTCTTCCTCTCTCTCCCTCTCCCTCCCTCTCTCTCTCCCTCTCTCTCCCTCTCTCTCCCCCATTCTCTCTCTCTCCCTCTCTCTCTGTTTATTTCATTTTATAGTTTCTATTAGTTAAAGTGTGTGTGTGTGTGTGTGTGTGAGAGAGAGAGAGAGAGAGGTAGATGGGGAAGAGGTGTGAAACTGTTAAATATGCGCTTGACATTTCTCTTTATCAAAGTCAAAGTTCAACCGTTAAATGGTAAATGTACTGATATCATTTAAAAAAAATGTTGTATTCTCTTAATAAATTCTTTTCATTTCATTGGGTGAACAAATAAAAAAAACATACAAACAAACATACAAACCTAAACGACCAGAGGCGGATCTAAGGATTGGCGCACCGGGTGCTCGAAAGTGACCCCCGCACACACAAAGTTTAAATTTTAACATTGTTTAATATTGTCTTTAATATCGTGCCTTGGTCCTAATATGACCTAAGTCCGTGTCTGTTTAAAAAAAAAACCATACAGTATTTTTATATTTTTTAATGAAAAGCATTCGTATAAGGTTTTGTTTTACGGTATTATTTACGGAATTATTTACGATGCTGTGTATATAAAGTCTGTGAGTTGCGCAGCAGAATATCTTGCTGTCAGAATATTATATGTGGGTGTGAGAGCTGCCTTGGGTCAGTTAGCGTGTTTGAATGGCATGACGTGGGTTTGAGCGTGAAAAGGGTGGAAGATCAAAGTCGTCAATGGAGAATGACCGGAGTGACCAGTATGACCATTGGAGCATGGCTGTATTTTGGTTGAAGAGATCAGGGAGGGGGTAAGGTGGGAAGGTGGGTGTAGGTAAACGTGGAGAAGGAAGTTAACCGACAGTAAAGAGTTCATCGTATGGGACAGGTGCTAGTTCACGAGTGTAAAAGTTGGGCCGTTGGTGACTATACTATTTGTCTGGACTTTATTATTATTTTGACATCATTCTTTATTTTTTTTATAGATTTGATGGATTAATCTTATATTATTTCATATTTATGAATACATTGTTCCTATTACTGACTGGATATTTGAAGTGTTCGCTGTTGTGTATTAGCGAGTGCTTTCCCAAGTGTCATTTAGTGCGTGGTTTTCAAGAGTCAGTTGGGATGTTGATATTAAGAAATGCGGACATATTATGAAGTATTAACGAAGGAGATAAATTAGAGGCCCAACAAGATCCTGTACATAACAACGGTATTATTTAAATGATTTTTACTTCTTGAAAAAATACACATTAAAAAATAAATGGAATAAAAAAGCAGCTTGAACCGTTGAACCAATTCAGTTGGCGGAGAAATTTATTTCACATGGAAAATGTTTGATCTTGCTTTATAGTCGAGTACAGCGTGCGAGGCGAACCTAGAAAAAAAAAAGATGTTATCATACATCAGGGGATCTCAAAGTCAAGTTCGCCAAAATTTAATACATTGTTAAATCAAGAATAAGTGCAAGGGTCTCTTTCTTTTATTCTTTTATTTTTTTCTTACCGGTGGGTTGCCAAAACCGAAGCAGGTTTCTTAAAGTGTCGCGACTTGCAAATTTTTAAGAACCGCTGCCACTTAGCTTTACAATTTGGCCCGCTTTTGTGAAGGATCGGGTTCCCATAGAGACAGTTTATGACGCGAATATGCCCCCATTACGTCATTGTTTGTAAATGACGTATTTAAAAGACTGAAGAACGACTTGATGCTGTCGACAAGAGGGGTGGGGTGGGGGGGGGGGAATATCTTGACTAGCAGATATTTTGACAGCATAGAAAGCAGATGTGTTTATTTTGAATACATAGCTGTTGACTTTGTATTTGTTGATGCTCTCAGTACTTCTGATCTATTCATTTAAATCATACTTGTTATTTCAACTCAAATGTGTGTGTGTGTTATCTTCACTTGGTGCTGTGTCAATGTTGAATAACCGCTCCAAGAAACTTCCAATAACACAATGGACATAGTTTTTTTTTACATACTTATCTAGGCTATTGAGAGTATATGTGAAAAAGAGAGAGAGAGAGAGAGAGAGAGAGAGAGGGATAGAGAGAGGGATAGAGAGAGAGAGAGAGAGAGAGAGAGAGAGAGAGAGAGAAACATATGGTATGTCAGCTGAAGAGTGACACAAAACATCTTCATATCTGTCGGAAATGGACAGTTAAAATCCACTCTGTCATCGAGACAGGGTATAGGGGTTATAAATCAAACATTGGTTCTGCTCACATTTGACGTTTTGATTTGGTGAAATGATTTTTTTTTCCTGTCAGTGGACTGGATACAAGTACATTTTAAGATGGCGTACATTGAATAGATCAATACACCTACATCGTTATATGCTGTACATAAATAGATCAATACACCTACATTGTTAGTAGTGAATAGAAAACAATCACCTACATTCTAAGATAGCGTATTGTGAATAGATCAACACACCTATATTCTAAATACCGGATAAATAACAGGATAATACAATTATCATGTACGATGACGTTTTACTAACTCGCTTATCGAAAAGGACGTTTGATGAAAGGCTCAATAAACTACATCTTAAGATGATATTTAACGAGTAAATAAATCAATAAATAGATCAATGAATAAATCAATAAATAGATCAATAATCTACCATTAAAGATGGGCGTTTGATGAACAGTTAGAGAAAAATAAGACAAAATTAAGCACACAAAGATATACAATGAAAGTAACAAGTTAAATAATACGTAATTTAATAAGTAATTTAATAAGTAATTTAATAAGTAATTTAATAACTAATTTAATAAGTAATTTAGTAAGTAATTTAATAGGTAATTTAATAAGTAATTGAATAAATAATTTAATAAGTAATTTAATAAGTAATTTAATACTGATAAGGGCATTCATTTATCATATGCATCACCAATGGCGTAGCCAGGGAGTTTGTTGAAAGGGCAGTCTCTTCCGGTCGGCACATTACCACGAGCTGTGGCTGTATTGACTTTTTTCCATTTCGCGATCTGACCTCTCAGGGCCGTAAAAGGGGCCTTAGTACCGTTTTTTACTATATAAGCTATATTAATAAAGGAGCGCTATATCTCAGCAACTATAAGTCTTAGACCCATGATGTATATATCATTTTGTAGGTCTTGGCCTGCCATGTGTACATCAAAAGTTCATTTCGCGATAGGACCTCTGAGGGCCGGGCTTCAGGGCTCCTAAGGGGCTTATATATTATATATACACCTTGTACGTTCAATAGCCCGTTCATTTGGTGCGAAATACTGCAGCACGTAGTTTCACCAAGATTTATTAAGAAACTCATCAAATGAAATAGTAAGCTTGTGTTCTGAGTTTAATTGAAAGTATCAGAGCTATGCAACAATTGACGGAGTTTTCGGACGATTAAATGACTATAATTTCGAATGTTTTCAATTATGAGTCCTATTTCAGTAACCACAAACCACTTGTAGTTAGATTTAAGAGAAAATAATTTTTTTTCAAATATAAAGAAACGTCTTTATAAATTTTTTTTTACAGATATATGCATTACACAATTGAATTTATAAACATTTCCAAAATTTACAAATATTTACTGAAAGATAGCATACGTACTGATACATAACATGAAAATGCGCTAACACGTCCTGTGTCCAGAATGGAACAGGCTTAATTGCTTGTTTCTCTACGAAATAATCTATGATTGACAAGATATCTGGGACGGGTGGTCGTGTGGTGTATAATTCTTGGCTGTCGACTGGAGGGTGTTCCCGGGTTCGAACATCAGGTGACGGAGAGGTGTTCTAGCAACACAACGACTCATGCGCCGCGGCTATGGCAACAGATGAACTATGCAATTCATCTGCCTCGAAGATCCTTGGCAGCTTTAGGGAACTTTACTGAACACTATTTCGCAATACAAACAAAAGATTTCTGTAATCGATGAAATGATTCAGAGAAAGGAAATGTTTTTTTCAGATCTGTAATCAAAGTAACTTTATTTCTTTAATTCTCAAATCAAGGTTTTTAAACATTTGCAACATAAAAGAGTTCATAGAGATGTATGTATTATGAAGATAGCCGGTCTATTTTATCAGTTTTAATTCCATATAATTGAAATTCGACCATTGTGTTATGTTTTAGAGCCTCTCTCTCACTCGCTCTTGAACGCTCTCTCTCTCTCTTAACTCTCTCTCTCTCCTCTCTCTCTCTCTTTGAACTCTCTCCCTCTTTTTGAACTCTCTCTCTCTTTTTGAACTATCTCTCTTTTTTTGAACTCTCTCTCTCTCCCTCTGTGAACTCTCTCTCTCTCTTAACTCTCTCTCTCTTTTAACTCTCTCTCTTAACTCTCTCTCTCTCACTCTCTTTGAACGTTCTCACTATTAGAACTCTCTCCCTCTGTGAATTCACACACACACACCTCTTTCTCTCTCTTTGAACTCTCTCTCTCTTTGAACACACACTCTCTCTCTCTTAACTCTCTTAGTGAAATTACGGGATGACTTAGTCTCTTAGAGCCCGTGAAATCAAACTTGTTATCTTCCTCAACGTCTGGTATCTGCCATATCATAAAAGTCAATTGCAAGCAAGCTACCCGACTGGTACAGTGTACCAGGGTTACACCCTGTGGTCCACCAGCACTGTACACTCGAACAGCACATGTTCCATGGTTTTCTCAACTTTTCTGCAGTGGCTGCACAGGTAATCGACATTGGGCCTCAACCTCAAAAAGTACGCATAGATCGAACATTTTCCAGTACGGAACTAGGCACTTAGTGCCAGCTCGACTCTCCTAAGCCCCACCACGGATCAATTTGGACGGCCGCTCCATTAGACTGCGGAAATTTCTGCCCGTCATCCACTCGTCCATAATCGACAACCACCGAGTTTGCTCTAATCCTATGATCTTAGCACACGCATCCTCAAGTGAGCCCTCGTCCGCACCTATAGGTTGTGCTAGGGCGCGGCTGGGGAAATGAACGACTGCGCAAGGAAATCGGCCCAGGTCATTCTAAGCCACGAACATATACTCAGGAATCAACTCTAGAGCCAAGATGCCACCATTTAGTTAAAGAGGGAAACAGTATTTAATAAGGAGTAGGTAACTCATTAATTTGACTCAATTTGTTTTTAAAAAGAAACTCGCATGTTTTTTTTTTTTAAATCTATTTCAACAGATGTCAAGTGACAACAAAAAGTTACCTCCCATTACAGGTCAGTCCAAACAAATTGATATGACTTTGAATGTTTCATTGATTATCCCCCAATAACAGGTCATTTCAAACAGATTGACATGACTTTGAATGTTTGATTGATTGGTGCCTAATATTTTTCATATAGCCAACAAAGTAAAATCAAAATTAGACTTATTTTGGTATAATAACTATCAATATGAGTAAATCTATTTGTTATCTTAAAAATTCGATATTAAAGCGCTGGACGCTGCCATGAATAAAATATCGAAACTCCTCCTCAAATTGATTGCACATTTGGCTCGTGTATTTGTTTTGCGGGAAAGACATACACATTTTCTGTTCGCTCATTACGTTTGTGTGTAGCAGAATACATAATGTTTACGTTTCGTGTATTTTATATATTTCTTTTTAATCCATCCCATTCAGCTACTTCCGTGTGTGTGTGTGTGTGTGTGTGTGCATTATCTCCCTGGAATAAATGTAGACAATACACACGATGTTAAGTTAATGTAGACAGAATCATTCTGCGCACTAAATCATTGATTCTCAAAACTATTTCGCTTGGCCACCCACTATGACAACAATCTTGTACTCACGGCCCAAACGTAAAGAAAAAAACACAACGAGATAAGATAGATAATACTTCATAAGTTTATATACTAGTATATCATTGTGTAAGTACATGTAGTGACGTATATTAAGTCTGTTTGGTTTGATCTCATCAGTCCACATCAACCAATCCACAGCGTTGAACCAACAACCACAACAACAACACAAAACGTGACATGGTAATTCCCTTAATCTCGGCCACTTATATTCTTTCGTGAACGTATCACGCGTCACTTCCGTGAACAAGAGTATAATTGTTCATCAAATGACTCTTGAATAAAATGGTAGCTACATGTAGCCTCTATTAATCAACAACAGCCCCCTCCCCTCCCTCCCCCCCCCCCGCTCTTTTAAATTCATAAATTGGTTAAACCATCCATTAGAAAATTAAGATATCCATAATGAAAAAATAATAATAGTAACAGATATGCTAACTTTTTTTTTAATGTTAAAAATAATTTTAAAACAAAATTAGAATTACAACAAAATAAAAACATTTAGTTTCTTTATAATTTTTACGATTTTGAACTTTGCAACGTTTTCTAATATTTTTTTTTTACATCAAATCCTGTCTTTTTACAAAACATTATACCCAATCATCGTATCAATAAACAAATGATCAATAAATGATCAACACACCAACAAATCAATGTATCGGCTAATGAAAGTGTGGTTAATAAAGACAATATCCGGATCGCCAGTCAGCGTAATTGAGTAGCCACTCATCATTATCAAGAGCAAACCCATACTTATACAGTTTTTAATACATAGTTCATTTAATTGGCACTTCCATTTATTGATGTTTCACTTTATCAAATAAGCTCAACTGGCGACTGTAACTTTCAGATCAAATATGTAACGTTGTGAATCAAATATGTTACTTTAGATATCTATCTTTCAAGCTGGACTAATGTTCCTATATGACTTTACACAGCCACAACATATATATGTATACTAATATATCAACGCCAACACTTGGTCTTCCAACACAAAAGATATACAATATATAATATAAGTCCTTGTCTAGTTATGTCTTTACGTCTACTACTACACTACAATCTACAACTACTACTCAGGGCTGTCTACACCGAACTAACTCTTAGAATCTTAAAACTATCTACACTATTCTAACTACGTCCAACTCGTATGACTGTCAGCACCTTACTAACTAAAGAAGTCCAAGGTCACTAGCATCCTGTCAAAACATCAGGTCAAGCTACGGTCAGGGGGGGGGCGTGACAAACAATACTACAAAATATTTTAACTGCTGGGACCTCGACCCAGTGGTGAACCTGGAATGTGCAGAATGACCGTTAGGATGGGGCGTTAGTACATGGGAGGGGGTGGGGGTTAATTCTACACAAAATCTACACGTCACAGCGACTCACACCTACTAATCGACACATCATCTGTTTCAACCGTGATGATTAAATCTGTTACAGAAGCCTACGTCATCTGCCCGAGTGACCTGCCGAAATGGGACAAACCAAAGCTGCCAGGTGACATACTCCAGCCACACCCCGTGGCGTTGCAGGCTAAAGAATGGAAAGGTAAGCCTCCCTGAAACTCTAAAAGTAAAAAAAAAAAGTAAATAAGTCATTTTTACTAAACAGACTCGGTTAACTAACAGCATTAACACATCGAGTGGACAGTTCCGCACTGTCGCATCAACGAGCAAGGGCACAGACGATTGGAAAGGTCCTTGCAATAATTGACCAATCATGAGACATCATTCACTGGAAAGAGGAACAAAGGGTCTAGTTCTAAAATCATTCTTTATTGTTGGAGGAACGGTTTTGTGGTGCAGGCTATAGACCTGATAGTCCCGGGTTCGATCCTCGCTGAGCGGGATTTAGTCAGGTCAAGGAGGAAGCTCCCTTTCTAGTCCACCCAGCTTTTATGGGTAGGTAATATTATTCCCCCTCCTACGTACGTCTCTCGTGGTGCCTCCTTGGCCTTTGCACTCTCGTCTACGGTGGGGATTAAATATGAGCAACTTTAAAAGAAAGACACCTTCATGAGTGGTTCTTAGGGTCTATGGGATAAAAATTTCTTCCTTACAAAAGTACACCGGACCTAACAAAAAAAAACCCACCTCTATCCAAAAATTATCCCATAGTCGAATAGGGATGTGAATGTGAGAATGTGAGTATTAGGTTGTGAAATAATATTGGCGACACTGACTCCTGGTCGTTGTAGCATCAATGTGTGCTTTAACCACTACTTCACGTGTCATCAGAAAAAGAGTAAAAAAAAGTATGCGTATCTGATTTGTATCCGGACAACCTAACCCTAACCCTAACCATAACCCTAACCCCAATCGGAGTTTTATTTCAACTTTCCTATTAAGACTTGAGTTGAGACCATCACTTTTTTGCCTGGCCATCCCTGGCATTTTTCAAATTAAATTTTATTTTACGCCGCCATTGCCAGCATGATTGGGTGTAGTGTGCCTAACACACCAGCATTGTTGGCGGCGCTGATGCATGTCTGCCATGCCTACAGAGCTGTGGGGTGTGTGTGTGCCCGTTATCATCTGCCGGGATGGCAAAAAAGAGGGTTTTAAGACTTCCCAAAATGGCCAGACCAGCAGGGTGTGTGTACTGCCGATCGGCCAGAATGGCAAGGCAAGGTTTTTTTTCCCTGCCACTCGGACAGAGGGGAGGGTTAATGTGCCTGAACCCACTGCCCGAAATGGCAGGCTGCGTAGGTGTGCTTGAGTGGGACAGTAGAAGGGTGTTGTGTGCCGACCACATCTGTCACCACCGTCAGCTGCGTATACTACGGTCTCGGATAGTCCTCATTGACCATAATACCACCACCACCTTCGCAAGAAGGGTTTTTATTCCAGAATAGAGAACCCCAATGATCTTTCCCCGCAGACCATGGTATGTCTCTCAGACCATGATAGCCTGGAGAGAACTCAAAAATCATGACAATTAATGTTTGAGTTACTTTCCATTAACCTTCGCTGGCCGAATGGTTGGCTCTTGAATCCATTTGAAATATACTTTGGTGAGAAAATTTTAAGATTTAAATTGAAAAAAATGAATCTGGGAGTATCTTGTGCTTTGAATGTGTTAATTAATGTATTTTTTTTGCGTAGGATTATGCAATGATTTTTCTGGCCATTGTTTAAATATTCATGAACGAGATACCATGTAAACTTTATTAGAAATTCAAAGTAAAATAAAAAAAATGAATATGTTATCGTCAGCAGATGTTTTAGTCTCCCCTGATAAATAAACAGAATATTGTGGGTTTAATGCTACATGCAAAGTGCCAGGAGGGACAGCCAAGGAGCAGGACAAGACACGAATGATGATCAAATGTTGTTTTATTTTTCTCCTCTATTGTTTTACATTTGAAAAGAAAAGGAATTTTTTTTGTGTACGTTGAGCCTGATCGTCATACAGAAAGTGATACATCCGGAAATGACGTCTGTTGTTTATTCATCATTCACGATCTTTCATTGGATGACAGGGAAATTACCAGAATGTTAAAATGTATTTTGAAGAATAAATAAGAGTGTGTGTGATGGGAAAGGGAGGGGGGAGGAGAAGATGCAGCGAGAGATAATAATGTGACCACTTTGACACCCCGCGGATGGGTATTATGTGTAAAGTCCCTGTAAGGATGAGATGAAATCCCTTAGATCCTATAAACCACTAATGGGACGGTTTTATGGTGCCCTTCTTTCATCCCCACCATAGCCGATAGTGCAATGGCCATGGAGGCACCACGGGAGATATATCGGGAACTTGAGCCAAGACCTGAAAAATTTCCTTGGTCCTCACCGGAGATCGAACCAGGTACCTTCAGATCGACAGTCGAGCGCGTTACCGCACGACCATCCGTCCCCTTGATGGGTAATATAACACAAGTCATTTTTTTTTTGTGTTTCCACAAGGTGTGAAGATACCGTTTCGAGACTCAAGGTTCGAGCCGTTGTTCCTGTGTGACAGAGATACGGACTTCATGACCTGTAACCTCGACCCGTTTCGTTACTTCCACAGGAAAAGGAAGTTCCCAGAGAAACACAGGTTGTGTGATGTTTGTATGGTGTGCTAAATGTTTGTTTTGTGTGTGTGATGTGTGTATAATATAGTGTATGATGTGATGTGTATGTAAGATGTGCGCCGGAATGGTTTTTTTTTACCTTTGTTTAATGAGTGTATGATATTTGACGGGTGCGTATAATAGAAAATTAAAGTACCCTTAAGCCTCTAAGGCCTCATCGCGGCAGATGAAGTGAAAAATTCATCTGTTTCAGTAACCTCGACATATGAAGGGATTGTGTGGTTAACTCAACGCCCAGCCACCTTTACTTCCCCAACTTAAAGTCACGTACCCATTTAAAGCTGGGTGGACTTGTGGGTTGACTTTGAAACATAAAATTCTCATGGTTCTCACAGAGGATCGAATCCAGGACTCTCAGGTCTAGAGTCGAGTATCTACACCACTCGGCCGTCTGTCCCACTTGATGTGTTTATGTATGATGTTTGATGTGTGTGTGCATGATGTTTTATGTGTGTGTGCATGATGTTTGATGTGTGTATATGATGTTTGATGTGTGTGCACATGATGTTTGATGTATCTGTGTGCATGATGTTTGATGTATGTGCTTGATGTTTAATGTGTGTACATGATGTTTGATGTGTCTGTGTGCATGGTGTTTGAAGTGTGTGTGCATGATGTTTGTTAGGTGTAAAGCATCTCATTTGTGGCTAATTCTAGCTTGTCTCTGCACTGGCACAAATAAACTATGAAGTTTCAATCGTAAGATTTATATTGAAGTAGATATATATGCGTGCAAAATAATGCATACATATTGGAACTTTGAAACGGTTCCTTAGAAGCTTTATTTATTTCTCAATCACAATTTGAAAATAAACTGGTGTGTTTGGTGAAATCGTGGAATAAAAACAAAGAATAAACAATTAAGACATGGAGGTTCAGATAGAAACCAAAAATGTGTAAATGAAATTAAAGGGAGTTAATAGCATCGTGTTTTATTTTTTCATCTCGTTTGTTATCTGTCTTGGTGGAGCCTTCCACTCTATGAACACAATGAGAATTACTTCAATTAGTTGTTGGAGTTTCCGTTCTTTATTCGCTGTTAATTAAAGTGTGAAGGGTTATTCTAAAAATAGGTCATTGTGCTAAATATAGTACATAGACTACAGGCGGCCCTCGACTTTCGCACATTCTACTTTCGCACAATTCGCTATTTCGAACATTTAAAAAAAAAATATATATTTTAAATGTGTTTTTAGAATCGTCCATAAAAGCGCTAGTGAAGCACTTACAGTAATTTCTGACTTTTTCGGTATACCCGGTCTACGGAATTTCCGGTCAATACCCGGTTCTTCTCCGCCCTTGTTGTTCCCGAAGCAATCGTTTTTGCAATGTCATGATCACCATTTTGAAAATGATTTAGTTGGTTATGTCCTGTTTATGTTTTTAATATTTCCCTCTACCATCGAACATTCAACATTCGCACACACTTTCAGGGCCGCCTGTATATGTTTGTAAGTGATTTTAAAAAAAAAAAGAGAAATGATTCAAATGTTCTATATGGTTGAATGACGGTTAAAGAGATAAATGTGCATAAAGCTAAACATTTGCTTGCGGTCTTTATGTCGACGAGAGCACAATTTCCTGTGTTTACTAATTAACTTATTCTTTTGTTAAGCAATGTTTTTCTATTCTTTGTTTTTTTTTTTTTGTTTTTCATTTTGGTTATTCGCCGGCCATTGAACAAATAAACACGATCCATGTGGCTCTTTCTACCTTTTATCTCGTCGAGTCTAAAGAAAAAAAAACATGGACCAGTTGTAATCGTTCCTTCACTTTAATTATTGACACGGTTCATGAAACAAAAGTTTTGAATGTAGGCTTTGAAAACGGCCTTGTACAGACTACGAGCATTGTGGGATACATTTGCCAGCTATTGGTTTAAAGCCTGACTTAACAAACTGACAATAAACTGGCATTCGTCAATCAAACTGACTTTAAACAGGCATTCACCAATCGAAGTGACTTTAAACAGGCATTCACCAATCGAAGTGACTTTAAACAGGCATTCACCAATCGAAGTGACTTTAAACAGGCATTCACCAATCAAAGTGACTTTAAACAGGCATTCACCAATCGAAGTGACTTTAAACAGGCATTCACCAATCGAAGTGACTTTAAACAGGCATTCACCAATCGAAGTGACTGTCATGGTATAGTTGTGCATACTACGCACACAGGTGTGTGTGTGTATGTTTGGAGCTTGGCCAACCAGATCAACATTTGGTCACGGGGTCAAGATTCTAGATATTTAGAGAATATAAATAAGATGTTTATTGTAAATAGGATTGGGTAAGAATGTGAAAGAAAGAGCGATGTGGAATGTTCGAGTTGGATGCAAGTAAATTATATAAGGAGGATGTTGGAAGATACGGAGTTCAGTCAATCGAGTCAGTTCAGAAGTTCAGTTCAGTTGAGTACAGGGAGAGAGAGAGTATTCGAGTACAGTTCAGAAGTTTTAGTTAATCAGTTGAGTTTATTGTCAATAAGTAATTATGCATTGAGTTGAGGAGAAGATCAGTTATTGTGAATTATATTGGATTTATTCTATTCATATTTTATGGTGTTGTTAATAAATTATATGAATCATGGACATGAATTGAGTTTCACATTATAAACCAGTTCATACATAAACATCCTTTACACTGACTTTAAACAGGCATTCATCAATCAAACTTACTTAAAACAGGTATTCATCAATCAAACTGACTTTAAAGAGGCATTCACCAATCAAAGTGACTTTAAACATGCATTCATCAATCAAAGTGATTTTAAACAGACATTTAGAAATGTTTTCTTGACAGTGTTAAAAAAAAAGAAGATATTCCTTTTTTTTAAATTTTTGCTTACTTTATTTCTCCCCTCACCCCCCACCCCAAACCCAGCAGGTGTCCCTATCTACCTATACCCACAGAGGCGTATCGTAAGCCGGATCAGCTGGGAAACTTCTCCAGTGTCAAGCACACGTCGCTGCCGGATAGACGGATCCCTAAAAAACGATTTCCGCGGCCGCCGGAATCTTTTATCACTCGGCTGTGGTGAGAGCTGTGGGGGGAGGGGGGGATGTGAGTTGATGATGCCGACATCTTGAACGATCTAATTCAAGGGACAAAACACAGTGTACTTTACTAGCAGGGGGGAAGTAATCAAAGTGTTTCACGCCACAGCTTGTGCAGTTGAGAAACAAATAAATAAATGCAGTAATGGCGGACAGTGTCAATGAATATATCTTTATTTGTATTAATTAAGATGTTTTTTACGATGCTCGTAGTATATAAAACATTGAAACTAAAGGGTTAGCTTATCAGACCTATTTATTGATATTTCTATCAGTCAAACTAACTCTAATTAAAATCAATTCCGTCACATGACCTTTTCTCTTTTTCTTAGTTTCTGTTTTTAGAGAGTTAAGAGTTACTATAATTAGGTCTTAGCGGACACAGATGTAGACAGTACATACAATGTCATCATTGTTTGTGGCATTGACAATAACGAGTGGAGAAGCAGAACGAATTTAGAACTGTACGAACTATACGAGGAACCAAACATAACAGCTGAAATAAAAATGAACAGATTAAGGTGGGTAGGGCACATAGAAAGAATGGAAAACAACAGAGGTCCAAAAGCAATATCTAAGGCAACACCCAATGAGAAAAGGCCTAAAGGCAGACCAAGAAGCAGATGGTCAGAGGAAGTGGAAGAAGACCTCAAAGCTATAGGACTGAGAGAGTGGAGGAAGAAGACAATGGATCGGGGAAAGTGGAGAAGAGTAGTATGGCAGGCCAGGGCCCTAAATGGGCTGTAGAGCCAAAGGAAGAAGAAGTAGATTGTGGCATTGGCAGCCTTATCATTATGTTTAAATTGCGGGGCATATGAACATTGTTACAAGCGAGTCCTACAACCGTAACACTGTAGTCTATATATGGTACCAAAAACGGTCCTATCGCGCCCCCCCCCCACTTCCCCTTCAGGGCGGATGTCACAGAAATAAAATGTGAATAATTTTGAGGTTGAACCGTTTATCTCGGAGTGATGTGACACAATGTGAGACATGTAAACTGTACATTGCACAGTGTTAAACATCATTCCCATTTTCTGACTTCCGGTTTTTTTAACTTTTTATTTTTGTTTTAAAAGTAACATTGACGTGTGAACTGCGTATAACTGATAAATGAATGTGATATTTTTTTTTGAAGCCAGACATGTGTCACAAACATCATTTATCATTTATAACTATTTCCTGTCGTTCTGGGGGAAAAATGGAGGGGGGATTTGCACCTCTGGTACAACTGCAGTGTTCAGATCTCTCCACTGCTTGTCGTGCAGCCGCTTTTAGGGTCAGTTCATTCCTTAAATGGCGTTAACCCAGATCTTTGTAGTGCGGCCTCTCCTACTGTGCTCTCTCTTCATGGTACACCCAGTGGGATAGATTTTTTTTTTTACAGAGGGTACCACGACGAGACACATGGGTCAAACCAAGTCAGTGGTAGCCGCTTTACTGTACCCTCCTCACCCTCCTCACCCTCCTCATCCTCCCACCCCACTTCCAAATACTCAAACTAAAATAATTCAACAATTTTTTTAAGTCACTGAAATAACGAAACCAAACCAATGCTACCAACACCACGGCCACAGTTGGTAAATAAATACAAACAACTAGTTAATTAGTTTACAGTTGAATAATTTCGACATGAACATAAGTATACCAAAAAAAAAAAACAACTCACACTTTTGAAAAGAAGAATTAAAAAAAAAACTGTTTGCAAAGTACAAAAAGATTTAACGCAATAGAAAAATATAATAATGTATTCCCATTTCTATTATTATTATTATAATAGTAGTGTTAAACGAAATGAAGCCTCCTGCCCCCTTCCGTAATTTTATAAACAAAAACACGACATGATCTACGACCACTGCTCTACATACAGGTGATAATTAAGCATGTATACATAATTTTTGAACTGCCTTCAAGACACAGCTTTTTGAGAGACACAATTCTAAAGGTATCATAGAACATTTCATAACACAGCAATAAATTGAATCAGTGATCAATGAGACACCGCTCGGCCCAACGCTCCGCGATGTCATAGAAAATATTTCTTATGGAATCTCAGCGGTTTCCTTTTTTCTTTGAGTTCCTTCTTGGAGTTGACAGGGAGGTAACCAAGCCTGTAGTACACATCTCGACAATGTTCGTCAAACGCAGTTGCGTCCTCATAGTTGATCTTTGACCTCCAGGCGTAAGATGCAACTGAAGTTAAGAAAAAGGAAATGACTTTTGAAATATGACTAACTTGATTTCATGAAACGTAAATTTTGCAACATGAATTATAAACATATTTACGAAATAATTAAAATTCACCTGAAGAATTTCCTTTTGATGTTGAGTATATACCCCCTTTGTCTTTCACACCAGTCTGTGTTTTGTTGTGAATGTACTCGGCTATTGACTCGGTAAAGTTTAGTTCTAGGAACTCGAACATTCTCTTGTAGGAAGCTTGTGGTAGGTCCGCAATGTCCTCGTAGCGAACCACGCCCACACGATCCGGGTATTTCTCTCTCAACTTTAGCGCATGTTCTAAATCCTGGTTGTTAATATAATTGGAAATGTTTTCTTCATTTATTCAAAGAGTTTATGGAGTCTTTATGTGAAGAGTTTTAAATATATAAACTAAAGAGCTGACAAACCAATAAATTAATTGCTAAATAAAACAAAATACTATAGTTCAACTTATAAAAAGTACATAAGCTTGAACATTTAGAAAAAATTGCATCAATACCATGGGAAATGTTAATCCTTATCTTGGTTGCATCAATGCCGTGAAGACATCTTATCAAATGTTAACTCTTACCTTGGCTGCATCAATGCCATGAAAACAAAGTATCAAATGTTAACTCTTACCTTGGCTGCATCAATGCCATGAAGACATCTTATCAAATGTTAACTCTTACCTTGGCTACTCTCCGACAAAACCGGTCTGCCTCGAATGTTGTGTTGGACGACATGTTGTTGAACGCTCGTTTCTTGGAGAAGAACGTCCCCCTGGGATCTCTGATCAGGTAAAGCATCTTCAAACATGGGTAGCTGGACATGAGCTGACCCACAGATTCTGTCTAGATAAATCAAATGATAACAGTTTATAACACATATACTTTCATATGCACAATGATGTACTGATATACATAGTGTCATGTACATTGAATAGACAGATGTGTATGGAGACGAAAATATCAACAGAAAGACGCAGATAGACAAAATCATATAGTCATGTATTTCACATGTTCCCTTAAGTTGACATAGTTCTTTTGTTCCACATGTTCCCTTATGCCGACATGGTTCTTTAGTTCCACATGTTGCCTTATGTCGACATAGTTCTTTAGTTCCACATGTTACCTTATGTCGACATAGCCCTTTAATTCCACATGTTCCCTTATGTCAGCATAGTTCTTTAGTTACACATGTTCCCTTATGTCCACATAGCCCTTTAGTTCCACATGTTCCCTTATGTCAGCATAGTTCTTTAGTTCCACATGTTCCTTTATGTCCACATAGCCCTTTAGTTCCACATGTTTCTATAATGGCCAACGTTCTTTGTTTCCTCATCATGCCCCCCCCCATGTTATGCAGTTCCCATCTACTATCTTACCGTAAATCGTATTAGTTTCAAAAAATGGATCTTCTTCTGCAAACATTTCTTTTGTCCTTCTTGTAGACATCGAACTTGAAGTGATGTTTTCTTTGTCCTAGGTACACACACAATAAATAAAAAAAAATATCACTGTAGAAATATGCGTAGAGTTACATTTATATCTACATAATGTGTAAACATTAACACATAATGTACTAAAATTAACCTCTACCTAATGTGTTGACAATAATCTCTACACAATGTGTCAACAGTTATCTCCACATAATGTGTTAACATAAACATTAACCTCTACCTAATGTATTAAAATTAGCCTCTACCTAATGTGTTGACAATAATCTCTACATAATGTTTTAACATTAACCTCTACGTAATGTGTTGACATTATCTTCTACACAATGTGTTAACTTTAATTTAAACGGCTCATTCATTTGAAAAATATTTTTTTATTGATTTTCTTCGTCAGTCCTTTTTAAAATCTATTTTTGTTTTTTTTTATTTCTTAAATTTTCTTTCAAAGAGGAAAACCTTTAAACTAATACAAAGGCGATCAGCCGAAATCTTAAACACGTATCGATTCCATAGGATCGATTTACAACCGGCGGGTCCACGTTTCATTTGATCTAATCACTTTAACTAGTATCGAATCCAACCAGTTGGAAACTAACTTAGAGAAGACATAAAGGGGAAATAAATTAACGAGAGTTTTGTGTAAAAATATTGGATAACGTCCCTTTGATTTTTTAAATTTATATGCAAACTGTTTGATTGGCCCTCTGTCCTACTTATGCCTCTGTATTTGTATATATATTTTGTCATTTGTTTTTAAATATGTTAAAAGTATGTTGATGTTTTTTTGTGTATGTGACATGTTTCACAATTTTTTGCTAGACTCAATATCCCATAGTGCTTGCATACATAGCAGTGGTGTTGCCAGATTAACTTGCGCCCGGGATACAATAACTTTTTAATACCTTGTTAGCGCCCCCATTAGAAAACCATTTAATATTGTATGTAAAATATACCATTTGGCGCCCCTTTGTGAGTAGAATAGAACTAGAATGTTTAGCTTTAGTTTGGACAATAACTAAATTAAGCAAATACTTGCTAGGCAATGAGTTCACTGTGTTAATAGATCACAAACCTTTAGCTAACCTAATTACCAAAAGCATAAATAATGCCAAACGAACACGCTGGTCTTTGTTATTGCAAGACTACTCATTTAACATAAAATACATTAAAGGGTCAAGTAACCATATCCCAGATATTTTGTCGAGACTCAGTCAGAAATAAGTATATTTTTTTTTGTGAGTAAACATATTGAATTGTTTAAACAAAAAAAATGCTGTATTGGGACAATAAGAGTAAATATAATTAATTGAAATAACAAGTATAAATATATGAATATAGGAACAATAATGAAATATAAATTTTATTGGAACAAGTAACAATGAAATATAGTAGAACAATAACGATAATGACTAGAAATATAAGAATATTGGAACTATAAGTAAAAATAATATGGATATTCGAAAGATTAATACAAATAAGAGTTGTATTTGAAAATAAAAGATTGGTATGTATTGAGAATATAATATAATACATGAATAATGATGATGACATTTAAGCTTGTCAGGTACACTATTGTATTGAGTAAATTGACTCAAATATTTTTTTAATAATATATTAAAGAATTCATGTTGATGATTGATGCATAATGTATTTAAAATAAAAATATGCATGCTTAATTGAGATGAGAATGAGGAGAGATTGTGTTTAAAATAAAACACATACACCAAACAAGTATAATGTACATGAGAATATGTTGTAAGAATGATTAATTACTCATTCATTTCATTCACATTGATGAAAATATTATTGAAGTTTATGCAAAGATTTTATTATGCAATGATTACTAATGCATATTTTATTGAATTTGTTCATTGTTTGAAGTTAATTGTTCAATTTTTTATAATGATCTTAAAAAGTAAAATTTTGTTAAATCCAATCAAGGGATTATTGATTATGACATTGATTATTGTCAAGAAGACTTATTAGTCTCAAAAATGTAACTTGAACAATTATTGACTAAAGAAGTCAAAGATATGAAGATTGCATTAATATATGAATTTTATTAAAATGATGTTTAAAAAATTGTTTTTTTATATGTCAGAAGACATAATAAATTGTACATGATGATAATATTAAATATGTCAAGATAAATTGACACAAAAAAGTGCAAAGTTAATATATTCACACTATATAAAATGATGGGAAAGACATAAGAAAAATGTCTTATATAATTGATGAGTGCAGAATGAATATTGTCAAATCACTAAGGAAAGAGTTATTGACAGAAGACAAAAGAAAAGGTCTTCATAAGAGATAAAAGAAAAATGACTTGCTAGATAAAGCAAGGTAATTAATAAGTTGAACAAAATATTGTTGCAACAGAAGAAGTTTGTCAAAAGACAACATGAAAAATATATTGTACTGAAATAAAATGCTCTCATACAAAAGAAAAGAATGATATTGATGTGAAGAAAAGTGTTGAATATTAAAAATAAATTCATGAAGTGAATATATACAAAGAAATGACAATTAAGTCATAAGGTGATAGAAAATAATCACTAAAAAAAAAAGAGAAGAGAGAGAGAAAAGAGGGGAGATAACAATGATAATTAAAAATGCACTTAAAACTTATTAAGAAGTTATGGTACTTGTATAAAATTAATTATTGTAAATTTTTTTTGGTTTTGAAACTGAATTGATAATAATATTTTTAAAAATTGAATAAATTTTTATGTCAATATTATGATATGCTATATGATGCATTTAAAAATTGAAATATGAGATATAGTATTGACAAGAATATTTTTATTAATAAATTTTGTATCATAACTGGTTTAATATTTGTATCATAACCATTTTGTTTGACATTTTGTAGATACATTGACATTTTTTTATAAGGATTATTAGTGATTTGATGTATAAAATTTGTATTTTATTTGACAAAAGTAAATTTTATTAAATTAATGACAGAAAAACCAGAGACAAACTAAAAAACTAAATGTATAACATTAGTTTTTAAAGGGAAGGGGGATGTTGTAATAATGTTATTTGGCACAGAGATGAAAATTATCTGGCCACTTAGTTTAGCGGAAGTGATTTTATTTAGTTAGAGCAGACGAGAATAATTAGACGATAGAGAGACGATATATTTCTTCAGACATGATTAGACGATAGATTTCTTGAGAGGATAATTGACAAGACTAGAGGAACTACGACATCATCATTTTATTCTACTATATTATACATCATTAAAGTAAGATTATTCAAGTGTAAATAAATACATATATATATTTCAACAAACTGTTTATTCAGTGTTTCATAACTGTTAATATATGTGTTACGTCTCACACATATCTGTGGACACTTCATTTAATGTACAAATAATAAATATACAAGAAACTCAGAAGAGACTGGCTAATCGGTCATACTACAAAGGATTTATATACACCTACCACAAGAAGAAGTGTCAAGTAAAATATATATTATACACAAGCAATTAATACACAAAATACAGCCATGACACCCACCAATCACGACGCCTCTGCATACACAGACCCTCTAAAGTGCATCAAATAATATATCACTGCCCGACTGTTTCCATGTAAAATGGAACGGTTTTGTTCAATCATGAATGAAACATGAGCACTTTTACCTTTTGATGCACGCGTACATCTCGGCAGAGTCGTAGAGTTTCATGTGGATGGTGGTGGAGGCGAGTGGTGGCAGCTGTTGATAGTCGCAGGTCATCAGTTTGACGACAATGCTCTGGGCTCGACTCATGTAATCAGGTATACTCAGTAATGGCAGGCTGTAATGGGGGAAATCGGGGGGTGGAGAGATACATCTGTCATTTTAACATTTTTTAAGCCCACTAGATGTATTATATTTTTTTGTATATTCGTGCACTATAACATTGTCTGGTGGAAGGGGTGGAGGAAGCTCGTTTTTTTTATCCAATGACACCCCCCTCCCCCCAGTTTCGATGGGGTGGAACCACACCGTGTGAATGATCTCATTCTTACTAAGGTCCTGGCGAAGTTTCCCAGGTTCACATATGGTCACAGTGAAACAGCCGAGTGTGTGACATTTCCTTCACATGAGAATTGTCACTCGTCATCACCAATACTTGTTTGAAAACGTCTTACTATTGCTACACATGAGAATTGTCACTCGGCATCACCAATACTTGTTTGAAAACGTCTTACTATTGCTACACATGAGAATTGTCTCTCATCATCACCAATACTTGTTTGAAAACGTCTTACTATTGCTACACATGAGAATTGTCACTCGTCATCACCAATACTTGTTTGAAAACGTCTTACTTATTGCTACACACGAGAATTGTCACTCGTCATCACCAATACTTGTTTGAAAACGTCTTACTATTGCTATACATGAGAATTGTCACTCGTCACCACCAATACTTGTTTGAAAACGCCTTACTATTGCTATACATGAGAATTGTCACTCGTCACCACCAATACTTGTTTGAAAACGCCTTACTATTACTATACATGAGAATTGTCACTCGTCATCACCAATACTTGTTTGAAAACGTCTTACTATTGCTACACATGAGAATTGTCACTCGTCACCAATAATAATTTAAAAAAAAAACGCCTTACTATTTATGATTCTTGTTCTTATATTTCTCCTGTTGGCTCTGAAAGCTCTTGGCCAGGTCGTGTAGGGGCTCAAAGTATGTGTAGACCTGTGCAGATTGGTGAATGATGTCAGTGGTCAGACTGGAGCCGCTCCTGCCGTATGTCACAAGAATGATCTGACGTCTGGAATCTGGGTCCTGCAATGTGTGAACACATCAAGGCGTTTTATTTAAAATGTCAGTTTTAGATTCAGTTTTACCAAGAAACAAACCAACAATCGTGAAAAAATGTTTTTTTAATTTTTTGGTTTTCGCATAGACAGTTAGCAGTGTGTACTACAAACCATGCACTATACACGTCTGGACCTATGTACTACAAAATATGCACTATACAATTCTGGACCTATGTACTACAAACTATGCACTATACAATTCTGGACCTATGTACTACAAACTATGCACTATACAATTCTGGACCTATGTACTACAAACTATGCACTATACAATTCTGGACCTATGTACTACAAACTATGCACTATACAATTCTGGACCTATGTACTACAAACTATGCACTATACAATTCTGGACCTATGTACTACAAACTATGCACTACACACGTCTGGACCTATGTACTACAAACTATGCACTATACACGTCTGGACCTATGTACTACAAACTATTCACTATACACGTCTGGACTTAGAGGCTTAATAACAAATATTCAGTTTATTAAACCGGTCATCGAATCAAACAGAAACATTCTAGATATGGGGTGGGCAAACTTTATGAATCGCGGGGCATACAAACAAAAAATTTGACCGGCGGGCCGGGCCAAGATCAGTTGGATGGAGTGTGGACATGAACGAGTATACATTGAATGCAAACCTTGTGTGATAAAAGCTAAGTGTCGTGCCTAACTCTGAAACTAGTAGCGGGCCGGACTAAGCAATCTCCTCGAGGCCAATCGTGGCCCGCGGGACAAAGTCTGCCCAATACTGTTCTAGATACATTTTAAAATTGTATCTAATTAGTCTATCAATTATATTCAGAGTAAAAACATATTGGCTAGAAGTAAAAAGACGAACTTATTAGTTTGTATATAATAAATATGTAACAAGTCGTATTATCTTGGGGCCTGGGAAAGTTTTAACCCACTGGTTCTTTAAGTGTGTTTAGCGAACCATAACATGGTCGCGGACGAATTTCAGGTGGATAGCGCAAAAAAAAATAAAAGATAGTAATTGATGAAGATGTATGCCTAATTACAGCTCTTAAAAGTTGTGCCCTTTTGACTTTTTTATCTTTAAAGGTAATCGCGAAAAGCCAATTGGTTTTCGGAGTGAGTTGCGGAGAGTAATCTTTTGAGAATCATTCGTTTAAACTTATTTGAGTAAATATAGTTGTTGTCTTGGAGACATCGTTGTCAATTTTATTATTTTTTTATTATTTTTCCCCACTACAATTTTTCCATAACTTGAGATTGTTTAACTCCTGCTTAGCCGACAAAGGGGATAAACATTTTACTTTAAAATATTGCAGAGTGAATGTAAATGTTATTTGGAAAAACAGACCCACTGTTTCTAGGGTTAATATCATCACCAATTTGATCATTCAGAAAATAAAGACGATTTAATTATGTGTGGAGTTTTAAACCATGTGGACACTTCATCATCCTATTATGTGGTTGCTTTATGTGGACACTTTATGTGGATACTTTATATGGACACTTCACATGGACACTTTATGTGGACAATTTATATGGACACTTTTTGTGGACACTTTATGTGGACATTTATATGGACACTTTATGTGGACACTTTATGTGGACATTTATATGGACACTTTATGTGGACACTTTATGTGGACATTTATATGGACACTTTATGTGGACACTTTATGTGGACATTTATATGGACACTTTATGTGGACACTTTATATGGACACTTTATGTGGACACTTTATATGGATACTTTATGTGGACCATTCTTTATATGGACACTTTATGTGGACACTTTATATGGACACTTTATGTGGACAATTTATATGGACACTTTATGTGGACACTTTATGTGGACACTTTATATGGACACTTTATGTGGACACTTTATATGGATACTTTATATGGACCATTCTTTATATGGACACTTTATGTGGACAGTTTATATGGACACTTTATGTGGACACTTTATATGGATACTTTATGTGGACCATTCTTTATATGGACACTTTATGTGGACACTTTATATGGATACACTATGTGGACCATTCTTTATATGGACACTTTATGTGGACACTTTATATGGACACTTTATCAAATCTTTAACCCAACGAATGTGTTATAAAAAAAATAACACCAACTAAATATAAAGAAAGGACAAAAATAAAATATTTCCCATACCCATTTAAAGTCTGACGTTGTGCCATTGTGTGAAGTTTGTCTGGCCAGTGAGTCTTGTACATGACCGGATGTGTCCACAGATTTAACACTGACGGATCTGGATGCTGATTGGTGCAGCTCTGTAAACAGACGAGAAAAAAAAAAAGGATTGATTCATTTTGGCCTTGACCTAAAAAAAAGTTAAAATGTTTTCTTTTTTTTTTTTGTTTGATTCTTCAAAATTTAATAAAAAAAAACTAATGAACTTGAAAAGTGATGTATTTATTTATTTCTATTATCTTTGTGTGTATGTGTTTTGACATGTTTTTTTTTTATTTCCCTTAACTGGTGGGGTCGTTTGGGGGCGGGGGACGAATGGACACATCAACGATTATACATTGGTTAATGGGCGGCAAAAAATAATATCCACTTCATACGAGAAAATGGGTTGCCGGACTTTTCGACCTGGGACAGTTCGGCCCCGCCATTTCGACCACGGACCATTCGACCCTGTCAACTGATACAAATAATATTTGAATTATTATTTCTTTGTTTTAAATATTTTGACTTTGTTCAACATGCGTATAATTGTTTAAGATATTTGTATGTTTTATTTTAAATGAGTGATTTAATTGTTTAAAATATGTGCTTTGGTCTTTGTCTTAGCAATGGACACAAATTGTGTCAATTATATGTGAAGTGACTTTTCCACTCAACAAATCTTTTTGCTCCCTATTTTGATTATAACCAAGCTCTGATACAATTACAGCGTGTCAATCTCACACCTCATGTCATGTCTAGCAAAAATGCAGGTGTTAAGTGTTGCCAGACAGGTAAAAGAAATAATATACACATAAGACAGCAGGTAAATGTTATACTGAACCTATCTACCTTGGATATTGGTCACTTAGGTCACTTGTGGGTGTGGCTAGAGTAGACACTAACCATTGGTCAATGAAACTCATGTGCAACCATGTGGCCTGGATATGAGATATATTGTCGATCTTTAAAAACAAGAATGTGCTTAGAGCATAACGACAATCAGAGCTCATACCCCTTTACAGAAACACGTATTTTAAACAATTAAAACACATATTTAAAAAAAATTAAAAAACATATTTTAAACAATTAAAACACATATTTAAAACAATTAAAACACATATTTTAAACAAAATTAATACAATATCTTTAATACGTATACACATGTTGAACAAAGTTAGTAAACATATGACAGGGTCGAATAGTCCTTGGTCGAAATGTCCTGGAGTTAAAGTGTCACGGGGTCGAACTGTCCGGGATCGAAAAGTCGTAGTACCGAGAAATTGACGTAATCTTTACGATATTAAAGAAAATGCACGAAGAGGAGGTGTATGTAAACGATAATGTACGTTGAAAAATATCAATCAATATCACTGTGTAATTAAGTCATTTTGAATGTCTAGATGTGTCTACTCTCTTCAATGGAATGTCTAGATGTGTCTACTCTCTTCAATGGAATGTCTAGATGTGTCTACTCTCTTCAATGGAATGTCTAGATGTGTCTACTCTCTTCAATGGAATGTCTAGATGTGTCTACTCTCTTCAATGGAATGTCTAGATGTGTCTACTCTCTTCAATGGAATGTCTAGATGTGTCTACTCTCTTCAATGGAATGTCTAGATGCGTCTACTCTCTTCAATGGAATGTCTAGATATGTCTTTTCTTTTCAATAAATGTCTAGATATGTCTACTCTTTTCAATGAATGTCTAAATGTGGCATCAAAAATCTAACTTAATAGCTCAGTATGTCAATGTACATACCTATCAGAATATGTTATTCTTAAGTCAATGTATGTCTTAATATATCAATACAAGGACCCCCCCCCCCCCGAGACCAGAGCACATTGGACAAGGCTGTGGTGATAGGATTAAGATATTTACACAAGTACACTCCCCTGATAAAATTAGGATGACAATTAGATTTTAAATAAAACTAAATACCAGCTTCTACAATATACTATTTTTTGTTATATTAAAATATTATTATTTTATTGTAGAAGAATTTAGGTCGTATTATCGCTTGAGATAGTATTAACTCAATTTATTCTGAAACCACGAATTATATACATGTATATATATATATATATATATATATATATATATATATATATATATACTTAATTATTTTTCTTTAAATAGTATTTATTTAAATGAATGAAGACCATTTTTTAGATACAAAACAATCCACACGCGCATTTTTTTTACCGTCATACTAACACAATGCATTTCCAAATTGTATAGTTATGAGATAGGATATCTAAGTATATATCTGTTATTGTTTGAATGATAGTTATGAGATAGGATATCTAAGTGTATTTGTTTGAATGTGCAGGACATGACTACACTAGTGTGTGTTCAACATACAGCTGCAGTATAATCAATAACAACATAAGCAAATGCTTGAACTAACCTCTGCTAGTTATAAGAATGATGAGAACCAATATGATCGCAAAGTACAGAGTCAGTCGATACTTGATTAGGTACTTTGTACACAGAAAACTGTCAGAAGAGAAGTAAAATCAGTTCTCGTGATTCAAGTTACTTCTACAGCTTTATTAAGTCACCAATCGTTTATTCATTGAAAAAAAATTCATATAAAACTTTCGCAGTGGCTACAAGTACAGCCAACTGGAATTATTATTATTTTTTTCCGCCGTCCAGCTATAGAAGGACTGCATATTATTGCATATTTTTTGTTTTCGGGGCTAGGGTTAGGGTTAGGAATAGGGTTAGGAATAGGGTTTGGGGTTAGGGTTAGGCGCAATATCTATAGCCGGACCCTGAAAAAAATAATACGGAGTCCGTCTAGAGCGCATGCGCACATCTATAGCCGGATCCCGGAAGAAAATAATACGGAGTACGGTTAGCCGAGCGCATGCGCACATCTATAGCTGGACGGCGGAAAAAAATAATAATAATTCCAGTTGGCTGTACTTGTAGCCACTGCGCAAAACTTTTTATAACGTTCAATGACATCCACCGAAGGATGTTTTTTTTTTTGGTGTCAGTACACTCCCCTGATTTAGTGAAAAGGCCAATAAAAATTTATAAAACTAAATGCAGCATAATATTTTGTTAAAAGAAATAATATATGGTGTCTTGCTTTGTATCTACGTATCTGTCTATGTAGTATCGATACCAATCTGGTGCATTCGATATTCACAATGAACCAGGCCTACAAGGTTGTGAAACAAAGGACACGAAGGTTTGTTGAACTGTGACACTAAACTTAATGTCAGTCTGACCACCAGCCGTTCTAGGACATATTTCATTTGCACTACCAACCCACCAGTTAATATTATATGGTTTTTGAATGGGGGGGGGTGCTAAAAGATATTATGCCCCGGGCGCTAGTTTAGCTTGCTACACCACTGATAGTAAGTGTAGATTTTCTGTTAAAAGTTAAAGACCAAAACTGAATTTTAAAAGTTTCAGAAGCAACGAAGAAGACAGTGTTTGAAATAGGTCAAAGGTTACATTCAGAGCCGTTTTAAAAGATAGGCAAATTAGGTTGTTTCCCAGGGGCCTCCTACTTCTTAGGCGTGGCTGTTAGGACTTTAACGTTGCGTTAACCTAATAGGACTTGAACTTTTGGGGAGAGGGGCAGAGTGGCCTCAAATATTAAAGAGTATAAAGGGCCCCAATATTTGCAAGCGGCAGCGTTGACAATGATTTCGCCCAGTATCCATAAATGTAACCGTGTCTCGAGCCCAGAAATGTAGCTTTTCCTAGGCCCCGCAAATATGTGAGTGAGAAAGTCCCAGTGTGTCTCCGAGTTTTTAAAAGGATTTGAGTGTGCCGCGAGTGGGAAGAAAGGTTGAGGAGCACAGGTCCAGTGACACGGTTTTAATTATCTCCACGAAGATCTGTACTGCTTATTGAATAAAACAAATATCAGTTTTAACCCGCGCTGTTGCCGTACCTATGTGACCGGGGGCTGGGTGGGGGGTGAAAGTCGAAGTGACTTTGCGAGGTGTGTAATATAAACTATGCGCTGTGTTCGTCTAAAGTCAGAGCTTTAACACACCAATCTTTCTCCATAACTGACAGCGAGAACAGATTTCACTGGTAATAAGTGGTGATAGTTCAACAGCACTGTAATGATGTAGACTAGAGAGGGAACCCAATGTATCATACAGTTCTAATACCATTGAAGCAGCCATTTTTAGTCGTCCCCGCCCCTCCTCCGACCCCCGTGACTAATTCAAATTTGGGCAAAATATGCACACAGTTCTAACGGTTGAATCAATTATGACATAATGTGGCTTTAAATGAGTTTAGTCCGACTTCAATTACCGTAGATACTCGCGTAAAGTCGAAAAATATATGCCTTTAAATTCACTGAAAACAAAAACAGGCTTGACTTATCCGCGGGTAACACAATATTCCATAGAATTTGGGTAACGACATTGTACACTCAACACCACTAGGTAACGAGGGCAATGGCGGATATTGAAATCATAGACTCAACATTTATTTGGCGCAGCGTTTTGCAGCTCTTTATTAAATTTGCATTGAATTGTTTCTGTAACCACAACCAGGCCCGTAGCGTGCGGGGGGCCGGGGGTAGGGCCAGGGGCAGAGCCCTCCCTGCATTTTGTCTGGCCCCCCTCTGCTTGTTGCTCTATTTAGTAACATTTATTTCCTACCCCCCTGCTATAGGCCTGGCCCCTGCTGTAGAATTTTCACGCTACTGGACTGCCCAAAACACTTCTAATTTTCTAATAGCATCAATACTTCTAAACTAAATGAGGCGAAGTGGCTGGATAGTTTAAATTGTACAGTACTTGCAATGCAATCGTGAGAGTTGGAATCCAGTCATGCGCGGGTCATAAAAAATGTCGTAATTTTCGGTATAAAAATACTCTCGACTTATCAGCGAGATCGACTTATACGAGAGTATCTACGGTAGTATTTTTTAAAATAATAATTTCATTATTAAATCTTGTAACAAATTAATATGCTTTGGCTTTTTAAAGTAATTTAAAATATCCAGGAATGTGGCTGTCATGCGTGATGAACCCTGAACTTTACAATAAAGGTCAAACATTTCCTCCTAACAACCTAATGTGTGGCTTAAAGACAGAGTCAACCAATTCTTTACAAAAAAGTTTTCTTCTTTTAACTTTCTTCGTGTTTTAATGTTTGTTTCCCTACGTCTAGCAACTGTTTGTGCTATGCACACAGACAACGGAGTCAGTGATTTGTTTCGATAAAAATCTTCCTGTCTCTTTGTTTTGTTTATATATGTATCCATGGTTACTGAAAAATGCACGAGTCGAGTGCGAGACAGACATGGATATGGATATGGCTCCAGCAAACGTCTTCCTGTGGAGTTCTCTCTCTCTCTCTCTCTCTCTGTGTGTGTGGAGCTGTTTGTGTGGAGCTGTTTGTGCCTCTCATCAAATAAAGTTTTCTATCTATCATGCTAGCCACATTACTGGACTTAGGGGGTTGGGGGGGGGGAGTGGGTCCGGGGGGGAGTGGGTCCGGGGGTAAACAGAAAATGACCAACTTAGAGGTCCGGAAGAAGTATTGCGCTTTGATTATCCATTGCTCGAGGATGGATGACTTTGATGGATTGACCAAGGGGGGGGGGTGAGAGAATGCAATTTATGGATTATATCAACCTCTTATCAGTTATTACAGATGGTTTGAAAAGGTTTTTCCAGCTTAACTCCAGAACACAAGACAGTAAACAAGAATATATTCTTTCGAATATTTCATATTCATTAAGCGGAAAGTAAAATGTTCTATGTGAGGATTTATACTTTAACTGTCTGATTTTACTAATTATAGTTTACGGTGGTGTATCGGTCATAAAAGAAAAGTGGGGAAAGCCTCAAATTACATGTTGACAAACCCTAACTCATATAACAATTACAGCAAGAACCCTAACCCATATAACGATTAACAACAAAAACCCTAACCCATATAACGATTAACAACAAGAACTCTAACCCATATAACGATTAACAACAAGAACTCTAACCCATATAACAATTACAGCAAGAACCCTAACCCATATAACGATTAACAACAAGAACTCTAACCCATATAACGATTAACAAACAACAAGAACTCTAACCCATATACTGATTAACAGCAAGAACCCTAACCCATATAACGTTTAACAACAAGAACTCTAACCCATATAACGATTAACAAACAACAAGAACCCTAACTCTACCTCACCCTCAAGCCTGATGTAACATGTGAATGACTCCATACTAACGTTAGCACTATGACCTATTCAACAATAATTCTTAAAATAATGCTTTACTATTGACGCGTTAAAACATTAGTAAGAGAAAGTGTTTTTCTATGTACAACTTACCTCTTCATCTTGCAATAATCATCATTGCTCTGTTTTGTATTTTTACAACTCAACCTATTGTTTGTTTTTTATTGTAAATATAATCAATCTCCTATAAATGAATTGTGCATTTTTTTCTTTTTCAACTCCTATAACAGATGAATTTCTGTGTTAATTTGATTTTTTCCCACCTCTGTCGACGTCTAGTCTTCCATAATGCAGCAGTATGAACGGGTTGATAACACAATAGACTCACACCTGGTGGGGTGAAGTGATAAGTCTTGATCGGGGCGTCTTCACTTTGACAACATCAGGTCAATACAACTCATTATGTTTAACTAAGTCGTTCTCATACTGTGTGTGTGGGTTTTTTTGTTCACCCCACAGAATGATTATATCCTAAGTAAGTCACAACGATAGCCATATGAACGTGTTCAATGATTATATCCTGTGTTCAATGATTATATCCTAAGTAAGTCACAACGATAGCCATATGAACGTGTTCAATGATTATATCCTAAGTAAGTCACAACGATAGCCATATGAACGTTTCAATGTTTATATCCTAAGTAAGTCACAACAATAGCCATATGAACGTGTTCAATGTTTACATCCTAAGTAAGTCACAACAATAGCCATATGAACGTGTTCAATGATTTTATCCTAAGTAAGTCACAACGATAGCCATATGAACGTGTTCAATGATTATATCCTAAGTAAGTCACAACAATAGCCATGTGAACGTGTTCAATGATTATATTGTAAGTAAGTCACAACTGTAGCTATATGAACGTTTCAATGTTTTTATCCTAAGTAAGTCACAACAATAGCCATATGAACGTGTTCAATGATTATATCCTAAGTAAGTCACAACAATAGCCATATGAACGTGTTCAATGATTATATCCTAAGTAAGTCACAACGATAGCCATATGAACGTGTTCAATGATTATATCCTAAGTAAGTCACAACAATAGCCATGTGAACGTGTTCAATGATTATATTGTAAGTAAGTCTCAACTGTAGCTATATGAACGTTTCAATGTTTTTATCCTAAGTAAGTCACAACAATAGCCATATGAACGTGTTCAATGATTATATCCTAAGTAAGTCACAACAATAGCCATATATGAACGTGTTCAATTATTATATTGTAAGTAAGTTACAACTGTAGCTATATGAACGTGTTCAATTATTACATCCTAAGTAAGTCACAACGATAGCCATATGAACGTGTTCAATGATTATATCCTAAGTCACAATGATAGCCATATGAAGGTGTTCATTATAACAAAATGTTTGCAATGGTTGAACCATGAACGGTTCTAAAAACGTAGCGACCAATAAACTGAGAATAACTGAGTCATTAATTATATGAATACATGTTCAATTTCAACTTTTCATATTATTAAACGTTTAGTTTGCAATATTTAGAGCAAGGGCACACAACCTGTGTCAGTGTATGAGGTAAAGGCCGCACTGAAACAAAAAATCATTACATTATTTACTTCTTCATTAAACATATTGATATAAACATGTCTGTCGGCCGCAGTAGACTAGAATGTTTAATGAAGTCATCATGATTGAATAGGCTGAGAATCCGTTACTTATAGAAATATATTTGCTATGACACTCACGAATATTCATGATTAATCAACTTTAAAATTCATCAGCGACCCACAAAATGAGATCCGTTGTTTTACAGAACTGAAATAGTTGATACACGTATCGGTCTTAGAATACAGAGATATACATTTGTTGTTGATGATTTGTCCAAACCATGCCGTCGTCTTACGTCGCTTGATCGTTGCCTTGATCGTTTCCTGAGGGCCCACGATTGAGGATATTTTTTTCCCAGACTGTCTTGCATACTTGCATGTGATACTACTGTTTACTACTTGCATATGACGCTACTGTCTAATAATTGCATATGAAACTACTGTAGACATAGGCCTACTTGGATATTAAACTACACGTACCTTCTAAGCAGTGGCTTATATATTAGGGTGGCCCAAAATAACTTTTTGTCAAATTTTTTTGGAGCATTTTGTTTTTTGTGTTACCTTTACCTTCAAAACAGCACAGATAAAATTTCATGAATATATGACTTTATTTAGTACTGCCTCATCGACACTGAAATTTTAAATCATTTTGTATGAATTTTGAATGTATGTATAAATAAAGCACACAGAAAATGCTAGAAGGTTCTGGAAAGTTTTAGAAAAAATCTATATCATTCTAGAAGGTTCTGGAAGGTTCTATGAAATCTTTAGGAGGTTCTAGAATCTTCTAGAAAAACGTGGAAAAAACTTGAGAAGGTTCCGGGAAATTCTAGAAATCTCCAGAAGTTTTGATTTTCATATAAATAGCCAGCTTCACCAGTGCATTTCAATTTAGTTATAAGAATCAAGTGTTATAAGATCAAATGTTGCGGCTATACAAATATCATTCATTTAGTTATGACTACGAGGTCGAAAAGTGTTGTTAATTAAATGGCATAGAAGTTGACACAATTCCTGTTTATTGAGCTATGTAATGCCCCTAATTTAGACTACTGGCCAATGGTATGTTTACAAACACAGCCTTCTGGCAGTCAGTTGTTACTATTTTTTCATTAACTATTTCTTTGCTTGTATACTGTCCAGTGGACATCCCATTCGAATGTCCATTGAGCTATGTACTGTCCCTAATTTAGACTACTGGCCAATGGTATGTTTACAAACACAGCCGTCTTGTTGACATTCGGTAGAATTTGTTCATGACGACATTGAGCTAGGTACTTCCCCTAATTGAGCCAACTGGCCGATGGTATGTTTACAAACACAGCCGTCTGACAGTTAGTTGGTACAATTTTTTCATGACATATTTCTTTGTATTCTGTCCAGTGGACATGCCAATGTTTGTTGAGCTAGGTACTTCCCCAAATTGAGCCTACTGGCCAATGGTATATTTACAAACACAGCCGTCTTCAATAAGACATTTGGGGGTAGTACAACTGGACCGGATGTGCTGCTATTCAAGCGCTTTGAGACATTTTGGCCAAAAATAAGACAGGCAGAATTTAGTATATGCCTTGATTTTCGACTGGAGCAAAATCTCAAGCCATTAAAAAGAAGTCATCACATTTAGTTTAAATATGCTCGAAATGAAAGACAACTCAAGATATTTGTCTCGTGAAGATTACAAAGAACTCCTGACTGAATTGTATCTTCATGGGAGGAATTTCCCCCTTGGGGTGCGTTTTCGTGTTTAGAGAGCTTATCACCATGCAATGTGAATGTCTAAAATAATCTACATAATGAAGATTTATCTCTTCCTTCATCAATTCAAGCTGATTAAGCATGAAGACAGATCAGTTGCAGAATTGGGTATCTTTGCATCCTTGGTTTACATTAAAGCTTGGATTCAGTGTCCCATTCTAGCAGACGCACCTCTGAATGATCTGGATTTTATCAAGCTGCTTATTAATTATAAGAATGTTTCTCCCTTCATTTCTCAGACTGCATTGAAAACGATTGGCCGACATCTCTGGTACCTTAGTGCAGTACTCATTCCTCTGGTAATCTTTTGTCGACATGTCTCAGTGGATGAGAAAAACAGACTTGCTGCTTGCTTGAGGCAATTCATGGAGAAATCTTCTGATGATTAGAAAGAAGAAATGTGTATCCGCAGCACAAATGATCATTCAGCACTTCCTAATGTGACATTAAAGGATTTTATGACCTCGTCATGGCTTCTCGTCTTTAATGCTCTTCTGCTTCCCACAAATTTTCTCATGACTGGCAACAAACTCCATCCTTTCAGAAAGCAACAGCAGTGGTTTCTTCCTTGAAAGTTGTCAATGACTGTGCCGAGCGGGAAATCGCACTGGCATTATCATTCAACTTATCTCTCACCAAATCAGAGGAGGAAAAGCAGTGCTTGCTCCAAATTATTGAACAGCATCGCAAAGAGTTTCCAGGTGCAAAAAAAACAACTGTGCTGAAGAGATCGCAACTTGAAGACCTTCAGGACTCAGAAAGCACAAACTAAAAAAAAGTGTATTTTTGAATGGCGTACTTAGAACTACTCTGCAATTCAGTCAGGTTAATGTGTCATGTAACTTGTATTATTTTACTGTTTAATTTCTACTGTGTAATATAATTGTTCTTTGTATCTAAAAAACAGCATTTTAAACCTTGCAAAATTTTCATTTAATGCAACTGCCGAATGCCATAAACACCAGAAAACAAGTGCACCGAAGCAGTATTTATAGCAGCCCAAATGATGTGAAATTTGGTATACGTTTTAAATCCTAGTGAACCAGAAAATTAAATGATGAAAATCAACTTTATTTTTTTCCATTATAAAGTGAGCCACCATAATATATATATATATATATATATATATATATATATATATATATATATATATATAGGGTTGCCATATTTTTTCACGGACCAACCGGGACAGTTCTGTCTTTTTTACTTTATGTTTAGGGATGTCGGTTCCGGGGGGGGGGGTATGAAAACAGTAATGTAAAAAACACTTAAAATATAGAATAGATAATCTTTGTTATTTTATTCATAATGGTACACAAACATGATATTTTTACAAAACAAAACAGTTTTCTTCTTGTTGTACCACTCGTATTTTTCACTTCTGTAAATTTGTATTACTGTGTTACTTACCAAAATGTTACTGATCACACAAGAGCAGATTAATCATTCTCTGATCTAATAATTTTGCTCAATTATTTCCAAGAAACTGTGCCCTGAATCTAAACCGGGACAAATTCAACAACCGGGCGGGACACCGGGACAACCCAGTATATCCGGGACTGTCCCGGCCAAACCGGGACGTATGGCAAGCCTATATATATATATATTTATTTATTTATATACACACAGAGTCGGCTTTAGGTAAGAATCTTAAAGAAATTTGACATTTTATTCCTAGCATAAGTTTTTTTTTATCTTTGCAATTTTAACTATGATGACATAATACATTGCATAATACTTTTCATAATACAATACTTCATGTGTAAAAATGTCAATGTCAAACAAAATGTATGCGAAAAAACATTACAAGCAAGTGGGAGAAGGGGGGAGTAGGGCTTAGTTACAGTGACTATTAGCGGTTTTTGAGTTAATGAATATCAAAAGTATACACTCGCCCGCTTGATGGAATCAAGGGGTGCAAAACGCCCTGGGGACAAGAAATCAGAGTCGCGGAGTATTATGGTGCAAAGAAATATATGAGGGTGCAAAGGGGTGCAATACGCCCATGGTAGCACCTGAGGAGCGGCAACAGCACAATTTTGTTATGGGGACGATTTGAGCCCTGGCGGCAGAAGGGCTTAGTGCGGCCCTAACCAACAATGAAAGAAACACTGATCCCACAACAACAACAAAACTAATACCAATGCATTATTTGTAGTACATATCTAAAGACAGTAATGGCCAACAGTTTCAATCAGGCTTGTTGAGTCAATTAATTTGTCTTATGTCCAGAGGCGGATTGAACGAAGGGTGCATCGGGCGCCTACCATAAGCGTTGTCTTCGAAATCCCCCCCCCCCCCTTCAAAGCACCAACTTTACATTTGCGCCATTATTTCCCCTGTGTCTCTTAGAAAAGCCCAAACAAATGTTTCTGCTCCCGGTCGTCAAAAGACATTAATCTGCTTCTGGTAATGCCCACTGTCCTAGTTTGTTGTTAATGTAGACAAAAAAACAACATGCTACCAACTTACAAAACATTATAAGCATGTAAACTAAACATAGTACAACGGTTTAATTATAGATAATCACTTTAAAAAGTTGTGTATGTTGATGCATGTACTATAAATGGGGAGAAAAAACTCAATAAGATACTACTAGCTTTTATACTTAATAATATGTAAACAAGACTTAGTCCAGAAGTTTCAGTTAAGGGCAGAGGCATAGCGATGGGTGGGCAAGGGAGGCATCATGCCCCGGGCGCTACTCACAAATGGGTGCCAAATGTTATATTTTACATATAGTATATGGTTTTCGAATGGGGGGGGGCGCTGGTATTAAAAAGGTATTGTGCCCCGGGCGTGAGTTAAGCTCACTACGGCACTGGTTAGGGGAAACAACTAGCCTACCTCACATAGAGTTGCGTCCGCTGGTGTATGACTTGTGTACAATGAAGAAAAAAAAGTCAATGAAGATACTGCCAGCTATATTTTAAAAATATGTAAACAAAGCTTAGACTAACGGTTCACGGCCACCTTGACCTACCTAGAAGGCCGCCACCCAGCTTCAGTTAGAGCAGGGGTCGGCAACCTACGGCTCGTGAGCCGCATCCGGCTTTTTCGATGTCATATTGTGGCCTTCCACTTCCATGCGCAAATAATAATAATTATATTATTTTATATACCACATCCTAATCAAATACCATAATATTGAAACAAAAATTTTAGTGGCTCTTTAAAAACTGAGAAAACTGTAAATTATAACTTTTGGCTCTTCCGTCTCAAAAGGTTGCCGACCCCTGAGTTAGAGGGAAGACCCAAGCTAGCGATTTCAATAAGTGGAAACAACTTGCCCGCACAGTAAACAAGAGTCATGCCTACTGATCAAAGCGAATTATTTGTCCTAAAACTGTCAACAAAACATTGGTTTATGGTCAAATTCGGGTGGATCTTATGGATCTTTTGGTGGATGTGTGTCGTCAGAGACGGATTTTACGGCGGGCACACAGGGGGCTTCTGAAATGTCCCGCTTTTCTTTTTTGTTTTGTTTCAAATGACAGCAGGCTTGGTTTCATTTGTGAGATTTATAACTTGAGTTTTCAATCGTCGGTAAAACATAAAAGCAAGATTTGTTTAGTTTACGTTTATGATTGTCACTCTTACTTTGGCCAGATATGTTATAACATTATCATCTTTTAATGTATAAATGTTAACGTCTGTATACATGTCTGTCTGTCTTTTCCCCTTAAAATTTCTTTAAGGCTTGTGAAATTTTTTAAATGTTGACTTTATAAAAATAAAAAAAATATTTTTTAATTCACCCCAAAAAAAAAAATCCCTTCGCAAAAATATGGTCAAAGAGAGATAGCCAATGAATTATTTTGAAAGATTTTTTTCCTGTAGCAGTTATCCTAGTCTCCATCCCAAATGTCTGCAAACGATACTTTAATTTAGTGAAAGTCATTATTAAAAAAAATCATTTTTGTTCATCAGCTAAACAACAAATAGGGTGAACACAAATAGGAGACAGTTAGCTTGAAATTAAATCTTCTGCCTTTTTTTTAAATAGCACACTAATTATATGATAAATTAGTTTAAAAAGTGAGCGAGTACGTCTTTTGCTGTACAACGAACTAAGTTACTGTATCAAATAAAGTGGAGTACAGTACAACGAACTAGGTTACTGTATCAGATAAAATGGAGTGCAGCACAACGAACTAGGTTACTGTATCACTGATACAGTATCAGAAAAAGTGGAGTGGCTAATGCTACATACAACACGTTTGTTAATTCTCAGATACATCTCTGCTTAACATCGTTACTGCAGACAGCAAGTTCTTTAAAATACAGTTGAAAACAAAATTATTCTCAAGTCTCAGTCTGTGCTGCTTTTTGATTGGATAAGAAACATTCGGTAGGGGGTGCTCATGCAGCAGATTTTAGCATTGGGTCGATTCATCACTAAATGGAAATAAAAACCGAACGAGTTAGTGAAAAGTCTGACTCGTCAAGAAACAACAAAACCACACAAACACACAACACAAACACACAACACAAACAAACACATTAAAAACACACAATACAAACACACATTACAAACACACAATACTAGCAAACAATATAAACACAGTACAAACACAATACACCCATACAACACAAACACACACAAACACACAACAAAAACACACACCACAAACACACAACACAAACAAACAACACAAACACACAATACAAACACGCAACACAAACACACAACACAAACTCACATTAAAAACACACAATACAAACACACATTACAAACACACAATACTAGCAAACAATATAAACACAGTACAAACACAATACACCCATAAAACACAAACACACAATACAAACACACAACACAAACACACAACACAAACACACAACACAAACAAACAACACAAACACACAACACACACGCACAACACAAACACACAACACAAACACACAATACAAACACACAACACAAACAAACAACAAAATACAGAAACAAAAACACACAACACAAACACACAATACAAACACACAACGCAAACACACAACGCAAACACACAAAACAAACAAACAACACAAACACACAATACAAACAAACAACACAAACGCACAACACAAACACACAACAAAATACACAAACAAAAACACACAATACAGACACACTTTCGTAACAACTGACCTACTGAGAGTTCGAGTGAATACAAGAGTTATGACGATGTGGGATATTTCCAGAAAAATCAATAAATCCATATCTCTGTACAATGCCAATGTTGTCTGCAAACGACGAAAACACCTTATTATGACAATTAATACAACAGATAAATCAAGTTGAGGTTGAATCAATATATATATATATATATATATATATGGAACATACAGTGCCGTGGCCAGCTTAACTCGCGGCCGGGGCACATTACCTTTTTAGAGCCCCCCCCCCCCATTCGAAAACCACATAATATTACATGTAAAAATATATCATTTGGCGCCCCTTTGTGAGTAGCGCCCGGGGCATGATGCCCCCCTTGCCCACCACTCGCTACGCCTCTTGGAACATAAACATCATATTTTAATGATTTTACGAATTGACATTTAGAAGTAATTATACTGAAGTGATACCATTTGGTACTAGGGACAGATGCCTGTCCTCAGGAACTGATCTGACTAATCACCACTCATTCTAACGGAGAACAAAAACAATAAATGTAATAAGGGCAATTATGTGTAACTTTCATTTCCAATGCACAAATCAGATAACCACGTGGTTAGTTCCGACAATGAAGAGTTTTACTTTGATAAAGGTGTTGTGGCCCTTGACCAAGGATGTACAAAAAAAAAATACTGGGGTATCTGAAGTAAATCTTTTAACTGAATAGGTTAGATAACTGAGTTTTATTTTTCGTACATGTTTTTCTCCAGTGGGCTCCCTTAATCTCAAGATGTAGCAAGATTACGGCATTTCATTCGACTTAGTTTCGTGGCGCTTAGCCTAAATGTTTTAAATAGATGAACTGAAAAGTTTTTAATTTATGGAACCATCCATAAGGCAAGTATCATACTACTTAATAAAACACATGAAGTTCTGCCATATGTAAAACAATAATTATGCTGTATCATTAATTGCACATTATACTGTACCATGCATAATAAAATAGTGAAGCTACATCGTACAGAAGACTGTATACAGACGTGTCTTTAGTGCACAATAATTACGCTGTCATATGGGCATTGTTATAGATGGCACTTTACCTCCTGTGGCGCCTCCATGGTCACTGCACTACTGCACTATCGACTAGGTTGGAGATGAAAGAAGGGCACCTCAACAAAACCGTCGCATTAGTGGTTTATAGGATCTAAGAAATTTAATCTCATCCTTATAGGGACTTCACACATAGATGGAATAATGGGGAACGGGCATTACAATTTTGCAGTCGTTTGGGGCACATTTATGGGGCGGCATTTTTATATTTCTCCCCAGCCACAAAAAAAAAACTCCAATTACGTTACTGCCACTAGTTGTTAACGACTCCACTGTGTTTTACAGTTCATACAATAATAATTAATAAAGCTGGGACAGTAATACACCAAAAGGCTCCATTCATGTTTTAATAAAATAATTGCAGTAATCAAAGACTGAGGAAAACACTGCCAGCATCGATCAGTATAGCATGCTACAATTAAGTTAATTTAAATTTGATAAATAGAGTTAAATGTTTTTTTTTGTTGTTCAGAATTATTTATCAATGCAAAGTTCTGCCACCTCCCAGAGGCGGCTAGGTTGTTTTGCACTTCATGGGATTCATTGTTGTGGGACAGTATATAGTACATTGGTGAAGACCATCCAAAAATCAAATGTTATTTATTCAGTTCTCTAGTTTACTGTTGATTTACTGATTATGTTCTAAGTTCATATTTATCATTATTCTTTCCCTTTTGAGAGTATAGAATTTAACCGTTCATAAAGCTGTCCTACATAGAGTACTGCATAAATTGGAATTTAGGAGAATTAGAAATTGAGTTTTTTTTGGATTGAAAATGGACCAAAGAACATGGTGATTACGCTGATTTTAATACTTTATTACCTTCATCATGAGAAAATGGTGTTTTTTATTCTGATACAGAAGTCACGTCTTATAAATGTTCGTTAATATACATTTAAAAGAAATCTATTTTGTAGAAAACCACCACAGAAATACAAGCATGAGTATACAAGTATTCCGTTTTTTTTAGTTCGCTTCATTTCAATTTAAGTCAAAGCTGCAAGTGGCTGACAGTGCTGAATGTCTGTTGTGTATTGTTAATTTTACACAGGTGTAGCCTTCGTGTTGAACACACTGCCTTTGCAGCTAACACCTTTCAGTTTTGCACTTCCATGTAGCCAAAAGAAACCAGTTTATATGTCATGTGTGTGTGTGTGTGTGACCTGCAGTGTTAGACTCTTCAGTATGGGGATAACAATGTAATTAAATCACTGCATTGTGCTTACACTCACTGCATTGTGCTTACACTCACTGCATTGTGCTTACACTCTAGTGAAACTAGATTAAGATGACAATTGTATTGATTTTGTTACACAATGACTTGTGATAAGTGAACTCTGTATGAGACAACATGTTATAAAAACATTCTAGTTCAAACTTGAAATGTAAAACTTTATTTTATGTTTTCCAATATCCTATAAACAAAAATTTTCTGCCAGAAAAGTTTTGAACACAGAGCCAATAAATGTTAATTAACAAAATAATGAAATTAATTAACACAACAACAGGTAATGAACAAATTTCACTATATCTACTCTGTGTAACAAATACATGTAATAAGAAACACATTAAAATCTCCTAAGGAAAAAAAGAACTGTTCATTTAGTAATCTTTACATTAAATCTGCTATACTGATAAGAACACAGCAAATGAATACCAATATGGAAGACCGTAGCTCATTGAGGACTTGATTTGTTTAGGGTTTGGACCAGATCAGATTTTTGGTGTACAAAAGAAATCAGCACACATTTATATTTCACTTACACAAAAAAGCATAACAGGCTTCATATCACTTTAAAAGAAAATGATTCTTGCTTACAAACATAAACAAAAACAGTCAGTTAAAATATTCTAAAAAATTAAATTTGATATATTTTTCCAAAGTCAGATACTTTTTAATATATTTAGTATCTTTAGAATTCAATTTTTACGTTGTACAACTTATGCTCAAAAATCTTAGTTTTCTATAAAGTACCTTCAATCTCCTATACAAAGCATTTTATTCAATTTAATTCTATCAGAAATGGACAGAGTTATCAGATTATTGTTATTATTAATACTAAAACGAAAAAAAAAAAAATTCAAAACATAATGCATCTTTTATACTAAGTTATAGGTTATTATGCAATCAAACCTAAAAAAAACAATACATTTTTTTAAAGTTCACTGAAGGGGGGATTAAATATGCATTACAAATTTTCTTACAATCTGCAAACAAGTGGGAGAAATAAATGAATAAGTGGAGGTCTCAAAAGGGGAGGCTATCATTTTTGTATAGGAAAAAATAGCTCTGATCCTATCAAACTAATACACGTATTAATTATTCACACACAAAATGATTAGACATTTAGCATAAGGAAGTGAAGATTATCAGAAAGAAGTAATAAAAAAAAAAACAAGAATCAGATCATGATGAAATAAAATAATAGCAATATTATGCTTTTGGTCCTTCGGAATTTCTTCTCGGAGCAAATATATCAGATAATGGCCCTCAATGAGTTAAAACTTAATTATGATATATACATCAAAAGACAGAAAATTATGTTTTATATATGCTAATGTAAGTGAATAATGTCTTTTGATGTCATGTCTGATGACCAGCTATCAGTGACAGTGTCATCTTTCAGGTCATCATCAAAGAATTTTTGGTATGAGTCATCCAGGACAGTTGCTGAAACAAAAAATAAATAAAAACTGGACGAATCGGCAAAAATTATCAGCAGTGTAAGTTTAGCATATCAGATGTTAATATTAATTTAGCCCAAAGATGGTAAATATACATATTTAATAAAAATAAAAAAAAATAAAAATTCATTTTTATATCCCTATTGTAAAATATGATGCTGGCATGCAAACAAAAATTATTTTTTTTAGCGTGGACAAATAATTTATTTTGATTAAAGTTTTCTGCTCTTTGATAAAATCCTATTTAGACCTTGATTGAGACCAATATCAATGAATTCTATGTTCACTGCTTTTAAAAGTAAAGCTACTAATAGTTTATACAACGTTATACTAATCCTATCATAATATAAGTACCTGTAAACAACAGAGGTGACTGTGCTGTGTCTGTTGGAGATGTTCTGCCAGTTTCATCTTTTCTTTCAGACGGAATAGATTTCAGGAAAACTTTTCTTTCTAATTTATCCTTAACTGGCAAGTTGACATCACACTTACTTTGTGGAGTTAACCCCTGGGATGATAACAAATATGATGAGTCACTCCTGCATTTATGTCTGTTTTAATTCAGTATCAATTTAATAAAAAACAAAACAAGACAGGTGTATTTCTTTGTACAGTAAAAAAATAGGTAGGTTCCCACAATTGGTCAAAATGATGACCAGTCTCACCCCCCCCCACTTCATCCAGTACTCACTCTAGTGAGCCATGGGAAGGCTGGTGTGAACTGACAAAGATGTACTGAATCAGTACTTATGTAAAACACCACATCAGGCCATCTATTCACCAACCACATCTGTCTCAGGTGGGGATGGGGGGTCTAACTGGTAGCAGCATTTAGAACAGTCTGGTAGTAAAATTGTGGAAGAAGACCTCATAGCATATAGGTAAACCTGTTACCTGACATACTGTTTCAATTTGTTCTGGAAACTTCACAGACTTTTTGTTGATATTCCTCAGTAATTTACTTCTTGTCATATCTGTGTCAACAAAGAGAGCATAAAAAAATATCTCCTATATTGAAATACCCAGACAGCAGCTGTCAAGTTCAAGAAGAGTTTCTTTTTTTTTCTCTTCAGTATCAGCTCAAGAAGTTAAAACTTACGTGTTTGTAAAATAGAAATGTTTAAATAATACAATACATCTATAAATATTTAGGTCAGAGAAAATATTTTTTTTTTTAAATTTAGGCGTATAGCAGTGGTTCTCAAACTTTTAGGTTTGGCGTCACACTAAGAACAATCTTGTTTTCACAATCCACTTGTGAAGAAAAATTATGATAAAAAAAGACTAAAAGCGTCAATATCTTTATATACATAGATATTTTGCCTTTTACTATGTGGATTAAAAAAAACTTTTAGTTAAATGCCATTTAGATAAATGAATGTGTAATAATGCATAAATAGATTCTCTACCCTTTTAGTTATACTTTGATTCTGCTGTGGTCAATCTATATTTTGCCCTTGAACCACACTTTGGGACCCACTGGGGTATAGTAACACTGGCTAGACTGATTCATTAATGATATATTTTCAACCATCAATTTACCTTTTATTATCCCTTTGAACTTATCTTTGCTGTTAATTTTTTGTGTATCATCCCTTCCAGATGGCTTCGAGTGAATGAATAAGTTTAACAGTGATATGTACGATGGATGTCCGCCTGTGCTATATATGCCAGTATTCAACACCTTTTGTCTCTTCTGACCAACAGGATGAAACGTTACATTTTCTGACAAATACTGTGGACCCAGTACGTCATTTACTTCATCAAATGTTTTGCATATTTCAACATTTTTCAGAGATTCAGAGCTAAGATTTTTCCTATCATACGGTAAGTGAGATTTAGATTTATGTTGACATACACTATGTCTATTTCTCTGTTTAAACTGTGAGAAAGGATTCATTAAATTTGAAACCTGGGATTCACTAGAGTGTAAATCTGCATCTGTCTTGCTAATAGAAAACGGACGCACATGGGACCAAGGTATTGGTATAGTTTTGGTGAGCTTTGCATCAACCCCTGGGACGGCCTGAATAGTTGAAAGAGCATTGTTTGGCTGATAAGTGTTCTTTTCCTGTACTTCCTTGTCTGGTGAACCTCGAGAGATGTCAGTTTCCAGAAGACCAAAGTCTGTATCATACATGATAGCTGCAAGATGTGTCTGACAAGATGATGATGCCACTGAAGGATACTCCGTCTGAATGTACACTGATGGCATTCTGAAGTAGGTCTGAGATTCCCTGTCAAACTGAACCAGCTGGCTTGTCTGGGTCATGTTTGTGGTCATATTAGGTGATATTTGAAGTGAGGCGTCACATAGACAAATGTAGCTGGTTCCAGTTTGTTGACTAAAGTTTTCTTTGTCTACATTGAGTTGAACCTAAAGTAGGGAAAAATAAAGTCTTTATAAATATGTAAAAATGTGTAACAATAAAAATTATTGTAAATAAACAAATAAGTTGGTTTATCAAAGAATAGATACACTTGGCTAAGAGAAGATTAGGTGGCGCATTGGCAGGGAGATGGATCTGCATGGTGTGGTTAACGGGTTCGACTCTGTGCGCATTCAATCACCTGCATATGTCTCCTTGGTTATTGCACTATCAACAGGTGGGGATGACAGAAGGGCACCGCAATAACCATCCCATTAATGGTTTAAAGGATCCAAGAGAAAAACATCTCATCCTCATAGGTACTTTTAAAAATGGGGATGAAGAGGATAAAGAAGACTTTGAGATCTCATACTCAAAAATGGATTGTATGGCTTACATAATACAATTAGTTTTTATTTCAATAACCAATGTAAAATTAACACATAAGGCTGGGCAGAAGGAATCTTAGCAGAGATGTCTTTCAGATGTATTAAATTTTCTTGTCAGGGGAATCTGCCAAAACCAATGTTGAAGAGAAATGCTATTTACAAATATCTATATAAATAATAGAGGTGTGGGTTCTGCATTAAATCGAAAGTAAAGAATTAATACAACAGTATTCAAGTTTAAAATATTAAACATGGTTCCACCCTAGTCTCGATTCGATATTTCTTTTTAAAAAAATCTACATTTTTAAATAGTTTCTGTGGTTTTTATTATGAAACTTAAAAGTCCGGAATATTAAAAAGTAATAATAACATAATATCATTCAAATTATTGTTGTTTATATTACAACAGATAGCATTTTAAAATCGTCAAACATAAACAATAGTAATAATCAAAAATTATCCGACATAAGAGAATAGCGATCATGTTGGTAGTAACTAATTTTATAAATAAAATTCTTTTTAAAGGTGGATCTATTATAAAAAAAAAAAGTTCTGCTAATTTCTATACAATTAAGATCTCAGCTATTATAATATTTCATTTTTAAAAATAAATAGTGCTTTGATTTATCTTAAAATTACAAAATAAGGTTACATAAGTCAAGTTAAAGTGCAAAATAATCGAGCAATTTTTAAAAAAATAATACAATAAAATCTTCTTACAAGTATCTGATGTTGTGGCTGAATGGCTAAGCTACTTATTTTTTTTTATGCTAGCTATCCAGGTTCGATTCCTCTCACGGGCATTGTTTTTTTTTTAATTTAATTTTTTCTTTATAAATTATACTTTTGGTTATTTTAATGAAAAGTAACAACAATTAATTAGATCTCTGACAAATTTTTTAAAGTTTTTTTTTTATGGAAATAATTTATCCTTTAGGATGTTGTAAAGAAAAGAAACAACAACTAATTAGATTTTTAATTTGGTTCATAACTTTTAAAAAAAAAAAATATTTTGAAAATATATATCAAAACTGAACAATTGTCTATCTTTATGCAAAGGCTTTGCAGGGTACAGCTAGTATTAAAATAAAAACTTTGCAGGGTACAGCTAGTATTAAAATAAAAACTTTGCAGTGTACAGCTAGTATTAAAATAAAAACTTTGCAGGGTACAGCCAGTATTAAAATAAAACCCACTTGAATACCAGAAAGATGGTCACTCAGTTCCTCAACCTTTCTGGCATAAATGAAATTAGCTTCCTCTAGCAGCTGTTTCTCTTTTTCATACACATTTAGTTTGTCTGTGACAGAAGTAAGGGCTTCCTGTAGCTGAGATTCCTAAATGAAAAAAAAAACTTTTGAAACATCATCTCCCCAATTGTTATTAAGTTCAAAATATTTATAGTTTTCCTTTATACACATCAGCCTTAATGAGTATAAAAAATAAAAATAAAGCTAGACACTAGTTAGACAGCAATTTTCAAAATAACTGTATTGACTGACTTCGTCCCTGGTTTAAAGACCAATTGGGGCCCTTATACAGATACAAATGGGTACCTGACTTGAGTTGGGGAAGCACAGGCTGCTGGGTGTGGTTCTAATCACACAATCCCTTCATAAGCCGAGGTTATTGAAACATATGAATTTTAAACTTTATCTGCACAGATGGCCTGTCAGGGCTAGGAAATTATACTTTTTTTTTTTAAACAGATACACATTTTATTAAATTTATTAAGACAAGCAAAGGTTTAATTGATTTATTTATGTATACTTTTGCAAGTGAGAATGAAGCATTAAATTATATAATAGTCAAAATTATGGAATGCATTGGACTTCATGGGCCACACCAGAGTGCTCTCCCTGTCACCTCTGGCCTGATTACTGTTGTTTTTGTTCTAAGGTAACTACTTTGTCTATTGAAAGATGAAGATGTCTTTTCAATACTGTTAATAATTACATTCTCACAATTTTCACATGCACTGATATATCTACATCTAGTACATTTTCAATCCTCTATATAACAGCAAGTTGGATCAACTGGTCAAATAGCTGAAATCCATGAAGTAAACTTCTGGAGTCGTTGCACTGTATCAGTGTAGTACTTTGGCTCAAGCAGCAGAGGACACTGTATTGGCTTATCTAGATGATTGAGAATCAAAATTACACAAAATTTCACATAAACAAATATATAGTACCCTATCTTTCCATCGTTGTTGTGCATTGGCGTACACCCGTGTCTCAGTTTCCAGTTTACGCTCAACCTGTCTTAGCTCTAGGGACAACTGTGTATTCTGTGCCCTCAATTCATTGCACTGCAAGAATAAACTGGTCACTTCATTTCGTCTTTCCTCCGCATTAGCCAAATGTTTCAAAATAAGTTTGTGAGCTTGAGTCATGCTTTCCACCGCTTCCTGAAGTAGTATTAGAGTGATAGTAGTTGTAACAGTGCTTCAGTTTGTGTGTATCTATACAATACACTTTTAACCTATAACATTTCTACATTTCTTAAGTTACACATATAAGAAAAAGTAAGTTGACCACTAACAAATCTATAATATTTTTGGTCTGACTAGACTATACAAAAATGAATGTTTTTTTTAAGGAGTTCTGGCAATGACTCAAAAGCCAATCAATATTTTTTTTTCATTGTGAAATACAGTTACATGTACTTGTAAACACAGGCTAGCACTTGATTATTACAAAGCACAGTGCCCACCTTAGTTCTACTGGATTGTTTTGCAAGCTCTTCTGTCAGTTCAGATTTTTGTTTTTCAATCTGCATTTATAAACAGAAATAAAAATAAAAATTGTGAATCAATAATATCTTATGAAAAATAGTAATATGTCCACAGTACATACTAAGCTTTAATTTAACATTTCAGTAAATATGGACAACTTTTAAAAAAAAAAAGTAATAATGTTACTATTTGCCCTTTTCCAATGACCTATATGTGCGACATTGCTATGACAAATAGGCCTACAATAAATGTTATTTATTAAATATAATTTACAATTAACAACTTGACAATATACATTTCTAAATTAAAGCTTACTACAGATTTCTAACAGTTCTGACTAAGAAATATTACCTACATTTTGAATACGAAGGTTCAGATTTATAATTGTTTTGTCCATACTGTTGACAGTCTCCAGTGTTGTCTCGAGTCTAGAATCAACCTTGACTTGCAGTAGCTCTTGACGTAGATTTTCTATTTCATCTGTTTTCACTTTCACAATACATTTGTGGTGTCGAACCAAGTTATTTAGCTTAACATTGTCTTTGACAGCCATTTTAACTGGAAAATTTAAATAAAAATTGACAAAAGATATAAAAAAACAACAACAAAAGATTGCACTACAGAGATCAACATATAAAGAAAATAATTAATGTAATACTATGCAACTATTACTGATAATCAAGTTATGTAAAATAAAATATCTATGTTACTATTTATTAGTTCAAGTAGTTTACAGCAGTGGTTCTCATAGTATGGGATGCTGACGCATTTTATAGGTGGGTAAACGAATGTAATAACTGATGGAGAATAGATACGTGAATGATTACAAATCTCTTTCTCTATGTGTTATTAATTTAACATTTGTTAGTGACTTGTTAAAATTGGATTCAGAAATATTTTCTTTTAACTATATGTTCAACTGTTACGAAATTATGGTATGGTGTTTTTAAAATATAAATAACGGTGAGTTTTAAAGCAGGCTTCTTAATAGAACATATCTTTTACAATAAACATAGAGGTAAATGATGGCAGTGACATAAAAAAAAATGAATTAATGACATAAAAAAACTTGACTATACTAGTACTATAGGCCTAACTATCCAGGTTATATAGAACCGATACAGTTACTGAAATCATTATGATCCAATCTTGACACGCAATTATATAGATCACAGAATTTAAATTGTCATTTGTCTCCCTCCTTTAATATTCCAATATGTCTGATTACGATGATTATTGATTATTGTATTACGTATTAGTGTTTCTTTATCTGATAATATCACAAATAATGTAAATTATCCTTTGTCAGGGACCCACGATACTTCTGACCCTGATGGTTGATGAAATAGGTATTAGTGTACATTTATCGGAAGCTAAAACTAAAGGAAATCATTAGTGATCGATTTGTCAATCAGTGTATGAACAAGAGCTGAACATTTGTTAACCCAATAGATGAATAACCCATTGTGTGGAGGAGTGTCCCAGACTATATTTTTTAAGCACAGCATTCGTTTTTACAGCAATTAAAGCAGGCTTATAACACACAGCTTGAACTTTAACCTTATGATTACCCCCACCCCCCATATCGGTGTCTGACCACATGCACTGGGTCTTGCAGAACGTTTGACATCCAAGAAAAATATAAATCAATGACATGGTTTATTTCTCCAGAGGACAGCACGCAGTGAAGTTTAATCAACTGTTTATCATATAGTTTAAATACGTATATGAAAGCCGGTGGAAGGTAAAGTCAATTTATTATACAGTCAACAGTTTGGTGAACTCAATAGAGCCATTGATTTCTTAACCTCTTTCAACAGGTTAAAAAAAAATTCGATACACACCTGTCCCAAGGAACCGTAATTAACAGACAGAGAGTAGTTGTGCTAAAGGTGTGAATTGTAGTCGAAAAACGTCGGTAAGTGAACTCAATTTGTAATACTGATATTATATACTTTTGTATTATATATATATACACACATAAAATGCATGTATGTATATTATATACAGTATATATATATATATATATATACAGTATATATATATATATATATATATATATATATTTACATATGAAATCCAAATTTAAAAAATCCACGTTATTTAAAAAAATCCATGTTTCCACGTTTGATTTAGATCTCTCAAAGAAAGCCATCTCTAATTATCTACCCCTCTCTTAATTTTAACATTCTGTGTATTTAATGTGACACTATTTCGATATTGATCTGTAAGTCTAAACTTATTAAGCGGTAACGTTTATTTTCCTCTTCCAGTCTATTGTTTTTTTTTCTGGTTGCAATGATCGTCAACTGGCATTTATTCAAATCACAAGAGTTTTCTGAATATAACATTGTCTCCAGTTGCTACATATTTCTGTATGTTGACTGAGTATAAATCTCACACAGAACCAGATATTAGTAGTGAAAGTTCAATTGTTAACACTAGACAATGTATGCACCCCGTCTGTTGTCTCGACCTGTGTACATAAACAGGCAGTCATTGATCTCTCCCAGATAGTATCATTGACATTTTGGAGGTATTGTTTATTACTGAAAGCACGAACTTAACAGAATTCAGTACTTTAGAAATAAGGTTGAAACAGACATAGGAGGGAGTCTCATATATTATTTATAAATAACTTTTGCCAATATCATACCATTAAAATCAGTTGACATTTTGTAACATCCTAACGGGAATTATTTACATCATAGAGTTCACGAACTAGAAAACAAAACTACTGTAACAACTTAAAAATATAATTATTATTAACTAATAGCATAGATATAATTTAATAAATGAAAAAAAGGGTAAATGTAGATGTAAAAAAAAAGCATTAAAAATCAGTACTGGCGTCTTATTAATCAATAATGTATTGACGTTGGTCGACAATCGGGAATCTTTGCGACCGTGTATCTTGTTTAAAGAAGCAACAAGGTAAACATACAACAAGGAAAACATACAACACATATCTCATAATAACAGCAACTAGTTAGTGGAGATAAACATTAGACATTGTCATCTGCCCCTGACCGAATATCAAAAGCTGATAATGGTTTGGTTATTGATCTACAAATTTAACATTTTATGACACGCAACATAAACATAACGGCTTACAATGTAAACAATGCAGTACTGAACTGGGTCGACCTATACACAATGTTTCTGGTGGCTTGTTTGTTACTTCAAGACAGTTTCATTAGCCCATGTTGATAACACAGAGAAAATGATCTATGTATCACGACTTCCCAGGTAATTATGAACCCATTAAATGTCTGTTTAAAAAAAAGAACCTATTAAGAGTTGTTGCTCTTGTGCATGCGAACTCTATTGAGCAGTGGTCTAAATAAGCCACAGTTTAAGAACCTTCAAAACATTATTATGCCCCTAGATCGAGTGAAACGTGATCTCTGTTAGAGAGAAAGAATTCCACTTCTAATAGAGTGCCTGACTATAACATACAACAAATATACAGCTACGAAACTAGAGGTTTTTAGCATAGTGCTGAAGAAGTTAAGTGTTGATTGTTTGAACACTTCACATACCTATCTAACGGGCAAAGTAAAAAGAAACTCATTGTTTGCCTTAAGTCAAATACCTCACATAGGTTGTCGTTACAAATTTATTTAGCATACGGATACACATACTGTTCAGTCTCTTCTCAGCATCAAGATAATCATAAACATCTCATATTTTTGTTCATGCAATGAGACTGTAAGTGACATTTTATTTTTCAAATTAAAATATTTTATAATGAAGTTTGTTTGTATTATCTACAGTGAAGCAATCATAAAATCCCGTGCAAAGCAATCAATATTGTTTATGTACAGTTGTCATGTAAATGAGCTATCACTCAACCAAGTTTTTTTCCCCAGTAATTCAAAGAGATGATTTTATTACGTCCAATCGATTAACTTCATTACAATGATAAAAGTATGAAACATTTTATCCTTAGAAATTAGATCAATGCATTTATAATAAATAAAAGTTTACTTTTAACTGTGCTTTTTTGGAATGGTAATGTTTACAAAAATAAATACATGAATGATCATTTAATGGTGTAAGACTCTGTTTATTAAGAAATTTTAGAAAATACATGTCAGAGAAAGTCAGAGTAAAATATGTCAAATGGGCCAACAAAGTTATTCTTTATCGTGTTTTTTTGGACATTATAAATCAATTATAACTAACTTCTAGATGTTTATCAACATGAACGTTTTGAAAACTTGTGTAAAGTCATGATAATGAACTGTTTTACAATGTTCAAGTCGAATCAATAAAATCTTAGAGGAGCCAATGCAATAAACTTATAGGGGAGTCCAAAGATAATTTTTTGGACAATGTTTTTTATAGTGATAAAAGATTAAGGCGCAGAACTGATACATAGCAGACGGTTAATTTTGTTTAAATCGCGCGCTTTGTTAAAGATTTGATATAAAAATTATTCACAGAACAATATGAAATGGATAATAATGCTACGGAGAATGAGGTTGGGAAAAATGATAAAATATATCTTATTAATTAATCCTAATGACGATATCGGTAAGACGAAGAATACATATATGAACAATTAGTGCAAAGACCATCTAAAAGAGAACTAAGTTAGTAAAAAAGCAACAACCTTAGGCTGCTTAAAATCAACTTTACGATAACATATAACACACACACACACACACAAACACATTTAAACACGTAGGCCTACATAAAAGAGAAGTTTTACAGTAACATTAAAAACCTTGTAAATTATCATTGTCTCAGCAGATTTGTATTCGCTGCTCAACACACCACACAAACAAATGTGTTGATACAATTACAACTGATTTAATTAGAAATCGATTATTCACGATAATCATCGTTCAGGTTGATCGGTGATCGTCCGCGACAATTGATTACTTTGGGAAATGGCAGCGTGTTTACACTTTGTTACATATTTTCACACTTCAGCGCAAATTGTACATTCAGACAAACATATTTGACTGAGCTTTGCTATTTATGTTTTCGAACTTTCATTTATTCTATCTGTAATAAATCGTCTATTAGCTCATCAATAGTTTATTCAAAAGATACGCCTATTTCTAAAGTTCTGTACAATTTTATTATTTAGTAACTTTAATAAATTTAGAAATTGTCTACGTTGATTATAAAACTTTTATGTATAGCTCCAGAAACATATTTTCTTACATTTGAAATTGACTTACTGAATTAGCTCGGGTAAAATATTTAGAAATGAAAATGACTACCTGTTAAAAAAATACCCCCCCCCCGTGCACTTCGAATCTAATAATTTTATTAATATTATAATTACAAAGAATATACGTTATGCCTAAGGTAAAGCTTTTTGAAATAATTGTGTTTAAATTGACCGGATAAACACATTTAGCGAAAAAAATCAGCAACATGTAAATCTTTGCTATGAGATTAGACTAAGGTGGTTTTCACTAATCTTCTATGATAACACATGAAATTTTCTAAACTCACAGATGCCTTCTTTTCTTTAAAATCACACCTTTCTTTTTGCTTTACTCTCATTTTAAGCTGCGCTGTCATGTTTAATATCCTTATTAACGCATATATTTATAATTTAAGTACACAGCATGCACATTTGATTGTAAAATACAATATATATTTCCATAGAGTAAAATTTGTGTTGGCTGGACCATTGTGCACGAGGGTGCGAAACACCCGGGCGGCAGCACCTTTCACAAGAGTTGGAATGAAAATGAACGTTTAAAATTATCAAGCACATGTGAATTTGTCAAGAGCAAAAAAATATTATTGAACAAAAATAGATATTGAATCTCCGAAAGAAGGAGGGGGGGGGGAACTCTATTCAATCTGGCGACAATTAGGCTATGCCCATTTCTGTCTATAAAAAATTCTAGAGCTTTTTACAACCAAAAGTTATCAACGTGATGCCATAACCGATTAAGCTCTTCATCGTTTAAGACTAAAGTCGTTTACTCCATGTACTATGTATATTGTTGATGGTTTGATACTACACTATTCAGTTCAGACGTTCTTACAATTTATTTGGTGATGGTTAAAGACATTCTTAGCAAATAAAACGGTGCTGTACAGCTGATATTGCATAGATAAAATATTTGTTCCAGAATGTATGGCTATAGATATATTTGAGATATTTTAAAAGTCAACTTTTACAATTTCTTTCCACCGCCTCCCTATAATGACAGAATGTCCATAAGCCTTTCACCACCCCCACGAACCGGATGCATGCCCCCCTCCCAGGGTTTCGTTATCTTCAACCGTACGATCCAATGATATGGATTCATATATGTTGATCTATTTCTGCGTGAAATAAGCCGCCGATAATCTTAACTTCTGCTTTCATTATTCAGCTGTCGCTTCCGATGTGCAGCTTTTGATTACAGTATTTAAGAACTGATTACAATATCCAGTTGAATGTTTACATATTATACAATTATCTTTTCATTATGCTCGCATTAAGTTTTTTTCTCTCTCAATAACATGCTTGAATTTTTAAAATTCAAACAGATGTAAAACTGCATATCAAACCAAGTCATGATCATGGAAGAAACACTTTTGTCCACGTCTGTTGTGTCGATGCCAAACTTGTCAAATACAAGTTAAATCAAACACATCTTTATAGCCTTAATAAAGGCCACGACTCTTCGTCATGAGCAGAGAATGTAGAGAATCGACTCAAGGGGAGATAATTGACGACTACCTTACGTACCAATCCTCTACAGAACATTCATTAGGGGAAACGATGCGTGGAGAAATAACAGCGAGCATCATTACGTCACCAGTTCTGTCAGACAGTTATAGGAATTCTAATGAAGATATTGCTGCGGAAGGGCAAACTGAACGGATACAAAGAAAGGATCGTACAGAGGAGCGTAGTGAATCAACGAAATTTATAGACGAGCGAAGACTACATTTAGTAACAAACAATTCGTTAGCAGTGAATGTTAGTAAACAAAAGAGTAACAGTTTGGCCGTTGACAATGAGCCAGATAAAAGTGAGAGTGATGAGTCCAGTTTTGAAAGTACAGATGATGACGATGAAGGAGATCAACTGGTAGGCAATGAGAGAGCAGACATACGTCATGACGATGAAGAGTCAGAGTTTCCTCAGCTGAGTGTAGATGATGTGATGCAAAAACTTAATGATGTCGATGTCATTGGAGATTATGTTCACATGAAAGACATCCAGAGCATAGGCCTCGAAGATCTTGAAAAGCTCGAGAAACTGAACAGGTCGATTCCTGTTATAAAACGACTACTGACCAACACCAGGCTGACATCCAGAGACGTTAAGAGCACCTCCATCGACAAGGATATAAAGTCCATTGTTAGTGAATTTTTAAAGACTAACATGGTTGGGAATTTCATCATATCCAGGTAATGCCCACTTACTTATTCGCGAGGTAGAGATAGTATTGTATCAAGATTAATGTTATTTAATTTAGAGAATTAATCACACATAAAACCCATCATTTAAAACACACTGAAAAAGGAAAACTTTAACAGCATAAAAAGAAAGGCTTAAACGATGCTCGTAAAAATTTCCACAAAAAAACAAAACAAAAACAATAACAACAACTAATTATTTATTTTTATGTTTTCGTTAGTTTTCACTATTAAATCATGAACTAGATTAATTCTTTGAAATGGATGATTTTTATAAAAAAGTAAGTTACTTTTTAACTAGAAGTACTTGGCAGGCCGTTGAGGAAAAAAACAGAGATTAAAAACCACCAATGGCGCCAAAGTAGAAGTATACGGTTATGTCTGATCTACTAGTTTCTGCGTATAATTACATCTGTAAATTTATATTTCAGGGTGTTACGAGAAAACTACGCTACATTCTACGGATGGCTAGCAACTCATATGCAGTCGGAACGCAACGCTTGGCTAGTTCGACTTAAACAAACACTGGAGAGGTATGAATCACTTAGGCGCGACAACATTGAAAACTATGACGTGATCATTGAATCCGCCAATAAACTAGAACGATTACTACATTCTTGCAGCCAATCTATCGGCAGTCCGACCAAGGCCAGCCATGTTGGCTCTGATATGATGAACAGCAAAAATCTAACACTGCTACAGCCGTTGCCAATCATACTGAATGGCCAGACCTTACAGGGAAACAATGAGAATACAGTTACGATGAATCATCATAAAAAGTTCTTGCAGAAAATAAAACAAAGCACCCGTTCAACTCAGTCAAATGTAAGTGCAATAAATAACTCATATGAAGTTAGAAGTGATCCACTGACTAGCCGAAATAAGAAAAATGTATATTGTGGGGAATTGGAAACACGAGATGAAGGCAAAGAAAATAACAAAAGAGGAAAACTAGGCTATAGCTCAGAAAAACATTTGAATCAATCAGGTTTATCTAAAGATGACAAAATCTACGATTCCTTAAAGAATACTGCCTTATCTCAGCTGAATGGAAGTACAGATTCTGTTGACGCTAAGCTGCCTAGACTAGATAATGAAAATACTGAAGATTGGAAAAATATACTGCTCAACAGAATCCAACAGCTAGAGGGGATGTGCGAATTTTTAGTATACGAAAGAGAAGAATGCCTGAGATATGTGGGTATCAAATCGTCAGATAATTTATACGAAGCCATTTCAACGTTTTTGCACAAAAGAAGCTTGAGCGGTCAAGGAAAAAGGAAGGAAATAGAACAACGACTATGTGTACTTGAGATAGAAAATAAGCAGCTGATTGAAGAAATGACTTCATTACAAAACATGCTCAGAGACAAACAGCAAGATGCACTCAGTCTTCAGAAACAGTTGGATAAGTTGGAAGAAATGCTGACTAGTGCAACATGTGCTAAAGTAAACCGATGTGTTGGAACTGATGATTCTGAACTCGGAGTGAACAAGGGCGTGAAAAAACAAAGAAATCAATTGCCCGAAGCAGATAAAACAAACCAGGTACCATATAGATATAAAATGATTTCAATGCGCAGTCCGGCGCAGGACCGATTGAAAGAAATCGAAAAAAATAATTTAAGCAACGGCTTGAGGGAAAAACAAACAAAAGACACACAACAAAGGAACTTTCAAGCGCTTAAGCAAGAGATTAGCCAAAACCAAAAAGTCAATGATACACATTTTGTTGCAAGCAATATGAAAAATGAAAGTAAACAGTACGGCCGAGAAAAGTCAATAATTGAAATATCAGAAGAAAAACTTAACATCTTGAAACTAAGGGCACAAAAGCTGGAAGATTCTCTCCACGAGGCTATTTCCAGCATGAACACACTACGGAAAGAGAAGTCGGATGGCGAAAGTTCATCGACTAAGTCAGACTCAAAATTGCAAAACACGAGTTTGACAAATAAGAGACACGAAAGAAATCACTACGTGGGCGCATCACTTCAGGTGCAGAGGTCTACACCTCGCCTTGCCGTCATTAGACGTCCGAGATCTCAACACAGAAGCCGGTCCGAAACTCTGCTGGAATCAGAGCCCACCAGCTTTCTTACAGGGCGATCCGTTGCCCTTAACGCTTCAACTCCGGCAGACAGATCAATGGCGCAGTCATGTCTGACGGTAATGGTGGACAAACATAGATCAGACGCACAGAGCAAGCCAGTCTACGACAACCTTATAGCCAACAAATATAGCAATGGTATGTCTGCAGAAGAATGTCATAGCCAGCCTAATATAAGCAACACAGACACGTCTAAAGTTGCCAAAGTCAAGGTGATATCAAGACACAAAGTTGCCAGTAACGCCATGGTGTCAAAATGTCTCAGGTGTCAGAAACTGTTTTGTGCCGTGGACAACCATAAGCTGGCATGTTTCTATCACACAAAAGAGAAAGAGAGAATAGAACACTACGACCAGACAGGTAAACTTATCAGAGTGGCACTCGTTTGGATGTGCTGTCATCAACCACAAGAAATAGAAGGGTGTTGTTACGGACAGCATGTGTAAACTATTTATAGTCATATAATATTCAAGACATTGCTATGGACAGCATGTATAGAAATCTGTATATTCATATGTAACCTAAGTGGCAAGTCGCGACTTCAACTGTAAAGTAAACATTGTTGTATCAACATTAAAATCTTGCATTTGTTTTTAACAGTGTCCAGGCACAACTAGACATTTATAAAATAACTTAAGCATCCAAACTGAAAAATAAAGTTGATTCGTCCCTAAATGTCGTACAATTGCCCCAATTATACGATTTCAGAATACATTTTTTCTTAAATAAATAAATCAAAATGGTTTGGTAATAGGTAACCCATAATAGGGCTTTTTATGTTATAACTAGGGCTGTACCGGATTGTAATTTTTAGATCCTGCAGGATCGGAACCGGAATCGGATTTAAAATTTGAATCCTGCCGGAATCGGAACAGGAACCGGATTTTACCGAATTAAATGGTAATTTTTTCCGAACGAAGTAGTAATTTTTCGCATAACATAAAAAAGATATATGTATCTTCAAGTTATTTATTTAAATATGCGAGGAATTTTATCCAAATCGTGACAAAATCCACTAAATTAAAAATGTGCAGAAAAATAAATTATTGAACAATTTTTAAACTGTAAACACCCAAAAATAGATCGTTGTCTGCTCTTTGAAGAAGTTAAACTTTGATAGCTAAATATAGTTTATAGTAAACACGGAATCAAAAGTAGCGGAAGATAAGGTGTCGTATTACTAGACCAGCCCCCCCCCCCGACCAAATCATCAATACATATTTTACTATATAAAGTTACTAAAAAGATTGTCAAACTGTCTTTTTTCGATATGTGAGCCCCTCCCCCAGCACTTTTTGCTGGTTGCGCCACTGACCATGGGTCGGCAACCTTTTGAGACGGAAGAGCCTAAAGTTATAATTAACAATTTTCTCAGTTTTAAAGAGTCACTAAATTTGTTGTTTCAATATTATGGTATTTGATTAGGGCGCAATTTGACATCGAAAGAGCCGCAACTTGACATCGAAAGAGCCGCATGCGGCTCGCGAGCCGCAGGTTGCCGACCCCTGTACTAGATTAAATACGATTCAAATCTTCCTTTTTAATATATTTGTACGTATATATAGAACTAAAAGCGATCGACGTTATTGTAGTTTTAAAAAAGCAAAGGGAGTTATTGTTTTAATTTAATTGTATAGCCCTAACTATTTCAAAATTATGTTGCGCTAAAAAAATTTCTTACAGATTTCAAACAACAAAGAAATCCGGCCTAAATCCGGCACATTTTAACCGGAGCCGGAATCGGAACCGGATTTGTTAAAACTGCCGGAATCCGGCTTAACAGGAACCGGAATCGGATTCCGATACAGCTCTAGTTATAACACGAACACACACTAATTATAACAGGTAGAGTATTTTATTGGCGAATACACTAAATAGTATATTATTTTAAAAAAAAAGAAAGAAAAGTTTCAAATTAGCATAAAGAAAGTAATAAAAGTTACTTGAGATACTTCATTACAACTTTCATCAAGGACAAATCTTATGTGTCATAACGGTGGCCCGAGCTCTAGGGCAGTGGTGGCCACATTCGGCACGCGACTAAAATATTACTTCCTTTAATTTTAATTGGAGTGTTGGCACTTTTCTATACATAGGTGGTTTCGGTTGAATTCTGGGCACGCGGCTCCAAAAAAAAAGGTCCGCCACCACTGCTCTAGGGGAAAGTACTTAGTAACAAACATAAAAAAAAACGCGATGCATCTTCTAAAACCTAAGACATTTCAAATTTTGACGTAAAAATTCCGCTCAAATCTTTTTTTGTGTGGTTGCTAAGCTGTTCAATTTATAGACTATTCGGAGCTTAAGAGATGATCTGTCCTCCCCTTTACTCGCATTGTTACGTTTCTCATACAGCAAACTGGCCTAACAAAATGGGGTTCAGACTTTGATTGAAAAGTAGTAAAAAAAAAAGAGTCGCTCATTGTGGGCTGAAAGTGAACTAATGTAACCATGAATGAGTTTACGACAAATACCCACTTAGCCTTTTGATAGATGATTCATCAACCGTGAAAAATATTGACATTTTCTGATGAAAAGCGAATAATGTGAGCCTAGGGTATATATTGGCAGTGATGATATCGATGGAAAAGGTTAGTGTGAGTTGTGTAAATGGGAAAGATCTACACAGAGATGGGTGGATACATAAGACTGGAACAATTGTAAGTAAACTTGTTGATTGTATTCAAATGAAATTAGAGAAATGAGAATAAATGATTAAAATGACATAACAGGACATATACATAGACCAACCGCTGATGAATTTTTTTTATATGACAAGCGGGCATCCTCAATAAGATAACTAAATTCTCGACATTTAAGGTGAACTATATAATAAGGCGTCGTTAGTTAATAACTTTGGAATAAGTTTAAAAACGGTACTAGTCCATCTTCTGTAAATTTAACAGTTAAACAAGATAATATATTTGATTTAAAAGCTAATATTTTGAATATTATGTGATTTACTAAAACTAATTTATTTTAACTAAAACCTAAAATATTGTATATTATTTTAGCTTCAAACATACATCAAAAACGAAATGAATAAAAAAAAATTACACCCTGGCAATATAGTCTGGATCACATCGTAAGACGAATGGAATGTCTTGACCTATAAGTATTATACTGTCAGTTAAAGTGGCAGCACCAAAATCAACATTCTATTTTAGTACAGGACAAAATATTACTGCTGGTACCACCTTTAGTCGGTAAACAACTTGACTACTCTATGTGTACCTAACATCTGACGCTAAACAAACAATGCTACCCTGATTCTACCCTGCTATGAAAAAGAAAAGATCACAGTTTAAGATCAATATTTATACGATGTATGCCACATACATTTCTTTGTTTCAGACAGTAACACACTTCAGTATTGTATTTTTTTAAAATAACAAGCAAATATTTTTTTAGATGATTTAATATTAAACAGTATGAATATATCAGCATTCAATTTCAATCACATATTGGTTTGATGTAATTCTTTTAGATTTTATTGAATGTGTCCATATGTTACAAAATACGAGTTACATAAAAAATAGGACCAACTAAATAGGCATACATGTATTTGAACGAGGCGATTAGGTTTTGAAGAACATACGTGTTTAAAATTTCTGTATATAAATTGAAAATATAACTTTAAAACAAAAACCAAAGCCGAGCATTGACGCATGTTATCAAGCCGTCTTTACACTATAGCCATTACACACACATGGTAAGGATGCAAAAAAGTAAGTTATATATATATTTTATCTTCTTTGTTTAATTTTTAATGGCCAGGGGAAAGTGATCTAAATTTACGGTATTTACGGTAATGTACATTTACAACCTATAAAAAAAGCTATTGTGTTAGCCTGGTAAAACGAAACAAAGAAATATTCCTTGTATATTTCAGGAAAGTCATAAGTACACCACCAATATGCCAGGTCACTGCTAGGAAAACTGCGTCAATGTAAAAATAACATACCTGCTGATATTACTATCGATGACATTACGAATGGTATGTGAGTAAACATAGCTAAGTTTAAATAGTAAATCATTCTATTACTAGCGAGCATAGAAAATATTTGTGGTTAGTCATCAAAACGTAAATGATCTAATTTGTCCTAGTTGTATATCATATCAAAACAACAGTTTTTCATTTACTTGCATAATACAGAAACAAAAAATGATAATGTGTTGTGTTAAATATAACAGTAATGACCTCAAACCAATAAGATTTATTTTTACAGTATTTCATATAGCATTTATATTTTTGAATGTTGGTGTTTTTTTTTTAAAAGACAGACATGGATACGGCTACGTCCAGTACATTAACGTGGCCATCAGTACCGAACTACTTTGACAACGACATAATCACCAAGGCAAAATTAATCTTAGTCCATTGTGACTCAAATGCAAGTGAACAGGAAGACAATGATACACTGCTTAGAGCCATTACAGTAGCTTTACAGGTGACGAGGTGTTCTTTTACTGAGTCTCATGTTTTCATTTTGAAACTTATAGGAATGTAGTATGCGGTAAAAAAATATTATTATCTTTCGATAAAGTAATATCAATTATTAAAAGTTGACATTTTACAACAACAACCAATTAATGCTTATAACTTTTACTACTTTATCAACTACTTTTTATTTTAAAAAAATGTCGATTTATAAATTATAACTATAACATATTCTATGTATTCATAGTACAATTGTACCAAGGAGTAAGTATTCAATATTTATAAACACAGATAGAAAGAAATGCATGGAAAGAACGTCTACAAGATGCTCTACACGCAATAGATAAGCAACACAGGTCATCTCTAGCTATTGAAACTGCACTACAAGTAATTAATACAATTTTCACATATTAGTGTTAGTAAGGTGGGATAATTTGATGCCTGAAAGATGGCAAAAGTACCCTTCAAAAACAAACTTTACATATATGGCCGTATATAATCTACAAACACTTAAAGGCCTGAGAAAATCTAAGAATAAAATAATAAATACATTTTAAATATGAATACATAATCTTCAAACACTTAAAGGCCTGAGAATATCTAAAAGAAATAATAATTTCATTTTAAATATGATTACACAAGAGCTTATGCATTTGAATGAACGTTCTTCTAATTTTTCGGTAGGCTGTCAGCGCCAAAAGATATAGAACGTGTGTTACTTTACAGGGAAAATAACATTTTTTATGGGCAGTAAATAATTCTATAGACATTCTAAATGATACATTTGTGCGTTCTGTTGTTAAATGTGTGCGTGCATAGCTTAGAAGGAATACTGATTGTATTACAGTTAAAGGGCATTAACGCATAAAATAGAAAAAAATTGTATCATAAACTGAATAGGCTAAAAAAATACATTTTTATGCAGAAGTGCATTGTGCTTCGACTGATCCTAAAACTACCCTATTTATATACAGTAAAGCTGTTACAAAAAAATGTACATGATATGCATATATGTTAACTGATATATCTAATTCAGAGAATTCTATTAAACTTAGTATTATTATTTTTCAGGATATCTCTAACAACTTGGGAATGCAAATAAATGAAGAGGAATCTCAAATTAAGCGTACGGTGGCCACTGTCCAATTCATCAAACAATACATACAAGAAGCAACGAGCTTACAGCAACAGATTCAAACGATGCAAGCCTGCACCGAGGATACGGTCGCTAAGCTGAGGATAAAAATGAAATATCTGGAAGAAGAGAATTCGAAAGTGAAAGAAGAGCTGAAGTACAAAACTACTAGCATATCACGTCTTCGCGCTGAACTGTCTTCGTTTAAGAAACAGTTGCAGATAACTAAGCTTCAATTGGAGCCTCGTAGGAACAAGAAACTGTCGCCGATATCTTTGACTGAATCAAAGAACGACAAGCCAGATGAAGACAATACACATGCTAATAATATATACTCGGGGAGGTCGAATGCAAAATTCACCACAAAAGGTATTAAAAAAAGCAATCATGTACATAACATTTACACACAGAAAGACATTGTTCCCATATCTGAAGGAGGAGACAGCGTGAAAGTAGTTATGCAGTGCTTGAGGTGTAATCATTTCTTCAAGAGAGGCGATAACAACAGCAGAGCTTGTCTGTTTCACAGCCAAGGGAAACAAATTAAGGAAGTGTGCGATTCCGCTGGTCGTTTAATAAAAGTCTCATACGTGTGGCCTTGTTGCAAGAGAGATGCAGACGCCCCTGGCTGTACATATGGACATCACTATTGAGAGATGTATCTTAAAAAGCTTCAAACAGTACTGACTGACTATATTTTTAACACAAAAGGATGAAAATAGTTTTTTTTTGTCACTGTTATAAAGATGATGTTACAAAATATCAACGTATTAATGTGTTTAAAAAAAAAAAAAACTAGTAATAAAATTTATAATGTAATGAAATTGGGCGTTAATAAAGATTTTTTTATAATGAATGACATTTATGGCAATAATTCGGACGATCTTTTGCAAATTTTTATACACTAAAATGATTCTTAGGTTGACTACAGAGGCGTAGCGAGCGGTGGGCAAGGGGGCATCATGCCCCAGGCGCTAATCACAAAGGGGCGCCAAATGGTATATTTTACATATAATATTATGTTTTTCGAATGGGGGAGGGGCGCTTCAAAGGTATTAAAAAGGTATTGTGCCCCGGGCGCTAGTTAAGCTTGCTGTGGCACTGGTTGATTATCCGATTAACAATTTTTCCTCACTCGTTCACCGTCTTTATTCAGATTAAAATAATGTTACATTGTCTCCACTTCTGATAATAAAGACACAACTTTGCTCCAAATCCTAAGTTCTTGATAATTTCATTCCGTTTATCTATTTCATCTCATCACACAGTCCTACATTAAGACTGCCCACAACTAATCCACACAAAATACTCTCTACCTACTTGCAAGCTAAACTTTTTTGCCCAACTATCCCGTTGACATTCTAGGTAGTGCCTTTATGGCATCTGCTACAGTGAGGGTGTTGAAAGGGCATTGCAAAACTGACATTGTAGTGGTCATAAGATCAAAGAACGAACATCTCATCTGTAAAGTGATGTAATTTTGGAAGCTGGGAGCTTTCCATATCCTATTCGAGTTCTTGTCGAGATGCTGAGAACTCCACCGTTATCGGACAACGTGACACTTTGGTTCTAGGATCATCAAAGGTCTGACGTTCTCTACTTCCTACTCTGACTGCTAGTTCACTACTAAAGGTATTCTGGTAGGTGTGCTGAAAGACGGAGGAGCTGACACTATTGATCATTGCGAACATAGTATAGACTATAAAGGCCAAATATTTTGATAGTAAGGGATAAGAAAGAAAGGTTTAAGTTAAATAATGAAAAAAAAACTTTTTTTTAAAGGCAGCAAATGATCAAATGTCCATCACAATATATCATTACAACGGATTCAATTTATTATTTATTAGACTACAAATAATCAAAAACCTACAAATATGTTAGTATAAAATTCAATTGTAAACAAAATAAATTAAAGTATAATTTATTAAATTAAGAAAAGATTCTGACTTAGCTGATCAATAATGACATTTTGTTGTAATTATGGTCCATGAGCTAACACAGTTAATACCCTAAACTTCTACAGGAGTTTAACATTCCATAACGAATAATTATTAAATTAATTAAGAGTTTGACTAAAAACTGTTTTACTGTACTGCAATTGTGTTGTTGATTTACATTAATCCGTAAACATGTTCGTTTAATTACTTTATTAGCTAAAAAGGCGAAGCTGTAAAAAAAAAAATTAATTAAGTTTGCTGGGATGCATGCTTTAATTAACCTACATCACCAACAATAATATTTAGAAAAAGATCATCCGGACGCAGAGGCGTAGCGAGGAGTGGGCAAGGGGGCATCATACCCTGGGGGCTACCCAAAAAGGGGCGCCAAATGGTATATTTTACATATAATATTAAATGGTTTTTGCAATTGGGGTGGGGGTTGGCTAAAAAGGTATTGTACCCCGAGCGAGAGTTATGCTCGCTACGGCACTGTTCGGACTACTTCGGTCGTTCACACCAATGAAATAACTGCCTGTAAATGTTACAGTGGAGTGATGATAAACTCTTAAATAAGTAAATGAAAGATTATACATGTATGAGCAATTATATGCTATACAATTCTGTACACCATATAAAACATATCAAGGTTATAAGCAGTGGCGAATCCTTGACTGGCTCTTTCACGGTTGATCACAAAAATTGAAGCCGTTCGAACGCTAGAAAAGGCACTTGGGGTTGTAACGCAAATTTAAATGAGCGTAAAGTAAAATGAACATATGAAATTTCAACTGAATAAAAAAACAAATATACTGGATACAGTTTAAACGCGTCCCCAAACTTGAGTTAGGACTCCAAATTCAAATATTTCAATCACAAGCATGTCTTGAAGACATGTCTAGACTTACAATACTTCTAAATACATGTAGGCTAAGTGTGATTATGTAATTCACGGTTTCGTCAGGCAAATGCGAGTTTGGTTGTTCTCTGTATGACGATGTTTATTTCTAAGCTGCACATCCAAACACAGGTACTTTCATAAACAGGATATCACTTGAATGCATTTTTAAATATTTCTTTATTATTACATGAGAAGAATTCATTGAGTAACTTTCTTAATGTATCAATGTAGTGTATTAACTTGAGGGATACATTTAAATAATAAAGGTTTCACACATACATTTATGTAGGTATAATTTTGTGTAGGGAACTCAAAAATCATTCTTTACATCGAGGCATGTATTTTCTCTGTTGTATTAATTTTGTCGGCCTGACTTGCTAACTTCAGATGAAACGACATCAATTCCTACTGAATATAAAATATTAATTTCAAATACCCAAACCCAATTCATTAGCACAATATATCAAAGTTAGCAACTATGCGCATATTTTCTTCAGTAACTAAAATACTTCTTTACATAACTTATTTTATCTTTTTTTTTTAACAGTTAACTTCACTGGTTTAAAAAAGGTTTGGCGGGAAAAGACAGGCCAGTGAGACGCCGTTGTCTCTTTTTTTTCCCCGCCAGGTTAATTCCCTCCTTCCCCCCCCCCCCCCAACAACAAAAGAGATCGTCCCCAGCACCTTTATAAAGGCAAGTAGCTGGTTGCCAGTAAATACTGGTGCACGTCTCTAGCTGTAGTGATCAGGACAGGAACAGAAGTAAACCACCAGCACTAATGAGCTGTTCGATGCACGACATGAAGTGTTCCTTTCAGCGGAAATTAAGTTAACTTAGCCGGTAAAATTCTGGATTCATGAAGCGGAAGCATTTTTGAAAATTAATCATTCAGTGATATAGAATGATTTCAAATACTGAAAACTTAGATGTGGTTGTGGTTTATGAGACGTGATTAGGAAATTAATCACTTATTATTTACATAAATGATTAAACTAGTAGAAACACAGGTGCTTATGTTAGATAATTCAAATTCACATGATGGCATAACGAGATTACTAAAAAAAAAATGTTCATTTTTAACATCATTTTCTGCTAGATAATTATTAAGAATGTAATTTTGGAAACTTATTTTGTATCTAGTTGACACTAACATATCTTAATTGTAGATCTCCAAAAAACTGTTTAGTAACTAAGCAGACGAACCGAAAGAAATGTAGATAAAGACAGAGAGAAAACGGAAGACAAAAGAAAAGAGATTGTTAGATAGAAAATGTACATATAGATAGAATAAGAAAAAGAGAGTGAATCCTATACATATATATATATATTTTTTTTTTTTTTTTTTTTTGTGGGGGTGTGTGTGTTTGTGTGTTTGTTTGTTTTTGTTTTTTTATTTAACAAAAGATATACAAAAAAAAAGAATAAAACTAATTTTTTAATTTTTTTAAATAATTAAACATTTCAGTCTGTAGAATAAGTTGTTATTACGATGAAGTCAGTTGAAGGCACTAGTTATTCAACGTGATTTATTTAGAAGACATTACAAATTGTGATGAAAAAAAAATATTTTTTTAAAGTGTATCAACTTTTAGATTCTTTTCATTTAATCCTTTAAATTTAAGCTGACACCAGTAAAAAGTATGCTGTCTACTGGCTTCAATGTAACAACATTGACACAGACAATTTCTAATTTGCCAGTCACGGTGTGTGGCTTTCAGTAACGCATTATGCTCTGATTAAACTGATTAAATACACGTTGGATTCCACCAGCAATATTGATTAGTGGCACCCTGATCATATTGTTTACCATATAGCTGTGTGGCCTGTTCGAAGACACACATTTAAGACAGACGGTTACATCGTGTTATAATAGTTTTGATTTTATTGCTTGAATCATTCGACCAATAAAAACGTTCATTAGTTTTCGATTCACTTTATGTAAAAGGCAAGCTTTTGATTTACGTAGCTAGTATGGACACAAAATGTTGCAGCAACATGGCGTGTCGTTAATTGTTTCTGGGTTTTTTTTATGAATGGGTCAAGGCGTATGTTCCAAACCATAAAACTTACCGGTGTTGGAACAGTGTATCACCTCAAGACACGAAAGAGACCAGCAAGTACGTTATTGCAACAAGAACAATGTAACTATAACATACGAAGTTGACAACCAAACAATGTAATTTCTGCGTTACTTTGTTCAGAGGATGTATTATATACTGACTTTAATAACAGGCTTTAGAACATTTGAATAAGGAAGGTAATGTCGGTGCACCTTATAATCTAGTTCGGGGGTTAATTTCTTTATCATTTCACAAGGTATAGTGTTGTTAAAAATACTTAACTTGTGTGTTTAAAATATTCAGAGAAAAGATACTTTTTTTTTTTAACAAGAGTCATGTATGTTTATATATATATATATAATTTATTTTAATTCCCAGGGAACAGCTGAGATGTAGAGATAAAATACGACAGTTTGAACAACAAAAACCGTTCCAAAAGGAGGCATTTATCAAGATGGATTTTATAATGGTTTACAAATAATGTAACATATTAAAGAAAAAATACATTTTATAATTCAATCGTGAAATCTGTTGAAGTACTGCTGAGGTTTTTAGTGAAGTAAAAGAACATTTGTTTGGACTGAGATCTTACGTCTGACTTAAATATGGATTCATAATTAAAGGATTAATCCAACAGAACAATGGATGACATAGAGAAACGAGTGCTGAGTCAGTTACGGTCACGGCTAGTGAAAGAGGTGGTGGTCACTGAAAGTTTCCTCTGCGCTTTTTGTGACAATAACGTACTGGACGACCAAATGACAAGGCTCCTCAAGGTAAACAAAGGGACGTATTTGGGTTTATTTATTCATGTTACGGAGTTGGTGATATATTTTTGTCAGATGTTTTAACATGGTCTTATATATATAATGATAAAAACGTTTCAATCTATTATTAAATTCTTGTCACAGACAGAGTCAAATTATGAGAGCAGAGCTTCAAAGCTACTCGATATGCTACCTAGCAGAGGCTCTAGAGCTTTTCTTACACTCATGGAAATTCTAGAAATTACCAACCCATGGCTGTCAGAGAAAATGAAATCCGCCTTACACGATGAGAGAAACAAAGATGCCAAAATAAATTTACACCCGAGCGTATCACAGAGTGGTAATGAGTGTGTTCTGACTCCTTTACAGCTGACAGCTGCTGAATGTTGGGGAGGTCGGGGGGGGGGGGAATAACTGATTTTGTAAATATGGACAATACACGCATACATAATTTGGATGCTGTTAAATGCAATAAGTAATTATTTTTAGTGTGTACATTTTGTAGTATACTACTGTGGGGTTCAATTTATCTGGCTGTTGATTAGGTGAACAGTACATCGATATTTTTTGCTAAACATATATAACAGCCAAAGAGGCATGTATGCTAATTTTAGTTAATGCATTATCAAATTAAATTACCTTCTTAATGATAATAAAAAGTAAAAGTAAAGTTCCCTTAACCCTAACGGGCCATCGGGGCAGATGAAGTGTATAATTCATCTGTTTCTATAACCTCGGCATATTAAGGGGTTGTGTGGTTAGCACAACGCCCATCTTAATGATAATCATCATATAGAATTTTTTTTTAATTTCTAATACGTTATACTGAACACGTTACATCACCACGCTAATACATTGCTTTAGTGTTGATTTCGTTGACGAAAACTAAAACTAAAACCTTCGTTGACGAAAATGTTGACTTTTCGTCAACGAGAACTAAAACTAAAACTAAAATTAGCAGCAAGACTAAAACTAGACGAAAACTGAAATTATTACAGAAAAAACGAAATAAAAACTGAAACTAAAATATAGTGTTGCTTTCGTTCACGAAAACTAAAACTAAAACCTTCGTTAACGAAAATGTCGACTTTTCGTCAACGAGAACTAAAACTAAAACTAAAATTAGAAGCAAGACTAAAACTAGACGAAAACTAAAATTATTACAGAAAAAACGAAATAAAAACTGAAACTAAAATATGACCTGGGACTAAAACAACACTACAGTGCTTCTCAAAATTCTACACTTCGAGATCTACTGTAACAAAGTTTTGGTTTCGCGACCGACCAATTAAAAGATACTTTGCTTTCGAGACTAGCCTGCAAGGAAAAACTACGATAACAGAAAATAAACGAGCCATCAATTGTATAAACAAGTCGAGAAATGGAGTTTTAATCATTCATTTATAGATTCTCAATCCATTCATTTAAAATTGTGTTTTAGTCACGACCCACTTGAATACTCTACTTTGAGAACCACTGCTTTAAGTAATTGGATTACTAATACTAATAAAAAAAATTCATTGTACAGCTTCCATTGAAGGCTACGGCCAGACAAGACTTCATATCGATGCAGACATTAAAGAAAGAACAATGAGGTTTGTCAAAACTAATCTAAATCACCTGTCTGATATTGAACAGAGAGGTGTGGAGAAATGGCTAGCAGATGAATTGCAGAGGGAAAGGAGGAGGCAGCAATTTAGAGCACCACACAAGTAAGCTAAAACCTTTAGTGTAAATATTTATATAAATGAAAGTATCTGTGTTTAGATGTGCAGCTTAGAAATCCACATCGTCGTACAGAGAACAATCTTGGTATACCAGTCAGTTATGAACCTGCACGTTGGTATTTAGTTTTCTTTTACACTTTCAAGACATATTGGAAAGGAGTTGAGACGGTGACGAAATGCATATCCTAGAGCCGCATGCTGCTCTTCGCTGAGTTTAGCGCGACTCCCAAAGAGTCAAGCTTTTTTCCCTATTATTTGAATAATTTTGGTCACTCAATCTTGATATTACCATATTACGATTATTTAAAGTATTTCATCAGAATAAACAATATCTATGCTCTTCATTTAGTGTCAATTGTGAAATATTGAAAAACTACGTAATATATAACATTAAACACACTTTGTAGCGATGAATAGCATGCCATCTTTAACTGCTTGGATACTAAAATAAGTCAGTAAATTTTGGAATTTTGACTTTTAACAGTGTACCGCGAAACCCCAGTGATTTTCATGCAAGTAAAGAATGTCAAACAGACACCAGCAACATGGATTTGGTCGAACTGTATGAGGAAATGAGCATATACTTACATGGAGTAGACTATGTACAGATTAATATTGACTTCAGCTTTAAGAAACTTAGTCAAAAGGTTTTTATGACTTTTATGCACGTTAGAGTAAATACTATTTAGATCAACATTATAATATTGTGGCGAGCCCACAAGAATACATTCATTTTTGTTGACCATTCTTACGGTATACACAGCTTCTCTGTAAAGTTTTATGACTAATGAGAAGCTGCCCAGGGTCATTCTTAAGAATCGGCAAACTATGTGACCACCCAGGAACACCATTATCAAAGGGGAACCCTCTAGTACAAATTCCGACTAAATTCAATACTATGGTAGCTAAAGTACGGTATTATATGTGTTATGCATTATGTGTGACAGGGACGTGCTGGCTGATTAAAGCCCATGATGAGCAGTGGTGAGGAAAGTCAAATTCTGTATCTAATATGCAGCGCCGTCACAAAGGTGTGGGGGGGGGGACTTGTCGGGGACTTTGTTTGCCTTCAAAATGTATATCTGTATTCATTTCGCTACAACGAAGCTGCTTGATTTGGAGGTGGAAGTGGAAAACAGGGGCCCCAGTAGTGTGAGTTTGTCAGGGTGGCCCTACATTGCCTGGCTGTAGCCTGTACTATGTTTTTCAAAACAGTAGTTTGACACTTCAACGGACACACTTTACTAAAACTTTTAAATGGTTGTATCCATGTTATGTACATTTACAATGTCACATATCAATATCTTTTTATAACTTCTTTGATATGTTTACTTAATGCATAACATCATTTTTTTCTCTCAAAAAGCCAGAACGAATGCTGGCCACACTCTCCTTGACCAGTATGTCCTGACTGTGTGTGTGTGTAATTAACCGTAAATAAACACTGGGATAAAACTCATAAAGATAATCTTTTTCCCCCTAGAGATCTTTTATATGTGTGCTCCACAGATCACAGAGCTATTAAGCAGAACCAGAAAACTGGATGCTTTGTTTCTCAACTGTATTGAAAAATTTGATGACCCAGACAAGTACTCCATACCGTTGCCGGAACTAATAGACAGAACCATTAGTAAAGAGAGAAGTCTCAGTCAAGTTAATAATGATGACAAAAGGGTAAACATAAAAGAAATGTAACAGATACGCCAATGTTTTCTCAATCAATGTAAATTAAACATATTTTATTTATTGACCTAATTAAAATTATATAATGCATCTAACTTGAGACCCCTTCCTCCCAATGTTAAGATGAGTTATAATTGGTATTTAAATCACTAAGACTTGCCAAGCTGAACTATTTTCTGGGCCCATGAGATAGACTGTATATATGCTACGATGACTTTAAAAAGTAATGCTTCTTGCCAAAAAAATAATTCTTGATATCAGTTTCTTTTTCAAGTGCAGAAATAGTTGCCCACACATACACACAAATTCAGTTTTTAGCTACTTACACTAAATAATGAATGTTTTCCTATGCTCCAGCTGATCCAAAAGTTTTCGGAAGAAAGAGACATGGCAAGGCGTCAAGTCAAAAGACTAGAAGAGGAACTTGATAAAGTTTTGCAAAGACAATTACCTACAAACAAGCCTCAAGAAATACAGTTAAGGAACAGACAGAATATCAACGTCAGGTGAGTGGGGCACATAATAAGGGAACATGTAATGTTGATTTATATGTGAAAAGCTCTAGATCGAAAAAAATCACCGTAGGGAATACATTTTAATATAAAGAACTGTAAACTTAAGCTATACTAGCTTAAGAAAGCCCCAAAATGTCATGTTTTATTTTTACATCATGAACCATCGCTGTTGTTTTTTTTCTACCAGATATTCGTTATTACTGCCAGATTCATCTCAACAACAAACGGTTGAAAACGTTAAGATAGAAGGGACAAATGAAATAAATACTGCCGTAATATCAAATTCCTACTCCACACAGTCGATGGACAACAACAGCTATATGAATGGGAGCTCGGCTATGAATCACATGAAGCCAGTTAGCATTGTACAAATGAATGGTGATAGCAAGAACCGTTCTGCCACTATTACAAACGGAATTTCTGGTCGAGTGAATGGAAATCAAATTGACGGGAATGCCCGTTATGAGACTCCTTCTGCTTCGAATAAAATCAACAACCAAAGCACAGAGTCTTCTTACCGCAACAGTGTAATACAGCATTACATAAATACAAACTCTATGATGAAAGAAGAGCCTAACGAAGTAAACGTAGAGATACCACGGGGCAAACTGAGGCGACATGCAAGTGAAGAGAGTTTAAAGATTGCATTAAGTAAAGAAGAAACAGAGACCGTCAGCATGGCTCATTTCAACAGTGACGGTCTGGCTGCTCTGCGCGGCAGAAGGAAAAGTCAGGACAGTTCCAATATTTTCACTGCGCAACAAGCTAGTGAATCGGTAAAAAAGCAGTTGGTACAACAGCTGGTGAAGAACACTCGAAACGACATCCAGAACAAAATGCTAAGAATGTTGTCTGGAGCCAACAAAAACATTCAGAAAGTTAGACGGTCGGAGTCGGAAAAGGCTGTTACTAGCCACGGATTAAGAGTCCCAAATCAAGGGAAAAATCAAGAGGGTGGTGGGGTTTTCAAAGGAAATCCAAGTCTAAGATCCAGCTACGACAATATAGCGGCGATGGGCAAGAAGACGGATCAGGAAAATGATGCAAATATTTACGCTAATGGAAACTTAACTTCGAAAAATCCTTATAGATTTATATCGCAAAATCATTCAGAGAGAGTAGTTCATCAGCCATACTTGAATGGGCAGCAAACTACGCAGACTGTCACGTCATCAGGGCAAAGAGGAAACCATGAGAGTCGACAGGAACGTTTTCAGCAGCAGCAATATCAGCTCTTGAAGCACAGAGCGGACAGCCTGATTTACGAGGAGGTCATCAATGAGCCCCAAGGCTATACAAAACAGAGTGGGTCTCCCAACAACCCAGAACATAAAACAACGCTAATCTATCCAAAAGACTATGACATCGCAGGACAAAAGCACAGTCAATACACTCGTGCAAGCAGCTTGGAACGCCATCCTCAGATAAACTATCAGCCTAGACCGCCTAGCCGACGAGGCTCTGGAGAAATTAGCGGAGTAGACTACTCTTCCGATTCTGAGATAATCAGCTCTAGCATAAGAAAGACAACTTCAAGTCCCGACCGTGCGAAAGGGAGAGTACGGTTTGCTTCCCCTGTAACTCGAACTTCTAAGCCAAGCAAGAAGAGTCACAGCAAGGGCAAACCAGCACATTATCAATCAGAGACGACGAGTACATCTATGAGAAAAATGAAAAAAGTATAATACAACTTTAACACCAGTATTATGTATATAGCTTTAAGAAAAGATTTTTTTTTTAAATTTGTAACATGCCTATTTACATTAGTATTAGAAAAATTTGTCGAGAGAGAATAATATACAGTACAAATTATTTCATTGAAACTAGGTGATGTACAGAATAAATAAACTATCCATGAGTTAAAGTTGGGCGGAGTATAAAAATAATAAATGTTCTTGTTGTCTTTTGTAGTCATGTCATTTGAATATATTTTTATCAGCATTATTACACGATGAAACACGATTGTATAGCGCTGTTATATATTTATAAGAATAATATTTAATAAACAAAAGGCAAACTGTTTTTCTAAACTACTGATAATTGGTTTGATATGTATTTCACACGTTTTGTCATATTTCGTCTCTTGCTAGCTATATTCACAGAATATATTTATATATTTTATATCAGGGGTGACCGCATGCGGCCATTCAGCGAGATTTGTGTGGCTCCCAATGTGAAAGGTATTAAGCCATAAATAAAGTGAAAGCAGAAAGAAGAAAATGTATATATACTATTTTCCTTATTGCAAATTTATTTCATTGTAAATTTTCGTATAAAAACAGTTTTTCTCAATTACACGTGTGGGGTGTAGAATACAAATTGAATAGAATGTGAGATGTCTTAATAACAAACCTTATAGTAATTGATAAACATTCTGTCATTTCCTAAAATACTAGTGCCGGATTATGGAAAAACAAACTTTGGGAATTCGAGCATTAATAGACATTTATTTCTTTTATTAAAGATAAATGGTTTTAAGTAGAAATAGAATAACTCATAAATATGTAGATTATAGTGAAAAAACAAATAAACAGCAGTCTTAATGTAAACATGTTCAGCTCATTGTCGGGCCAAGATGGGGGAGGGGGCATTACTTTGTGCATCGGGCATAAAATGGGGGGGGGGGTCATTCGGCCACTGACATTTTTGTATCATGTTTGACCACAAACAATATGTTAGAATGTCCCATATTCTCTTCAGTAAGGGCCCAAGTTATTATATATTATAATCTTACTTATTCTGATCAACATTACATTAAGCATAACGATCTATGGTGTAGTAATATCAGCTTACGTGGGAGGAGAGACGTTTTCTAAAAATAACAGTCTCACGGTAAAGGTATTGATCAATTCTGCAGGTAGTGAAGTGGGGAGTACAGTACTTGGTGAAAGGTGTCAACACTGGCAGTGCGTACTTCATCATCTTGTCGAGGTTCATTAGACACTATTATTAATCAGGACACCCACTGAGCACAGCACATGCCGCTTTGATTCACGTGGGTGATTGTTGCGACACCTGTGACTGCGGCATGAGAGTCCGTGTAACATTGTGCGTATAAAATAAAATATCACACCTTATGTAACATGTTTTATTATCAGTCTTATTTTCTTATATGCAGGTTAACACGAGGCTTGCCTATACTTGCGTGATGAATTTGGGATTGCATAACAAACAAATTGGGTCCAACAATTTATATTCTTGTTAATAAAATGAATGTCCGTAGAAATATTTGTCTGATGCAATCGATACTACAGTAGTCCCCCCACCTTGTAACGAATGCAGTCAGTTCCAGCGGCGCGTTTGTTAGGCGGTGGCGGAGATAATGTGCGAAACCCTTCTCAGTCTTTCGAGGAAATCATGTAAACCACTTAAAGTCGGGGGAAAAATTAAAAAACAATTACTAAGACAATCACCGGGACCGGGAATGGTATCAGGTGTTAATCAGGCGAGAGGACGGTTAGTAAAGGGGGATACACATAAACACTATGCAGACACACACACACTGAAGAGCTGAGATTCGATTCCCACAGACATCCCGTTTTTTGGCAGCTATTGCTATTGGGTAAATGTTTCTAAGAAATCAATTAACATAATAGAGATAATGAGAGAAAAAAAAGCACAAGAGGACGATTTGGCTTCATCTGAACAATCTGAGTCACATCGGCAATTAGCTATGCAAAAAATTATTCGTGAGATATGCGCGCTTTTTCGGAAACGTTCGTTGAGAGCTGCATTTTTTTTTTTGCGAAACATAAGTTAAGTGGGCAACCATTGTCTAAAAAACAAACAACAGAAGTAAGGAAGAAACCAAAACATATACATGAAATCAGCTATTTCGTGTGAGGTAATCGCTTTTCGTTAAATCGGTTATATATATATATAGGATTTTTTTTTTTTTGCATTACACTGAAAGGTGTAAATATTTCGAGAAAAGTTAAAATATATTTGTGACATTTTCTTATTTCTTAAACTCAATAAAGACAAAGCTAGAGGAGGAAAACAATCTATCATAAATAAATATTCCATATAGCACATTAATGATGTGAATTTCATTAATTAAATTTCTACAACTATCAATTAATAATTAAAAAAAAAAAAACGAAAAAATACATTAAAGATTTTTTCTGAATGGTGTCATTGTAGACTACCACTACGGTTAAAAAACTTAATTTGCATCTTCAAGCCGAAATTTAGTTTTCTGTTGTCAAACAATACATATCTGAAACAAAATTGTGCCTATGTGAGTATACATTTAGCATCAAACCTTGTCCGGTTATATCACTGGGTTGCTGTCGGTGAAAAATAAGTAAACTGCTGCATAGGCGGAAAGTAAATATGAAAATACTTTACTTGGCTGACAATTGTTTTATATCTTGAATTACTAACGGTATGTATCATTATATAAAGGCCTTTGAGTGTCTCATAACGAATCTTACTTAGCCAAGCTATCACTACGATTTACATTAAGCTCAAAATATGACCAAGCACGATGGACAACAGGTAGTGTCGATTTATCAAGCAAGACTTGAAAGTGAAGCAAATAGTCCTCCCTTTTGTTTCTATGTGATCTTATTGTTTCCAGGGGACAACGTGCACGTGTACAGAAGCCAGGGCTGGTGTTACTATTTGCACGCGCTGCTGTCATAAGTAGAAGTAAAAAAAAAAATATATATTTGATTCTAAGCACCTACTTCAAGGATGGCGAAGGCTGAAGACTATGCAAATATGCACACACATTCATAATCAGTTTTATTTAAACATGAGGGCCTATATAAATATCAAACCCATCCTCCATATATCTTTTTATTAGTTTTAGAAAGGGGTGGGGAGAGGGGGGAAGGAGGGGAATAGCATTCCAATTTTCTCCCATTTAGTAAACACACTAGCTAGGGGCGGTAACTAATAAACAGCTGAACGAGGGAATGAAAAGACGCCGGTGGTTGCTAGATGCAGTCTTAACTTTCAGAGGTGCCATAAGGAAAAAAAAAACGAACATCCGATCGATAATCTATATACAGATCTATTCAAGGTGTAGTGTTTTAGGTGCAGATATAATATCTTGATAGCGAGATTTAATTGGTCTGGAAGTATATAGGTAGATTTCAACTACATTTACTTGCAGATTAGTTAATAATATTCATTATCAGGAAAATATAGCAGGGGCATATCTAAACATAGAAAAAACTCAAGACACACCTTCAATTCTTAAATTACGATTTATATTATGACAAGTTTATAATAAAATATGTATCTCTCGGTTACAATGGGTGGGCCGCTAACACTTTGATAATAATTGGTATAGCTGGTAATTATATCCTTTATTGGCTACTAATAACATGACAAAGTGTTTCGCTACACTAAGTCGAATACTAAGGCAGAAGAGACAAATGGTTCGCTGTAATATATACTTGTAAACGGTACACTGAGAACCATGAAAAAAATTTAAACTATATATATATATATATATATATATATATATATATATATGATATTCATGTCTAACTGGAAGGACAACATATCAGATTATATTAAGATGAAACTCTGTGCCGGAAATGTAGTGACCCCACCAGCCTGTACTGTTGATGGTCCATGTCCATGTCAGCCACCTTATGGTGCTTCACGGCAGTCTCAGCTATGGTGGACAACTCAAAAGTGGTCGGTAAAGGACAAGTTGTATCATCTATACAGGGACACCATAATGATAAAGTGTTAGACATGCATTCACTGAAAATTCATTCGTTTAAACTTCAAAAGAGACTAAGAGTGTATTCGTAACGTGGTTAAATTGTTTATTACATTATTTTAACTAATGTATTTAAAGTATAGTGAACGGTATGTAGATTTAGTCTTCATGTTGATATGAAAATGTTATCACAAATGGTAGAACATGGGTCAGAGAGTTTTGGTCCTTAGTTTCTCCAGACTCGTAAAACATGTTAATTCTAGCCGTGCTCCCCTCAGTGGGTACAGTGATAGCTGTGGAGTCAAAGCTGTGACTGTATCCATAAAATAGATAATGAAATGGCTGTACACATGCCACTCAGTCCTAACGCAATATTAACCAATAGAAGATAACGTTGAAACTGTGCTCAACGAGTAAAAGGACTAATCAATGTTCTATCATAGTTTTTAAAGTTGTTTGTTTTTTTTAAAGTGAGAAAATATTCATCAATTTTAACTGCAACATGATGCTTATGATTTTACACGAGACGTCCACAATTTATTTTTTGAACTTGAAGTAACACAAGACATTTGCAATGAAATTAAACCGGAACCTTTATAAGGTCCATGGGAAACCTTAGGTAGAAACTGAGATATTTTAAGTTTCTAGTCAAAAGTACATATTGAAGCCCTGACCGCTTGAAAATTAGGCAGTGGCCTAGTTTGCCTATCCACAAGAACGGCACTGTGATTAAGTGGTTGTTATTAATTTGTGTGTAGATCGCTGTAGAGAAGTAACAACCCGCCAGACAGGCTTACGACTCTGATAATGTTTGGCATTTTACTAAAGGTAGACAGTGTTTAGCAAAATATAACATAAATATATCTGGCTGTGATATAAATGAAAAAGAAAGTCTTTTGAAATGTGTTCTATATGCCGTCAGCTATGAGAGTTGGGGTAGAAATGTTTAGGGGGGTAAAAGGAAGGGAAAGTTCGTCATCTAGGAAAAAAAAAAGGAACAAACATAAAACTACTTAGTATGAATGTCAGCAATAGATTAACAGATCAATACATTTTTTTTTTATTTCTATATTTTCCGAGTGTGTAAAATATATATATATATATAGAATATATGTCTATAGTCCTAAATAGGAAAGAAAATACCCGTTTTATAATAATGATCAAGCTACGTGGTATTTAATATAAGTGATTTACTGGATTCACAAAGGGTCTTCATGGGTCAGCCATTCAGGTGTACTATTGGGGATTCCAAGAGATAATCACAAGTAATTAGTTCCATTCTATTATACACACAAACAACATATTTAAATAATTTGTATTTTCAAATAAAGCCCCGATAGCTGGTGGTATAATATGTCTTGATGCATTATATATATATATATATATATATATATATATATATATATATATGGAATGTCTGGTACATCTTCATCCTAATTTAATCATGGGATAGACAATACAAATTGTAAAAAAAAAATTCCTACAGTTTATTATATATATATATATATTTATATATATATATATACATATATATATAATTCCATTATTACCGAACATACATATAAATAAGAACAATAGTTAACATATTCTATTATTCGTGTGAAGTCAAGAAAAAATAACAAAACGCTTGCCATGAAAAGCTTATTTAAAAAAAAAGATAGTTAAGCTGAAGACTTGAAAAAGAAAGTAAAATTAATTTCCAGTAATAAAGGTGCACATTTTTTACTTTAAAAAAAAAAACAACATACTGACAAGTATAAAATGAACCGAAGCAATAAGTGTTGTGTAAGAAAAAAAACAAATTGGCAACACGCTTTAAATTGCCTCTAGGAAGGCAAGCATCAATACTATGCTACATATAATCCTATTTGGTTAAAAAAAATTACTTGCAAATGAGTGTATGAGACTTGCAAGAATTATCTCATGTCATATTTTAGCACAATCATAAAAAGCAAATTTAATAACGTATTAATAATGTACATCATAATGCACGAATTTTTATATTGTGTAAACTGTTAATAAAATGTCTCTGGGGAAAAAAAAGCAGACTGCACACAGGTTAACTAAAATTTACAAAATAAAAAAAAAATGATAATCATGTCAATATTTCAAGTCTACATTTCTAGTTTTAATAAATAACTAAAGTACGTCAATTGCACTTTGCAGTGAAAGTTGTTATTGTAACTGGTAATTAACCAGATACGTTAACCGGGCACAACTTCACGGTTTATCGAGTATATCTGTATGAGATGGGCGTTGCCTGAAAGTGCTAGCGACAACCAGACGGGACTGATGTTTGTGTAATCAAAGATAAAACATTTCAGAGCGGTTCTCAATTATTTCTGACTTCGTCTACATGAAAACAACGTATCAATAAACAACAGATATCGCCGGATGACAATTTTGGGGGACCGGGACATGCTGCTGATTGCCAGATGTCTGTTTTTTTTTTGTTAGTTCATCTCTAGGGCTGGCGGACTGTGACGACGGTTACAGAAAGAGTGAAGAGAGACTTGCTGAATGACGTCACCTAGTTTATTTTCAGACTCACAGTCGAAGGTCGGTTCGCTTTTGATACCTACCCAGCAGTTCATTCAATAGATTTCGCCGCGGTTTCAATGTTTGTTTTCTCTCGTCTAAATGGGGTCAGTGTGACTTGGTAGACTCCCTCTTCAACCCTAAGCGGATTGTTAATATTCAGTCAACTCTAATAGCTTTTATCATGTAGTAAAAAGTGAAAGAGGAGAAATAACGAAAAGAACGAAAGTGCATTCATTACCTTTACAAGATTTAAAGTGATTGCTATAAGTTGTCCATTTAAAATAAAAAAAGGATAATGTTCGCTTCAGGTGCATAAACGTTAGACTTGAACAGAATAAATGAACATATTTGGGATTTAAATCTCGAGTCAATACTTTCACAACGTAAAGGATAACACTACGACATATTTAAGTATTTAGGACAAGAAAATGACTTACGGGTAAGAGTAATTGTATTTCTATCAAGGCTTTTTTGTTTTTGAATATATCACTGCACTTAAAGGAAGATTAATTTGTTTCTATAGGAAAATACTAACAACTGAAAGCTAAATGTGTATGGTTAATAATTATATTCGTGGGGAGAGCTGTTTTCAGTTGTATGGATGCCCTAGGCAGAGAGGCTGTCTTGTTTAGCATGTTTATTCTGGGGCTATCATATTTAGCATGTTTATTCTGTTGTTGTTTTTTTCAGGAAGGGGGGGTAGGATAAAGCATCTGAATACCTATATATGATAATCATTATATTTTTTATTGTACCAATGGGATGTAGGCTATGCATTAACTTGATTTCATACACTTAAATTAGTCCCCTTCCCTTTTTTTATTTTACTTGATGTGGGGGCCCTTTACCAGGGCGGGCCTTAGTTTGAACATGCGTCAGGAGGGTCCAGCTTCGTGGGAATATCGACTTAAATTATGCACACCTTTCATAATTAGTTGATGTTTACCGCAATAATAATATCCGGATAGCTTCGAAATATAACAAAAGCTTCTTTATAATGAATATAAAAACATTATGATCGATAGGTTTATTTTCAAACAAGAGATGCAAGATTATCAAATAATACAACCTCAAATGTATAACGTAAATTTGAAAAAAAGGGCCAAATAAATTGTCAATATTTTATAACTGTTTGACATTTATCAAGCTAGTTAGCTAACTTTCACTTTTCAATATCACAAAATAACCATCTCAGCCAGTTTATGGTGAAGTTTTTTTATTTACATTTTACTCCATTAATTTGTTGCACTTTTTTAGAGCATTTTCGTCCCCGTTTTGTCTGTCTGTCTGTCATCACCCTAGATCTCAACAACCATAAGTCCTAGACCCATGATGTATATATCATTTTGTAGGTCTTGGCCTGCCAAGAAATGGCGTTTTTCCATTTCGCGATCTGACCTCTGAGGGCCGTAAAAGGGGGCTTAGTACCGTTTTTTGCTATATAAGCTATATTAATAAAGAGCGCCTATATCTCAACAACCATAAGTCCTAGACCCATGATGTATATATCATTTTGTAGGTCTTGGCCTGCCATGTGTACATCAAAAGTCCATTTCGCGATAGGACCTCTGAGGGCCGGGCTTCAGGGCTCCTAAGGGGCTTATATATTATATATACACCTTGTACGTTCAATAACCCATTCATTTGGTGCGAAATACTGCAGCACGTAGTTTCACCAAGATGTATTAAAAAACTCATCAAATGAAATAGTAAGCTTGTGTTCTGAGTTTAATTGAAAGTATCAGAGCTATGCAACAATTGACGGAGTTTTCGGACGATTAAATGACTACAATTTCGAATGTTTCAATTATGAGTCCTATTTCAGTGACCACAAACCACTTGTAGTTAGATTTAAGAGAAAATAATTTTGTTTTCAAATATAAAGAAACGTCTTTTTAATATCTTTTTTTCAGATATATGCATTGCACAATTGAATTTATAAACATTTACAAAATTTACAAATATTTACTGAAAGATAGCATACGTACTGATACATAATACGAAAATGCTCTAACACGTCCTGTGTCCAGAATGGAACAGGCTTAATTGCTTGTTTTAACATGAGCTTAACAATTAATTATGTCATTTTATTTCTTTGTCTTTACACAACTAATAAACAGATCGGAAGTATTTCATTTTTTTATGTAATGTCACAGTGTGCGCATTAATCCTAGAAATGGAAGTAACAAAGGCGTTTTTCTATTTCGGAGAGTTTGTTCATTTAGATCAAAGCCCCAATCATTAAGGGTAGAAATTAAGCTATAGTCACGTATAATCCTGGTTTAATTGAGAGTAATTTTAATGGGGTATATGCATTATGTCAAATAAATATCGTCATCTTCAATTAACAAACAGTGATACCTCAAATACTAACATCCCACAGCTTAAATAACTTTTAATATCTAGAAACATTTTTTAAATAATTAAGCTCCAGAATCCCAATTCGCTTTGGAATATTGTCAAGCCAAAATGTTTTGACATGATTTTTACTTTCAAAACATTCTTTGTAAACCGAGTATGTGTAGATCCACGGATAAGTCCAATGTGTATAATTTATGTAATAAAAACAACTGATTAGAAACTGGAACGGTATCCATGAAGGAATCATGGGGAATGTTTGAGAGTTATCAGTAAAGTCTTCAATGTCTAATAAAATATCGTAAACGTGGATTATAATGGTGATTAGTTTACAATTAAATTACCCAGTAAGCCATCACTGAGCTAGCTAGAATGCTACCTTACGAATACGAACATTGTACCAGACATACTGAAATCAGCTTTGTTACAGTTTAGACTTGCAGAGCAATGGGTTGTGTAATTAGCAGTCTTGAATCATTACAAATCACTAGCTCCCATTGTAATCACTTGTCTCTCTACTTTCTTATTAATGGTTTAACTCTGCTAGATGAATATGTATACCTTCCGCTAATAAGTTGGTCTACTCTTAAATTGTATATCGTAGCTAAAAATATATAGTTGCAGTGGAGTTGGACACTAGTGAGGAGTGTGAAAATACCGCACTATTCCTTGCCAAACATTGTTATGTACGGCCGATAACAGTTATAGTACGTACATATTTTACTTCATTTTACCTAGTGTACATGACATTTATTGTATAAAAAGTATGTATAATTTTTTGTGTATTCTGTCTGAAATGATTAAGTCATGAGATATTATAACCCGGAGTATTAATGTAAAATTATCAACTACATGTACTAGAAGGCGTGTCTGGCGATGGTCGGGAAGAACAAAAGAGCACATGTAAGAAAAAACAACATCGACAGCTCGTATGTTTGTTAACAACCGTAGGTGGACTTTAACAAGTGACAGCATCTGAAAGAGTTGCATCTAGGAAGATCTAAATTATAAATGTATAACAGGACTACAAATATTTTAGATGTATACTCCGTATATCTATAACTGAATCAATGATTTAATAATTTATGTTTAGAACAACAACTTATGTTTATTCAGTTGTTTTGACTGTATAATGTTAATATTTTAAAACCCTTTTCAATCGCCTGCTTTTTTTTTATAACGCCATGTGTTATATAATTGTTAGCAGTTGTTATATAATCATGTTGAAGGATGACGTTTTTTTAAAACATAAATGAGCTATTTGTAATATCAAAACATGGTGTATGGCCTTGTAACTCGGCTGAGCGATTAAATAAAGGTGAGTGGTTCTAAAAAGTTTGAGATTCGCGACCCACTCAGAGACATTCACGGTTTTCACGATCCACCGAAAAAAAAAAAGATAAAAGAAAGAAAAACTAAATTTAATTGCATTAGTAATAATTACCATTTTTGACAACCCACTTAAAATCATCCCACTACCTACCTGTGGGTCTCGACCCACACTTTTAGAACCACGGATATAGGAGGCCCATCAATATATTTATTCCCCTATCTCTTACAGTAATAGCGTTCACTTTTTAAAGAAGAATTCAAAACATACATGGATTAATACATAATGAGACAAAACGTTAATAATAAAAATAATAACCTCCATACTGAGACAAAAAAAAAAACAAGCAATCGATACATTACGATTAGGAAATAGAAAGTGCAAAGTGATTTGTGTCCCCTTAAGTGGGTTCCAATTGGAACTGCACTATAAAAACGCTACATTTCCGGGTAAAATGTTCAATAGCAAAATAGTTTCTCAAATGTCATCTTATATGATAAACTCAGTCATATGCACAACATCTCTCCAGTCACATGTTTAATGTATCACACAGCACCTCGTCCTTTTATCGAAAACAAAATGTTCAGAAGCGAGATCCTATTAGTAGGACAATATTTTCTCTGTTTTACCTCAAGTTTAATAATTCAACTGACCCACCATTGATCTGGGGTGGGGCTGTTTATCTATAAAGACAGTTTTAAGAAGAGGACTAGCAAAGAAAAAAAAACCTATAAAAATGAAACAAAAAAATAAAAATTCATTTACATTTTATATCGGCCAATCAGCTGTAAACGAGACACACCCCTCTTCGACACACACAAAAACAATTGTGATGGGTTTTAAAGGTATTCCATCTAAACAGCACAATTTTTTTTAGAAAACAGTCATGAATGTCTACAAAATATTGATACAAATTCGTTTTAACATTATTGATCGTCTCAGCTGCAGTAGTCTTTAGTGATCAATTAGTGACTAGTAAACACAAAACATGAAAAGTTAGACAAGAATAGACCTTAAATGAACAAGACACACTATGCAAAACCTTCCATCAGTTGTATCTAGAGTTGTGAGCTGCGGTCATTCTCTGTATTATCAACAAACAAACAAAACTACTGGGTGGAATTATTATTTCATTCATAGAAAATGTCCATGCATGTAAAACATCACATACGTGAATAATAACAATACTAGTGTGTGAGAACAATTCACAGAAAGGAAGCTATACTAATTTGTATAATGCAATTATTAGAATGTTTCATTCAACAGGAAAATATTCTAACCATTGTATATCATCAATGAAAGAATGTAATATTAGCGATTCAAAGTATAATGCCAATATTATTTATTATTAAAATAGGAAAAGATAATGCATCTTTATTAAAGTTTTTTTTTCATTATAGACTATAGACACTATGACAAACGCTATATGAAATTAAGCATGCAGAATATCACATTATTTATGTTATGAAAACAAAGAGAGAGAAAAAATAAGATAAGTAGGGCCACCAAAGATGTGGTTAGAACGTATTATTTTAACAATACATTAAGTTTAATAGTTCTTGTGTCTATAGTCATAGAAAAATAATGTGTTCAGCGTAAAGGGGAAAAAGTTGAACAAAATGTTATAACATACACAAATCCCAGTCAAGATGATTATAACTGAGTTTTTTTTAATTAGAAAACAAAAAGAAGAGAGGCCATAACTTCTGTCTCTAAAGAGAAGACAGTACACAATAGGTTAGTTCTTATATCAGACAAAAGACATGTTACGACAGTTACACTATAAATGTCCCAAGCCCGTGGTATTCAGATGATAAGGATGTTTCAGTGTTTAGTTGATTACTGTGGACAGAGCCATTATTATTGAAGAAGAGAAGGACCCGTGAGCAAGAAATATTTGACTTTCTACATTTTTATCGATAAGTCATAATGAAGAAAAAGTGAGAACTTTTTAATCAATAATTTTTGCTATAAAATGCGAACCTATTTATTTTACATTTTAACACACACGCCAAAGTAAATCAATAAAAAAATGGGAGGATGGGGGAGGCGGGGGGTACAACTGGGCCAACGGCATATTCCTATAACTTAAGCGCCTTTTTTATAATAACTCTTGTAACTAGTGCGAAAATAAAGTTTAATAAAATGTATCCCTTCTATAAGACATAGCAGCTAAAAAACTTTACAAGAATCCCAAAAAAAAAAAGTATTTCACAAAAATATCGGCTAAATCTTTTTAAAAGAGATTAAATCCAATCATAATGACTTTTCTTTGATTCTAGATAGCTTATTGTTTCATTATATTTACTTTTCTGTTCTACTTCTGCTTGATTAAGTTCATTATTACACAAATCAAACTGTTAATCCACACACCTTAAATGTCTTTTGCTTTTTATTTGTAATTTATCTCTTTCAAGTATTTTGTCATGTACCAAAACTATTAAATTGTAATATGAATTTAACAGAAGCCCAACGACCGAGAGAAAACCTTTCGATAAAAATGCCTTGTCGGGGCCCAACATACAATCGTACAATAAGGATTATGACAAGTTCCAAGTGAAGCCAACGCCGATGGATGTACCAGACTATAAAGCAGGCGATGGCAGCAAATATCAGAATACTTACGACAAAATGCAAAAAAGCAGCCATCAGGAATTCAAACCAATTTACGGGCCCCAGAAGGACGACAGGTTGGTAAAAAATACTTTATTTTATAAAGTAACAATATCTAGGTAAAAAATGTATTGTTTTTAAAAATTTTTAGCCCTGTAATTTATATTAGATTATGTTCGTTTTTATTAAAAGACACGAGTTTTATTGTTAAAGGGTAAATTCTAAATTAATGAGTACATGTATTTATTACATTCAGTTTCAACATACTCAGTCCTATGTGGTGACATTAACTATTCTTCGTCTCAACCAGATAGCTAGCTATAAACATGCGCACTTTTAGTTAATGAAAAAATAGAAACTTTTTTAATGCACAAGAAGTAAAAACTCATACAATTATATAAAAAAAAACAAATATGTATTTATATAAACAACAAGTTCAGTCCATTATTAGTCACAATGAAAAATGATTACACCAACCTTTCAAAACATCTTTAATGAAAATTTAAGTGTATCTATATAAACCCCAGCTAACAAGCCACAGAAAGTGAAACTTATTAAAAGCTTTTAACAAAAAAACAAACCTCCCATTTCAAAAATATGAGGTAAAAAAAATGCATGTGTATGTTAAGTTTAATGTCATTTCATGATGATAATAAAACGAATGATAGTTATTTGTTTGTAAACTTTTTAACCAAACACAAAGCCGAGGTAATTTTTTTATTTCTATTTTTTTTTTCTAAAATATTGTTTGATCTGTCATTACCCTCTTTACTTAATACACTTGTATGCATGTCTACTTGGCACTCATTACACACAAGATGACCAGAATTAACTTTACGTGAACAAATTAACCCCGGGTTTACCGACCAGGCTTTAAAAAGAAAATGTTCCATTTATTTTACAATTATGAATGTATGTGCACCAAATGAGAACATTTCAGAATTTGAGATGAAATATTTTTTTTTAAAAGATGGACCACCCGAAAGTGAAATCAAACATAATAAACCTATAAAAAAAAAGATGATCGAATAAGTAAATAATGAGCTTCAACTGATAATGAGCGTCAGTACCTACCATGTTAAACAGTCCGACTATTGTCACTATGTCAGCCTTATTTAATGAAGAAGGTATTTTTTTAAGGTTGGTTATTATTTCCTGAGCGAATATTTTCTGTATAATTATGTAAGAAAACAGGACAGTCTAAACTGTCTCAAATAGAATAGACTCAGATAATGTGGACAAACAAAAAAATATTTCAACTATAATGACGAGATAATTCAGATTTTTTGTTACAGTTTGAATGTATTCGTTTTGAATAGACATTCTAAAATACACCCATGTATATTAAAATATGTACATGTAGAATTTATACTGGGAACTAAACACATGTAGCTAGCAAGGTGTAATAGATCGTAGGTACCCATAGTTCGTAAAGCGGTTACAGAGTAGAAAAATCAATCATATTTTAAAAGGCATATATCGTGGTGACATAAAGTGATATGAAACATGACCACCGAGAACAAAAACCCAAACATTTCTTATCTACCAAACATACTATACACATATCAGGATTAAAATCATATGTCATGTGTAACTCAAATGCTGTTCTCTTTCTCTTGTGTGTAACCGAATATGAAGGCGTTACAGCAATGACTTGTTGGATGTTTACAATCAACAAAAAGAAAAGGAGAAGAAAGAAAAAGAACCAATAGAGAGGAAAGAGAAGACACATAGGGAGCCAAAGGAAGACAAAGAGGAAAGGAAGCCTAAAGAACAGACTAAAGAGCAGCCTAGAGATTCACCAAAGAAAAGAGAGAGAACGCCAGAGAAGGTGGTCACTAAGGAAGAGAAGCCGCCTAAAGAAAAAGCAGAGAAAAAACCCAAAGAAGAGAAGCCACTTAAAGAGCAGGTGGCTAAAGAAGAGAGGCCAACCAAAGAGAGAAAAGAGAAACGACAGTCAGATACTGCTTACAGAGAACCAAGAGAGTAAGTACGATTCAATATAAATTATTTAATGTCTCGTATGTGTACTAACACCCTAATAAGTGACGACGTTATAGGGGAAAGGGGGAGGGGCGGGGCTCGGACTTAATGGTCCCCCAAACAATTAGCGTTTTAGTGGGAAACTTGACCAACTTTTTGAGGAAGGGCCATCAAGGTGTTGCTACCCCCAATGATATTAGTAATGCTTTACAAACCTTTTATTATATATATTACACTATAATATGGTATTTAATATACATTATTATTGCATCAATAAACCAAAATCTCTTGTTCATAATTATTGTTTTAACCATCTGTTGTATGTAGCACCTTCTTATTTCTTGTTATAGAGTAATCTTTAATAAACAATAGTTGATGTGCCATTTCAGCTTTATTGTTTTAAATAGTTAACGGAAACATACATTGTAAATGCATTGTAATCATGAAATATTCTATACCAGAGAAGCATGAGATCGATGAGAGCCGCATGGCAGGTTTTAATTTTTAAAAAAAACAACCTAGATAAAGCACCAAAGTCAACTTATCAAAATGTAGTAATAAAACAATTGAAGAAAACTGATTCAATGAGAACCGCACAAGTCTAATAGCTTCGTGGAGCTCTGAAAGCTATATTTAGATACCATTTTTCACTAACGTAATGTGTACGCATAATGCAGGGTGATAAAACCACTATAATTTAAATGTAGTTTGCCATACTTACTACGCCTTACATAGATACTACTATTTAGTAACAATTGTGTGTATTCTATTATCAGAAAAAAACCGTTCAACAAAGATGCGCCAGTGTATCCAAACGTTCAATCGTACAACAAAAACTACGACAAGTTCCAGGTAAAGGAGTCCCCTATGGAGGTACCCGAATACAAGATGGCAGAGCAGGGAAAATATAATAAAACTTATGATAAGATGGACAGAACCAGTCACCCAGATTTTCATCCAGTATATGGACCTCAGAGCGGTAAAAAGTAAGTTCTACTAAAGTTTTAACCTATAAAATAAAGAAGTGGTTCCCAAATTATTGTCCGGAGAGCACATAGAGTTCCGCTTGAATTCAATATGGACTATGCGGCAAAGTGCTTTTAGTACAAAGTACACGCCTAAAGACCGTGTCATAAAAAAGTCATGAACAAAGTCGTGGACGAAGTACGAACAGCAGACCAAGTGTGGTCCATTCGGCTGTTTTGACCGGTGGTGTCCCGCGCCTCTCCATAAGCGTTGATGTTGTTTAGAATACGATTTTATAAGTCCATATACAACTACATCCATCTGCTCTTGGTCCGGCCCTTCTACGAAATTCAAGAACTTATTATGAACCACGATTAAAACAGTTCATCGCTGTTTTTTATTATAAGAAAGCCTACGTGAGTTAAAAAAAATATTGGGAACCTCCGATAAGAAAATGAGAACAAAACAGAAGTAAAATATATTGTGGATGTAAAATAACGTTACATATATCTCAAACCGTAATAAGTACAATCATTGTGTATCTTTAGAAAATCAGATCTGTCCGATGAGTACAGACAGCGACAGGAGAGAGAAAAGAAACCAAAAGAAAAACCCAAAGAAGAGAAGAAAAAAGAGACACCTAAAAAAGAACCAGAGAAAGAAAAGTAACTGATACTAATGTATTATTGTTGATTTTATAAAATATATATTTATTAGTAATTTATAAAATGGACGATGCTCTTATGCCATGATACTTCAATTAAAATAAAATAAATTATTGTCACTAAAATACTTATCTGAAAAACGAAACAATATCTCCAGATATCTAAACTATTTCATATGTTCTATTACACAGACCCAAGGAAACAGTAAAAAAAGAAGAGAAACATAAAGAGCCTCCGAAAAAAGAGAAGTATAAAGAGCCTCCAAAAGAAGAAAAACATAAGGAGCCTCCGAAAGAAGAGAAACATAAAGAGCCTCCGAAAAAAGAGGAGAGGTATAAAGAGCCTCCAAAAGAAGAAAAGCATACGGAGCCTCCCAAAAAAGAAGAAAAGCATAAAGAAGAAAAACAAAAAGAAACTCCCAGAAAGGAGGAAAAACGTGATTCGTGGAGAAAAGAGGTAGAATCGCCAAGAAAAGAAGAAAGAGAAGAATATTATTACGGCCAACAAGAATACGAGAAACCAATAAAAAAAGAAGATCACAAACAGCCTGTACAAAGGGATCTTCACCAGTCCAATCTGAAAAAACAGTCGGAACCACCGAAGAAAAAAGAGGAACCGAAACCGACACCACGAGAGGAAAAGGTGGAGGAGAAAAAGAAACATAAAGAAGAAGCAATACAAAAGGTAGAAGATAAAAAAAAGCATAAAGAGGAAAAGGAAGACCCATACGCCTACAAGGTAGAGTATATGAAAGTGAAGCATATTGCAAGGGAAGAAATAGAAGAAAAACCTAAGCCCAAGGAAGAAAAGCCAAAACCTAAAGAAGAGAAGAAGGAGGAAAAGCCTAAACCAAAAGAAGAGAAAAGAGAAGAAAAACCAAAGCATGTAGAGGAGAAGAGGGAAGAAAAGTATAAGCCCAAAGAAGAAAAGAAGGAAGAGAAGCCAAAACCAAAAGAAGAGCCATATTCAAGGGAAGTAAAGCACGAAGAACGACACAGGCATAAAGAGGAGAAACCACACAGGGAGGAACGTCGCCAGAAAGAGCCGGAACATAAAGAGAGGTACGACGATAACTACTACAAGCCTCACAACAGACCAGCGAAGACAGACAAAAACGACAAGAGCCTAGTGAGGGACGGGCTTAAACCAGCACACGACGAAAAGCCCAAAGCAAAGGTAAATCTGATTATGTATTATAATTGTAAGGTCGTTAACTCCACATGGAGAGAGGGCACTTCTGAGACAATTAGAAAAAAACTGGCCCCGGAAAGCCTTAATTTGTGGTGACGGCCCAAAGAGTAGTTCATTAAGTATATCCCCCCTACTCATCGAAAAAAAAAAAGGAATTATAAGCTATCGTAAATTCATGACCACCGATTTTAAGATCCAGGCCAAATGATTCTACCTGTACGTTCATCATTAATAACTATCAAACTCACCATAATAAACTCAAGGCATGCATATTTTATTAAAACAAGTGAATTTTAATTTTTCGAATAGTATACCCGAAAATACATTTTAAATTATGTTGTACAGAGAGGAAAAAACACTGTTGGCTAAATGTGCATGTAATGGTCTTATAATATGAATGGTGGAAGTAATTTAAAAATGATCATACTTCTTGTCATGGTTTTAGATGTTAGTAGTGGAAGTATTTATTCTAATAAAAAGGAAACAAGTGAATTTAATTTTTCGAATATTATACCCTAAAATACATTTTAAATTATACTGTTCAGAGAAAAAAAAAACACTGTTGGCTAAATGTGCATGTAATGGTCTTATAATATGAATGGTGGAAGTAATTTAAAAATGATCATACTTCTTGTCATGGTTTTAGATGTTAGCAGTGGAAGTATTTATTCTAATAAAAAGGAAAGTGCCGTAGGTATATCTGACGTAAATCTATAACACAGAACCAGGTGGAAGGAAATAGCCCAACGATCAATATATGAAACGTCGAAGAACGGTGACCCACAAAGTAAAAATGTGGAAAGGTTTGGGGGGGGGGAGTGGCAGTTACAGGGCTGTAAATCAAATATGTCAAAGAAGGTACATACTAAATGAAAAAAAAACGTATGTGTAAAGAAAAGAGGGTGTAATATAAATAATAGGGAAGGTGAAAGAGATTTGGAGAAACAAAATTTCTACTGTTTATTAACAGATTCAACCAACACCCAGAAAAGAGGAGCCAAGAAAGACACACAAACCAATAAAAAGAAACAAGTCCAATGAGCCACCCAGTGTAAGGAAGCGTTACTACAACAATGCAGGTAAGTTGTCAATAATTCAGCGACCAAATCCTCAAAATCGAAAAAAAGAAGGGCTATGTTTGGACATTGAAACTGACATCGATTTACAAAAAAAAAAAATCATGTTTTGCTCAGTAAGCATCTTTATCTCTTGTCATTTAAAAAATAAATCTAAAAATAAATCCATTAAAAAGTAGCTTTTTCAAAAAATAAACCTATAAATAAATTTTTAATGCAGTTTAAAAAAAAAACAAAAACACATTGACCTGTAATATCGCCACGACACGGACACTATAAAGATGGAAACACTAGTGGCGACATATATTTTGTTACGGGCTTAGGGTGGGGGGGTGTCTCCAAAGGTATAATTAGCCTATATATTTTGTTTACTATGACATACTCAACTCTTGTTGTTGTTTTTTTAATGTGTATATTCAATTTACATCATGTAGAGTATCAAATAAACTCACTACCATTTCAAGGGGGTGATCAATCAGCATTGATGTGTTGCAAGTTGGTCCATCATATCTACAGTGGTTTACCTCTATTGTCCCAAAGGGTTATATCGTAAGCTTTCAGTTGCCTCTAAAAGTGCTTATTTGAAATAATACATCTTCCCCTCTCTCACTTTCTGTTACAACACGCACACACACAAGCACTATCCGGGTCACGCATTCAATCGTCCTCTGACCCTATTCATTTCTTCTTTCGCCCACTTTCCGACATTTATTTTTAACGACCTGCGCCCGTGACAGTTACACCAAACCACCCCCCACCCCTCTACCACACGTTTGTTGTGACGACAGGCAGATATTTATGTATGGCAGCTTGGAACACTTTAAGGGTTGAGTACAGCACTTCAGATTTTACTACAAGGTTATTCTTACAATACAATGCAATTATCTTTTTCTTTGACAAATTAAGTTAAAAAGTAAATTATATTGTACCACGGTTATTTATGCATATGAGTGTGGGCAGTATGCATGCGTGAAATGACTTCAGCTGTAGTCAGAAATTATGGGTTGTTTTTTTTCCCTCGGTAAAATTAATCCGACTGAATAGAAATCATTTTAACCCATTCCCGATACAGCGATGTGTTATTCTGTAAAAATAAAAAAAAATCAAACCAACACTCTCCGTTAAAAATCAATAATATAATCATTTCTTCTGCAAGACAGCCACTCAGAATGTTGTATACACACCCTGATCAATGGTGATAATGTTTGATATTAGTGTGCGTATTTATCTAATCCATACGATAATTTAAACCATATGTATTGTGTAGGCTACTATTTTGGTATCAGGTACTTTTTGACGTATCATGTCATTTTGAAATCAGATGTGTACCAAACATCTTGTGAAGTCGACTGCATTAGATATCGATAACAGATTATAATTTATAAGCCTAATCATCCAATCACTAAATATTTTTTTGTATTCTCGGACTGCATATAAACAACTAAAAATTAATAATAGAAAAAATAAGTTTTTTTTTTTTATGTAGGCCTTTCTGGATAAATTAAACGAAATATTTAGATGTACATAATGGTGTATCGTTCCATAAAAACAGCCTTTATATCTCTCGATTTCATAAAAACAGCCTTTATATCTCTCGATTTCATAAAAACAGCCTTTATTTCTCTTGATTAAAAAAAAAACAGCATATTTTTCTTTATTATACAAAGGGACATAACTGAAATTATTTTACAAGTTAGAGTTTTTACCTTAGTTCATTACCTTGGTGAACCGGGAAAGACGGGTGTGTCTAACATTTTTGTATGGGTTTTGATAAGGTCTATGACAGAAAGTGAGGAAGGGTTAACATAAGTTCGTGGTAGATTTTACTGGGGTACGATCCATTTAAACCATAAAAAGGTTTTAAAATGTACATTTGTTTACATTTTCTTTTTATAAAAAAATAAAAATACTAAGAAAATAAATAAGAACGAATAGATGACTAATTGAGTACTACGTAGATTTGGGATGAGGGGAAATTCTTAATACGAGTGGTGCCATTTCAAGTGGGGAGGGGGGGTTAAAATTAGTATTTGGCCGGGGATGGGGGTCAAAATCTAGGGTTTAACTTAGAAAATGTCAATGTTTAATGATCTTCGACTTTAAAAAGATTATGCTAGGTAATTTTGCTAAATAATGAAGTTGTGATAGTGATATTTTGAAATAAGTTTTTTGTTTTAACACTATATTATTTTTTTATTACTTCTATTTTAGTGCACACTCTTAATTCCACTCTATGGTTAGTCTCCCTGGAATAAATAAGACTTTTGGTAACATTGGACAATAAAGATCCTTTAATGGCAGGGAAAAAAAAGTGTTCCTTTAGCCCCGTTTATTACACAGCTTTCAAGCTAAACCGTATCAATATCAATTGTCTACTGTAAGGGAAATCCCAATTTTTTTCCCTGATACTAATATCACTGACGTTTTGACATTTTCGTGGCCCTAGGCAGACTCTTTAAAAGATACAACAGCATCTGTAAGGAGCCTCAAAGAATCACATAGAGTTTCAATTTTTTTTAATGGAAAGAGGCAATTTATTAGTGGGGGGGGGGGGGCTTGTATAATTATATCATAAAAATGACTCAGCTTGTATTGGACGACACACAGGGAGGCCAGCAGCAGACCCAAAGATATATTACAGTCATTTATATCTATTAACAAAATTCTTCAATAAAACAAAGAGTCTGTTCCTTAGAGTTTGCCGACGAGTGTTAAAACCATCGAACTTTAAGACAGATGCGGACTAATGGATTCACCTACGATCTTTTTTAAATATTCACTTGACTCTGAAGCAAAATATTAATATGCTTTAAGATTTGAATATGATTTATAGCCAAACGATAATGCTACGTCTAGGTGTATGTGAGTGTTTTTTTTTTTTGTTCACCTTGTTTTGAAGAAAAGTCTCTTTCTCTCTCTCTCTATCTCTCTCTCTCTCTCTCTTTGAGATCTCTCTCTCAGTGAAACTATGAGCTGTTCCTAAACATCTAGGAACTGTCATAAAGGCCAATGTCAAGCAAGATACACACTGTGGTCCGCCAGCCCGGGGCACTCGAATAGACGTGTTCCAAATTTTCTTCAACTTCTCTGCAGTCGCGGTGCGTGGTGCTTAAAAGAATTCATTGACAGCCTCCAACTTCATACAGTCATCAAACATCTCCCTCAGGACAGAGTGCTCCTCTTGCAGCTAATACGGCTCAAAGGCGGTAATCACGGCCACTCCGTGCGATGCACAAATGGTAGCCGTTTGCCAAGTTAGCTTATTGTACTTTGCAGCATGCCTCAAGCGTTCTCCTTCTACGTCCTACGAGCGGCATCCAGGATTGCTTTAGTGATTTCCGTGTATAAAACGTCGACTGTTCCACGGTCGGTATCTACCCTCCCAAGGGCGGCATCCGTAGTCGCCCTGAAGGCGTCCAAATTTGCTTTTGAATAGATCCAGCACCGGCGATTGGTCCCTGGGTTTTTACTCAATCAAAGAGATATCCAATGATCGCTTGACACACAATAGAGAACTATGAAAGAGGTGGCACAGGCCAGGTCTGCCGAGACTTGTCTCGTTTCGCTCCTATTGCTTGCATGAAGCAGAGTTGGTTCAGACTGGTGTTCTTGCAGCCGAACTAAACTGGCAATATTACAAATCTCCTCAATCCCGTGCCATGCGGCATCTGTACGCTCATAACCCCTGGCAGGTGACATGGCGTTGAAATTTCCACACACAATAGTCTCTGACGTTTTATTCGCTATTATGGTATCAAAAGTAACAATGCTGGATTAGTGATGCTTGACTCTTTGTTTATATGTTTCTATTTACACTAGATCTCAACAGAACGTTGAGATATATACACCACAGTTAAATGAAATATGCGTTAAAATGCATTTGGAGAAAAGTAATTAATGGCAATAGAAACCACAGGTGTATTTTCATTAGATAGTTGTATAATTATCTTTCTTTAAAAAACCCAGCCCATAAAAAAAGTCAATTGTACTATCCAAACAAATTTGAAAAAAAATATTCAACTGTTGTTGCCAGTCTTTCAGACGTCAAATGTATTAAATAAACATAGGCCTACGTCTGACAAAGGACACCTTCGCTCTCCCCGCCCGCTTTAGTTATCTGGAGATTAACCAGTTTTTTGTACTGCTTTGTTAAACTTTCGCCAACATTTTAATCCCTCCAATAGTCAGTTCTAAGGCCCTATCAGTGTGTTCTGTAGTTGGTGAAATGAAACGATTTCTTCTTCAAATCGATCAAATGGTTGTGCACCCCAATATTACACAGACACACAGCAACAAAACACAACATATTATATATGTATATTATATATATGTAAAAAGAGGACAAGACAAAAAAGATGTTTTTTTTTTATTATCCCAGTTTTTTAATCTACTCATTCAACTAGACATTTACCTCAAAGTGAATTTAATGCGATAAATTAAAAAATCTTCATTTGTATAATTTATCGCTTCTAAAATAAATATTAAAGTTACAAAATCGTTATAAAAATGCTTAAACAGTCTAAACATTATGTTAAATTTGTAAATCATGCCACACAATTACACAGACGTTCTTTTAGATCTCAGTGAAAAAATATTACTAATCAGGGTATTTAAAAAAACAAAAACTTTAATTATTATGTAACGAAATAAGCAAACCTATAACACGATAATAAATATTCCAGTTCGGAACATAAGTCTATATTTATTGAATACACCTGACGAATGTGTGTATATGTATATGTAATTCTCTCAATCTCTAACTACCTTCAATTTCATTCTCCTTCACTATCTCCCTCAATTTCTTTCTATTTATATTGCACTATCTCTCTCACTCTTTCATTTAACGTATCCCCGTTCACCTCTACCTGTCATAGGAATGAATAGACCTGAACAAAGGTGTAAAGCACTTTCAAATGTCTATGACAAATAAACTGATCGACGTTTTTCAATGAATCGATATTCTAGTAGTGTGTGTGTGTGTGGGGGGGGGGGTCACATCAAACTGGACTGGCTAATGTAAAAGATTCACAGAATGTATTTCACTATAGACAGACGAAATCAGTGGAGAATACACATCGCGGACACCTGCACATGTAGCAGAGTACATCTAGGAGTAAAGACTATTTAGCCAAAGCAATCCCCGGGTTACTGTTCAACTAATTAACACCAATTTGTACAATTACATAGCTCACAGTATTATAATTTACTTGAATGAAAACATACAGATACACTTAGAACAAACCTCTATTTCTTCCGGCAAATAACAGACACTACATGGATGCTAACATAGCTACGTCTGAGATCACCAACAAAATGACAAACAATTGACTGTATCGATTCTAATACCATGTCCTAACACAGTACAAGTAATTTGATCTTTGGGTTAATCCCATTGAGCATTTTTTTTTTGGTATTGTGAGAAATTAAAAGCGTGGAATTAATTATGGCTGTTGAGCCAGACCACACAGCAATGACAGACTGCGTAATAACAATGAGATCTACACTAAACTGACTCACCTGTACCCCAGTACACTAATCACCTTCATTTTTTTTTAATTAAATAAAGCGCATTTAACATGCGCATTTAAGCACTTCAAACGTATAATATTTCTGAAGAGGTATTCAATAAAAGCCACGTTAATATTTGGAGAATACGTCTCTGCACGCCCGTGTCAATAACGTTGAATGATATCTGGACTGGAAAAGGGGTGAACTCTTCCATACTTCATTTATCAATGTCCTATTTTTTTTTGTATTCATTTAATACATTGGTCTGTACAGTTTGGTGGTAGCAAAATGGCAAGCGGCGAGGGAAGGGGGTGAAACGGCAAGCCTCAGACCAGTTCACCATGTTCAAAGAGTTGAAAGTGTTTAAGATAATGGTGACTATGGAAGCGTTGCCTTCCCGTTCCTCGCCTTGTTTCACCCTCCCTGTGTAAAACTTTAAAAAGAGTGTATCTATGCATGTTCGAGAGGCGCCATTTTTTTTCATTCGTTTTATGTTAAGGAAAGTACACTGAGCGACTTAAGACTTGTGTGTTGATAAGGTGACCGATGACTTAAATGGTGCAGTTCTATTTAATAACACACTTCGACATAAACGCTTCGGGTACTGTGTACAATTTACATGCGTGTACATTCCATGAGGTCTTGTGTTTGTTTCAGTTGAATCGTTCGCTATTTGTGAGTGCTTTCTTACTCGGATCATTATCTCACTTGGCAATTGATTATTATTATTCCCAACCTTGTAGAAGTGACAACATTCCTTATAAAATAAATATAAATAAATCCAGTGATCATGATAACAACGTAAACGTCCATTCAGTTTTTTGAATCATAGGAGGTTAAGAAAAACAAACATGTCAACCAAAGACACCAATAGAGATTACTATGGCGACATGGTTTTCAGAGGCATCGACGACGAAAAGGGGGTAAGGAAGGACAAAAATAACAGAGATGAGCCGTATAGCAAAGATGATAAGCATAGAAGATCAGATCCGTACAGTGAAGACAATTACGATAGCAAGCGAGATGATCATCATAAGCAAAGCGACCCTTACGGCAAGGACACCCACGATAAGAAGAAAGATGAGGAAAAGCAAAAAAGCAAAGAGGATAAACATAAACGATCAGATCCATACAGTAATGAAGCCTACGGCAGCAACAGACAAGATGACTACAAAACAATTGATCCTTACGGCAGAGAACCCCACGATAAGAAGACAGGGGATGAGAAGCTAAAAGGTAAAGATGATAAAAATAAAGGAACAGATCTATACATCGATGGATATTACGACAGCAAACGAGGCGACAACCATAAACAAAGTGATCCTTATGATCGAGACAACCATAAACAAAGTGATCCTTATGATCGAGACAACCATAAACAAAGTGATCCTTATGATCGAGACAACCATAAACAAAGTGATCCTTATGATCGAGACAACCATAAACAAAGTGATCCTTATGATCGAGACAACCACGATAAGAAGAAAGAGGATGAAAAGCAGAAGCACAAAAAAGAAAACCATGACGTATCTCGAGATGATGATCCTCATAAAAGAACCGACCCACACAACAAGAACATCCATGAAAATCAATCAGAGAAACATAAACAAACCGACCATCATAAGAATGGCAGCCAGGACAAGCAGAAGGAGGGATCAAGTCCGCGGAAGGCGGTGTCTAAGGAAGAGAAAAAGGATAAGAAAGTAGCGAGTGTTCGTCGGAAGTTCTATGACGGCACTGGTAAGGTGATCTTAGATTTAATGGTAATCTTATTTATCTGTATAACCTTTCTTTAACTCTTTTAGCACTGTGTATGTCTAAATTTCTGCAACACCATTTTTTTTTCTTTTATGAGTATTAAATGTTTTGTACTAGTGCAGTTTAAAGGTTTTATTTTATTTTATACTTCTTATTAAATTCTTTAATTAAACTTTCTATTTCGTGTGTTGAAAAAAAAAAGCCTGACTTATTTCGCGCTCACTGGTGCTATGCTTCGCATTTTATTTTGACATGATTATCTCTAGGCGGATTTTTTCACATTATAATACTAAAAAAGTACTTAGCTCCTTCCTTCTACAAAATGTTAAGTCGTAGACTCGAAGTTATTAAAACCGTGAATTGTCATGTAGAATCTAAACGTAAGACAAATTTGAGCCTTCTCACTAAATTTGAACAAGATCTGAGGACACAGCCACAAACCCAGCCACAGAAAGTGCAACAGATCTGATTTAAAGCTTATAAAAAATGCAATATGATCAAAGTCCCACCATCACAATAATTAAATAACACAAAGCATGTATGACGTAATTAGTAACTTTGAAGGAATTCTTCCAAGAGATAGTTGCTTGTTTCCTCAAGAGTATTTCATCATAAGAAGTGTGCAGTCGAAAAACGATGATATTCTAAATTAAAAATACATATATTTTCAGAGCTGGACGATGTCCTTCAAGACAAGATAGCCACACAGCTTAGGGAGAATGGCATCGCCGAAACAAAGGTTGTCCCCCTGTCGGCAAAGATCACGCAGGCCGTCAGAGATGATATCATGGACCCTAATGCGTCCTCTTCACCGCAGGTGACAGCCAACCTGACGGAAGCAATCAATAAACACCTGGACCCTATCTTGTACAACAGACCAAACCAAACAGACCTCAGCAACTCACAGAAACCTAGTGATGCATCGCATCTGTCAAATCTTGTGCTATTAAGGATTGGTAAGTGACCACTAACATAATAGGTTGTTGTTTGTTTGTTGTATTTTTATTTGTATTTCATTTTTATTTTAATTCATATCCATGTCATGAATGACATGTAAGAAACTCAGCAGATAAATCCTATAAATAACTGAATTAAAATCACTATAAAAGCAAAAATGCAGATTAAGAGAGTTGGAAAAAAAATAAAGCTTTTTTGTAAGGAGTCAGATTATATAAATATCATTTTAAATGCATAGAAGTATAATGTCGGTAGACAATTTGAAAAAAAAAAAGCGGACGTATATAGTACTGTAACAGTTTAGAAACTGATAAAAAATAAAACAAAATTAACGTTTAAAATAAGTGAAGTGAATAATGGTGACAGTTCATAGATCCTGTTTAATGACCAACAAGTTACACATGTATTACACTGGTAAACAGTGAATTCGTTGCCAATGATATTTGAATCATTTTATACAAAGTCAACTATGCTGATTTAGAATTTGTAAGTGCTTTTGCTAGATTGGCTCTATTTTACGAGATAATTAAAATTAATTAAAAAATGTATGCACCGTATTTGGAATTCGTCAAGAATTGCATGAAGTATAATAGTATACTAACAAATAGTAGTGAAAATGTTAATAGTCACTCAGAAATTTGTTCAAAAATATGTGTAATAATGTTATAGAAGAAAACATTTTCATTTGAAAAACTAATTATGTCTAATTAATTAATTAATTAATTTGTTAATTGTCTATGGTAATGCATTAGCAAATCGCTGTTTGCTCGACTTCCTTTTGTATGTGTCGTTGGTGCAATTGCGTTGGAGGCTCCAACAGTAGTCAGCCATCATATGTATGTCCTATCTTCCTTGATATCTCTCCTCCATCACCCTCATATCCTGATGGAACCTCTCGCCTTGTTCCTCACTGAGGTCCCCAAGGTTACCTGGAAATTTGTCTAAATGACTGTGCAGGTAATGTACCTTGATGCTCATATTTGTTCCAATGTTTCTGAAGTTAGCGAGCATATCTTGCACCAGTTCTTCGTAATTCTCTGAAACAAAATTGTTCCATGAAGAAGCTTCAATGTGATCCATGAAATTAGTAAAATTTTGATCATTGATGAGTTTTCGAATCTGTGGACCGTCAAAAATCCCAGGTTTCAGCTTCTCCATGCTCAGTCCGGGGAATGATCTGCAAATATACCTGAAGCAATTGCCAGATTTGTCCAAAACCTTAACAAATTGTTTCATTAAAACTCATTTGATATGAAACGGTGGGAGAATGATCTTATTTTCTTTACCTACATTCATGGTTTCCCTTGCAGGCCATGTCACTCTTGTCCAAAGATCTTGCCTTGCCCTGCTACCCCAAAGGCACATGAAGCATGGGTATTTTGTGTATCCTGACTGCTGTCCAAGCAAGAAGTTTACTATTTTTAGATCAACAAAAATTGACCACTGATGCTCATAATAACGGACTTTCTGCAATACTGTTTTGATATTCTCATACTCTTCTTTAAGTGTTGTTGAGTGAGCAATGGGAAGAGATGCATAACGGTTACCATTGTGTAACAGAACACATTTCAAGCTTCTGATGGAGCTGTCCCATTTGGAGCAGAAGTCCAGGGATGTCATTACAGTTAACAAGATCTTCCTCTTGGCTGAAATATGGAAGAAGAAACTCTTCTCTTTTCCGATAAAATGTTATTTTAACTTCTGGTTTGAGAAAATTTCTTTCATTGAGCCTGGACGCTAAAAACTCAGATGCTTGCTTGGACAGATTTAGGTCTCGTATTAGGTCATTGGGTTCTTCTTGGCTGAATGGTTGAGGTGTTGAAGAACTTCCTTCATAATCGCTTCCACTGTTTTCACCTGCCAAAAACTCCAGATCTTGCCCTTCGTCGGAGTCTGATGGTAAAAGCTCTAATAATCCAGTAAACACTGGTATAGGAACTTCACTGCTATGTGGAATTGGTCTCCTTGCAGATTTAAGATCAGGATAATCCCACTTAGATTTCTTGTGGCGATTGAAGCCTTTAACATTCACAATACATATTTTTAAGGGTGTCCAATATCCCAGAAACTAGAGCCAATTCAGCAAAAGCAATGGCAGTTTTGAAATCAGCACTCATGAATTGCTATAAATTCATTCAAACATTCTTGGCAACTCGCAAAAATTTTTTTTTTGTTGGGCTGTTATTTGTGGTCCATGAAGTCCCTATCACACTCAGACTCATAAAATGGTGCACGGGATCATGGTGTCCTTTCTTTACTCTAGCAATACATGGTTTATAAGAACGTGATTAGGGCGTCATCAGTCACAGTTGTGTTTAAAAAATGGTAGGTGGGCCGCAGAGGAAGCTTAAATGACGGGAGCAACGAGTTCGTGCTCTGGTCCCCAACTTTTAAAGGGCCCCTCAACCACCTATCTTATTTTTTTTCATTTTTAATCCACCCCCCCCCCACACTCCACGCCCTGGGCCATTAAACACCTTTACCTGGGCAGTTTTCTCTGTTACCTAAACGTTAAAAACGAATGGTGATGAAAAAGGAGACTTAACGTAAGCTTACACGACTGTAATAAAAATAAAATGAATATTGTACAAATATCTCTCTATTTTTTTTTCAATATAAAAAAAGGTCAAATCCACGAAGAACTCGAAATATGTAAGACAAGTGTTGATGATGCCGTCAAAACCTCGAGGAAAAATAAAAATGGAGCTACACCTAGAGATGACCCTTCAGATAGGTATGTAAATAAATGATTTATAATTAATGGCCGAATGAATGGGAGATATTTGTTTTATAACGTATGAAATAGAACATCAACATTCAAACTAGATAAGAGCCTGAGAGAGGAATGATCTTTGTATATTAAACAGATCAATGGTCATGGCAATCAAAGATGGAATCGAGAAACAGAAAACAGAGAAAGAAATTCTACAAGATAAACTGAGGCAAGCTCAGAGGGAGACAGGCGATGTTGAAGATGATAAGGATAGAACACAGAGACAACTGCAGGTAAACGATGTGTTACACTGCTATATAGAACTGTTGATTTTAAGTACAGCCAGTCATTGTAAATGTCAGCAACCCTATACCTCAAACAAATATCCTGGTTATTAATAACTAGTTTTTAGCTTATGAAACAAGCTAATATGACTAGTACAAGCAATGCCTCCAAACAGACTGAAGTCATTAATGATTTCATCAATACATTTTCTAATAATATTACTGTAATTCAGTTATAACACTGTGCACATGGGAAAATAAACAACATGGAATATTTATTACATACACAAATTTTTTCAAAACTAGCCCATAAGGTAAAATGGTTTCTTCAAACTTACAATGCCCATCAAAACTAACATAAAAACTTAATGGGAAATAACGATTATTTAAAAACTTAGTTATCAACAAAAAGATTGAATAAAGTAACTTACTGTTATCCATTTTTTGTTCTTTTACATACATTAATGAACATTTTTTCCATTAAATATTTAATTTAAATCTGAGCATCTATTGATTAGCTTATTTTAAAGTGGTATAGACCCACGTTTTAAATGTTGGTTAAAACCTCAACATAAGAGTTTTGTTGAACAAGATAAATTGTTTAAATATACCTTTTTCAAAATTAGGTTCATATTTAAATAGATAATACTTGTACTTTGTTAAGCCACTTTAATTTATTTGATACACTTTTTTTATACAATGGCTTTTGAAAGAGAAAGGTATAGTGATTTAGTTGCACTTAATGAAAATGAGTAGGTTGTGTTTAAATGTTGCATAGAATTTCAAGAAATTCAAACCGTTCATTTTGCACCACAAAGAATAGTTTTAAAGATACAAAAGTTGTTTCTTCATTATTTGTGTAGGAATCAAACTATTTTACTTTTTCACTGTTTCAATTTTTCAAATAATTTTTTTTTTGGGTATTAATTGATGTTTCTATTGCACTGGTTTTGTTTCACTCAGTAATGTATTTTATTGTTTTACTTCTTTATTATATAATGACAATTAAGTGTTGTAGAAATATTTTTGTATGTACAATTTGTTTTTTTTTTTTAATTAAACTTTTAAGCAGTCAGCTCTCAGTGTAATGGGAAAAAATAAAAAAAAAAAGGCATGAAATTTTATTTTAAAAAATTCAGAAGATATAATTTTAACAAAGAACTATTAGACTAAGAATTTGCAAATTAAAAGAAATAAATGTCAAACATAATTAATAAAAGAGGTGAAATAAAACTGAGCATGAAATGAAAGTATAATGAGCTGAAATATTTCTAATGAAATCTTGTCACATACTAATGCTTTTTCCTGTTTGACTAGGAACTAGATGCTGAGAACTGGCAGTTGAAGAGAAACTTACAAGAGGCTGAGAATGACAGACAAAGTCTGATTGCTAAAGTGAGAGAACAACAGAGTGATTATGATAGACTGGACAAGTCATATCAGGATGCTAGAAATGACAATCAGAGACTCAAGAAGAGGGTTAGTAGTTATATATTTATTAGCAGATATCCATTTGTAATTTTTGCAGCCATGTAACAGTATATATATATATGGCATGATAATAAAAAAAAATATAAATATTACATGGCATATGAAAATTAAATAATTAAATATAACAACAAAATCTGCTTAATTAATGTAGGAATTGGTCTCCTTTTTTATATCTACCATCTCACATGTAATACTAAGATCATTTGTAAATATACTTATATTACAGCTGGAGGACAGAGAAAATGAGAATCAACAAATGTCCAATGACCTGGCTAAACTGCAGTCTGAGAATGCCAGACTGCAGGTACTGGTTGACCAGAAACATAAGGAGATACTTCACCTAAGAGATCCAGACAAAGATATGGTACATCAGATCAAGATTCTGTCAGATGAAGTCACCTTGTTGAGGACACAGACAAGGAGACTCAATGAAGAAAAGGTATGCTAAGTGCACACATTTAAAAAAAAAAAAAGGTCTGCTAATACAGTTAAGAATTTTTTATGTCTCATCATGAAACCTGGGAAGTATTTCCCTTTTTTCGTCTTTAAATTGTTGATCTAAAAATATTTCATTTAAAATCAAAATAGTAAACATATATGAAGTCACTAAATTAAATAATATTTTTTGTGACCTATCAATGAATTTTACTAAAAGCTTTTTGAAGCCATTGTGAATTTATACAAAGTAAATCTATCTTCTTTTGAAGAGTAATTCACTCAATTGGTGAACATATTTAATGCTTTTGAAAATTGATTCCAATATCAACAACTAAAATTTACATCAATCTCCATCCTATCAGTTTCTGAAATGGTCAACCAATGTGCTAACTAAAATAAAACTAACATATTTAAAAAAAAAACAGAATCCATTTTTATATCACACACCTTCAAGAGAAACATTATGTAAATAAATTAATTAAATAAATACATTGAGTAACTAATTCCCCCTGACAAGATCCTGTCTGCTAAGAATGATAACTTATTGACAACTGAAACTGGTATAAAAAAGAATTAGAAATAATTATGCAACAGTTAGATGTGTCATGTCAAATGCTGTTTAAGGCTATACACATAAACTTGAATATATCTATTTCTCATAATATTAAATTCTTATTAAATGATGTATAAATTAGAAAAAAACTGTCACAGGATTTATAATGTTAAGATGGCACAGGTAGAAAATAACTTTTGAAAGATTTCTTGCATTATTTGATTAAGAAAAGTAAACACATAAAAAATTGCTACTTATTTACAATCCACCCAAAAACTTATTCTGTACAATTTAAAATGATAAATAAAATACATTAATATGTTAAATGAATGAAGATTCTTTATATAACCTGATTACATTTCCACACACTTTATTTCTATGAACAGATATTCTATGTTAAATTAATTATTTGTTAATATTAATAAATCAAAGGGTCTACTGAAGTCCAGAAATCAGAAAATGGAATCAACGATAGATGAAACTTATAAACAGAAGAGTAAACTATCTCAAGAGAGGGATGACCTATGGCGTGAAAATCAAGAGGTCTGTTAAGTTTATTATACTATATTTACTTCATAAGAGAAATTAATTTAAAAAACTGTGGATCAAATAAAGCAAAATAGTCAAGCAGTTTTTTTTAAATGTTGAAATTTTTCTGAAATATACAAACATAATTATCAATAATTTCTTTCATTTCAAACATTTAAAGAGTATTATAATACTTATAATCTATATAAACCACCACATTTAAAATTGTATTTCAAGAGCTTAAAAATAACAACAGACTATGCTTATTATTAGAAACCAGAGTATTGATATTTTTCCACTGTGTAATAGGACATTGCTAAACAATTAGTCACACATTTTGATATTTCAGCTAAAACAACGCTATCGTAGACTAGCCCTTTCCACTCCCAATCAACGGACACTGCCAGACATTATGTCAGGACATAATGGACCTTCTTCAAGGTCAACCCCAAGGACAACGTCTCGTAATCGTCACAGTGAAGAAAGACGAATGTCCCCAGCAAGAGAAGAAGAAGAAGATGGCTATCATTAAGTTTTTAGATAAATGATTTAAATTGAAAAAATTTTACATATTTTCTAAGTGCTTCATTTATCCATACACATTTAGCCCAATGATGGAATTTTGTATGATGGTTATCTTTTGGTAATATATAAGATTGTATAGTGCATATTGAGCATATTAAATACAGAATTTAATATTTTAAATAACAGTGAATATTTTTGAAGATCAGTGTAAGTTAATGTCTGTTATGTTAAAGAAACTTATGCGAATATATTTCCAAGACATTAACATCCAGACATTATTTCTTGCAGAAATTCATTATTCAAATAAAAAAAAGTAAAACATTAATAATTATTTAAAAAAGCAAACTATCTAAGTATAAAAAAGATTATGGTATATTCAAATTTTTTTTTAAATTAGGTTTGAGAATTTAAGATATTAAGCAAAGATGCGAAAGGAAAAAAAATTCTGATTACATTTTTTTTATCTATACACTTGCTCTCAATGTCTTCCGATCAATAAATCTTTCTTAACACCTGTTTCAAAAGTTTACAATTATTCAGGAAAACCTATTGATCTATATAAATAAATCACAAGATAATGTACATATATTTGAAAAAGTTTTTACAGTATACTTATACATAATAATATGAGTTAATATTTGTAGAAGCAAAACTGCTGAACCTTATCCGTCCATTTAAAAAAAATATATATATTGAATGTTTTTTGAAAAATCAATATTTTTATTAAATGTTTTAAATGACTGTGATATTGAATTCCTACACTGGCAATTTTTTTTCACTTTATTTTCAATTTAATTTAATGTTATATTTGTTCTACCCAGTTATTCATTCTTCAGACATCAAAAGTTGCTTTTTATTTTTTAATTTTAAAATTATCACTTTTACAAATGTTTTTCCATTTCAACCATGTTAATTAATATTCAGTTTTTAAAAAAAAATAGAATTCAGTCTAACTATAAAAAAAAAACTATGTATTTTCATCTTCTAAATTAAAATTTAAAGAATAAATAATCTATATCAGTTTCAAGAGTAATGGCAGTCTGCAATAAAACATTGTAAAAACAAAATTTTCATAAAATTTTTTAACCGACTCCAGTTTTCTTCCATTATTATTTTTATTGGAATAATTGAATTTTGTAATAAAAACATTGAATAATTTTCTTATTCCTATTATTAATGTGATAATTTTTATTGTAATGGAGAGAAACAAAAGTAAGATGTGCAAACACACTTGAAATTTTAAAAAGTCAATTTTATATTCTTTGAAAATGTTATGTCTATCTAGATCTTTTACAATCATGTACATTTTTAGTTCAAATGTTATTTTTTAGTTATTTTATGTAACTGAATATTTATTCATAACAATGTTAGCTACCTGTCCTAGTCTCAAACTTTATTTTTTTAAAGCTATCCAAAACAAAATCTGTGATATTAAATAATATTTAATAATTGAGCAGTTTTCATTGATTCGTTTATTTAATTGTTTGTGTGATGAGTAATGTCTAAGTTTGTTTGATAATTAATTTCTACATTTGTTTGATAAATAATGTCAAAGTTTGTTTGATAAGTAATGTTTCAGTTGAAAATGTAATAATAAAAAAGAGAAACCATAATTAATACTTTGCTCTTGGACTTCTAATCGTCAAAGAAATATAAACCTATATAGCATCACTAAGCTGCTTATTAAATGTAAACACAGTCAAAGTACATTTTGTATTTTTACTTTGGGTGTAATCAAAAGCCTTTACTTTTTGTTTTTCCTAATCTATTTCATGTGCAAATCATTTTTAAAACACTAAAGAGCAGGTCCATAGTGTGCTAAGTGGTCTTGTATTTTAAAACTACATGTATATATATACCTATGTGTAAAAATGGTAAAAAAAATTTCAATGAAAAGTGCACAACCATGACTTGAGAATGGTTTAAGCCAATCATGATTAAAAGTGGAAAAGTTCTAATAAGTTGCATGTCAGCTATAAACTAATACATGTATTTTGTTATTTTTCTCCAGTGTTTCATTACCCGGTTGTAAAATGACAACAGTTATAATAACCACATAAGCTAATAAGCCGATTTTTGGGTCCCTTTTCAGAATCTCTGATATAACAAATAGCATGACAGTCATAAAAAAAATATTCTGCTATGATTAATTATTATTAATTGAAAAAGTTCAGTTTGGTTTAATACATTTTATGATCAAGATATAAATATTACTCTTTTATTTTGTAATTTAAGTCATGATAGCTTTGAAGAGTGGTAAATGTATGAACAGATTTATTCCATAACTTAAAATTGGGCCAGATTGAAGAATCAAACAATTGCCAATGCTTCAAAGATATGGTTAAATAGTCCATCACCATTAGTGAAGAGAGCCCTCACTGTGTGGTTTTTATCACCAGAAATGAAATTGACATCAAAGTACTCACTGTAAAGACTGAGTATAATTTAAACTTACATAACCTGAACATTTCATCAATTTGTACAATATGAGAATGATTTACCTTTTTCTTCCAACCTTTCAAGTGTTCTCTCTGTATTCCAGCAAGTGTCCTGCCACTTTTCCTGTATCTTTCCAACATTGGTAAAATGAAGAGTCACTTTGTCTATGGCATTTTCCATGGACTTTATTTTGTCTTCCAGTTCTTCTATAGTCTTAGCAGCACGGTAGTTCTGAAGCTGTTAAGGGTAAAAGAAGTATTTTCCTTTTATGAAACATTTGATGATGTCTAGCAATTTCTTAGATAAACAATATCACACTCATTAAAAAATCAGCGGTATTAAGTTTAGAGTTGGAAATATGAAAACAAACGTTGCTGGTGAAAGCATAATAACAATGAGAAAAATGAATAAATTATGGCTGATAAGAATTATTATAATTTTTTAAAAAATTGTTTGGACACCAGATAAGCAAAAAGGCTGAAAAGATACAATGTATTAAACTGAAAAAAATGCTTTAGTCTTGAAAGATACTTTTTATGAGGACAAAGACTTAATTTTCTTTGCAATTCCATTAAACTCCATTTTAAAAGTTTTTATTTCAGCATAAAGAAATAGATTAGGTCTTCATACCTGAGCTTCTGATAATGCTTCTTGTAGTTTAATTTCTATGTAGTCTTTGCTGTCTGTCTTCAAGCTTACCTGCAACTGCAGAACAAAGGATAAAAAAAAGCTTGTTAAGCAGTGTAATAAGCAGGGCTGCCCAGTATTATGTTGTAAGTGGGTGCAAAACATCAGGGCAATAGCCTCCCAGAGGCAACTAATTCTTCCTTTGGAGAAATAATTTTGTAAAAAAAAAAGTAATTTGCAATTGTTTTGAAATTAATATAGTCAAGTAATAAAAAAAAAAAACTGATAGAAACAGAGGTTATGACTGTATGGCTTTGCCTCATTTCTTCTTAAGCTAATGATTTTCACAATAAGACTTGAAATGCCATCAAAACCTTTGAGTATTTATGGACAGCTTTATTTATGGTGTTTTGTACGATGCAGCTTCAATAATATGTTTTTTGACAGCCTTAGTATTTATAATGTACAATGATACTTGCAATTTGTATAACTGTTCTCTAGCTTTTTTTTTTAAATTGAAAGGAAATTTTTCCTTTTACAAGGGAAATTACTCAACTGTAAAAAGCTATAAATGAAAGAAGATTGAAATAGCTTTTGCTGATGCAAAGATAGTGTTAGAAAAAGATGACATAAAGCCAAAACCCTATCACCCTCATTTCTTATTTACAGCCACTCAACACAATAATAAATATTGAATATGAATGTATTCCTAATGAGTAAAATTCATGCATTTAACCAATTCTTCAAAGTTATAATCATCAATTCTCACAGATTGATTGTGTGTGCGTGTGTGTGTGTGTAGGGGAGAGCATCAGCATGTAACTGGAGACTGAATGGTGTGCCGCGTGTCTATGTCCAGTTGCCGGGACGAGCCCCCAGATATAAAGAACCTTATCCACGGTTATTAGTAATAACACAGCAACACTAACTCCAACTTTGAGATGCAATACGAAATGTTTAATTGACCACTTGAATACGATGTATTAATGATACTATATGCTCACGACCTCGCATACCAGGTGTATTACACAAATCCTCGTTCCAACAACTGGACATCAACTAACTGTCCACACAGTCCAGCTACACACATAGACACCCTGTGCACCACTCAGTCTCCAGTTACATGCTGATGCTTTCCCCTGCACACACACACACACACAGAGTCATTCTGTGACATCGATATTGTGCAAAGCCCCAAAACTTTTTCAAGATACACCTTAGAAGAACAGGTGAAAGATATGAGAAGCTAAAAATGCACATTGAAGACATCTGTTTTTGGCAAGACGTTTACATTATATAAAAGAATTTAGATGAGAAATGAATGCCATGCAAAGATTTTAAAGAAACACTTACAGACACTTTACAATTAAATAATACATGTGCAGTAGGTTTAGTTGATGACTTTAAAATATATGAAGATTTTCTCAAACTAGAAATTTCGTCAGAGTTTACCCAAACATGCAGTTACCTTAACACATTTTTTCTAACCCTGCCACCAATAGCTGGAGAGGCCCAGAGGAGGGGGGCTGAACCATCATAGGTGTTTGGGGGGTCATAAATAATAATCCTAAATGTATTGGTGGGCTTCAAGACAAAAGTATAAGTCACTGTCATCTTGAAAAAATAAAATTGCTAATATTTGATATCACTTGTCATTTTGGTATCAGTTTCACTGAATAACATTTATTTAGAAACATAATTCTCATTAGTTATATAAAACAACACATCAAAATGAATTATACTTGCATTTGGGAAATTATCTTTCTTTGGTACTTAACCATTAGTAGCACTCTTGTGGCAGATAGGCTAGGTGTGCTCTTGCCCTTGTAACAGAGTTTAGTTGATGAATATGGAAGAATAAAAAATTATGACGTGGGGGAGGTAAAATTCATTAGAAAAGATGATGCTCACCTGATCTAGGTGATATTTTTTCATTCTCTCCTCATATTCATATTGTAGATCAGAAAACTTTTTCTCCATAGCTTCTTTATTTACAAGTGATCTATTATTTTCTAGTTCCTAAAAAAACAGATAGTTAAACTGCAACCATCAGGCAATCATTATTATTAAACAGAAAACATAAATAATATATTTTATATCACTATACTGTGTACTAATAACAGTTTTAAAAAATCAACGTGTAAATTTTAGTGTAGGGACAGTGGCAAAATGTTCACATAATTTGTTACATTTACAAATTTCTTCTTTAAACTAAGTAACTACTAAATGCTAAAATAATGATAAAAACATAGAAGTTGTGGACTAGTAAAATTATTATTCAATTTTTTTTTTCTTTAAACTATAATGCTTTAAAATAGACTAACCAATGATTTTTGAAGTCTGAAATTTTCATTGTGTAGCTGTTCAATCCTGACTTCCTTTTCACTATGCCATTTTCTAAGAAGCTTGAGCTCTTCCAATATTTCAACAAATTTATGCCGCATTTGATACATACAGTTTGGTTCAATTTTCTATTAATACAATTTAAAAAAAACAAAAATGAAAACAACTAATGTTTTATAAAAGAAAGTGTTACATTTTTCATATATACTTAGAGGAGTAACTAGACTACATATTATCTATTGGCGAAAAACTTTTAAGTTTTGTGCACAACAATAATTTACCATTGATGACTCGCTTAATTTTGTTTCACTGGCACATTGAAGATTAGCCATCTTATATGTGAGGTTACTTCACTTTTTAAAAAATCTTTTGCTTTCAAAAAGAGATTTTCCTGAAAAATTAAGATTTAAAAGTGAAAAATAATAATTTAGCAGATAAACCCACTCAAACTGCATTAAAAGTTGGGAGTTGTTTTTTTCAGAAAGGAGACTAAGGAGTTGATTCAGACTATTTTTTCCAAATTAGCAGTAAACCAGTGTATATTTCTTTTAAGGAATTTCTGAATCCACTCCATCCTTAAAAAAAAACACCTGAAGTAACATTAAAACATCATCAGTGTGATAGTAAGTATATGTGTGAGAAGACAGCTATCTGGTTCTTTATAAATAACATTGTTACTTTAATTTTGTAATTTATGCTCTGTCTAGTGTCAATTACAAACCTCTGACACTGTCTAGCATTCCTATATTGAACATTTAGATCATTGTCAGGTTTATTACTTCCCGATATACTGTAAGACTCATCTATTTACTTTAAATAAACAGTCCCTAACTGAAAGATTTTTTTTAAAAAAAACCTAATTGTTAAAAATGTATGAGCTAAATAAGAAAATACTGCATATTATTTCCTACATCGTCTGCTGTGTTTTCACATTCTTGGGTTTATTTAAAAACAACAACTTGTGAGCACACTAAAATTTAAGAAGGCATAATTTGCGGTTGAATTATTGGTAGCCTAAATTAATTCACTTCAAAAAAGTCTTTTTATATATTTGTTCGGCTTACATGATAGTTTAATCAGTAAGACTATTTAAACTATGATCAGCACACACACACACAAAAAAACGTACTTCTCGCATGAAATAGAACCGTCCACATGGTATAGTATGTGGTAGGCCCATAGATATTCCTTGTATCTATGAGTAGGCCTAAAATAACTCATCTGTGGTAGGCAGAGAATTTCGGAAGGAATATTATGGCCATAGGCAAAAGTGCCTTTTGCGGCCCAGGTAGCAACATAATTTATAAGTATTTGTATTAGAAGGGGGCCATTTGATAGTGTGGCCCTTATGTCTATCTTGCTTAGTCATAATAAAGTATCACAAAATGTAGTATTCTTTTTAGGGAGGGGGATACATGATTATTACATAGAAAAGTTAGGATTAGTCTTGCACGAGCAGTCTTCTGCTCAACTCATTTGTTTTTATGTTATATCAATCTTTTCTGTTTTTCTGAAAGAAGCAATAAAGATGGTCCGGCTATGCTTATAATTTCCAAATGCTACATGCTAGTAGTAGTAAGTTGTAACTGCCTCGCAGTTTGCTTTTATTTAATTACATTCTACTTAATATACTGAAATGCGTTCGATAATATGTTTACTTACGGTTCCACGAATTGCGCTCAAATTTTTAATTATCTTTTTTACTTCTCACAGAAAAAAATATGTTTCCAAATTCTAATTACTTAAAGAAATCTAACGCGTTTTAGAATCGGCGTTTAATTTTATTAAGGTAGTCATTTTTATATATTTTTTAAACACGTACGCACTGTGCTACTACTATGTGGTGGCCAAAAGTTTTAAAAGTAGCTAATTACAGTTGATAAGATTTCACTTGAATGTGAATAAATTTTAGCTCAAACTAATTCGAAATTAAGAGTCGAAAGAATCGATACTTTTTCAGCGAATAAGAATCGAATCGAAGGATCTTCAAGGTAGCTCTGAAGTTGTTAAGCTTCGTCACGTGACATTTTTTACTTTAGAGCTGTGTCTTGGTTTGAGCTAACGACATCCCCACGGTGTCTGATGGTCAGCATTACCATTCGCACGCATGTACTGTGTTATATTTTGTCACGTGGCTTTTCAGTCGTGGTGGATTCTGTTCGAAGTCATATGTTATCGTATTGGTGAAAAGTGCGATGTCACATGTGCACATTTTGGTGCACAAGCATCATCACATCCCCTAGTTTAGTAAGACTTCAATACCTTTGTTCACAAACATATCATGATACAAAATCAGTTTGTACACGACCAGTTTGCACACGACCAGTATGCACACGACCAGTTTGTACACCACCAGTTTGCACACGACCAGTTTGTACATGACCAGTTTCTATATTTATAGAAATAAATGTTTTTACTCGATTTTCAAAGCGTCTTCATATTTTTTTTTTAGATATTGTGAGGGTCAGTCAATAGACATTCTTCAGTACACAAACTACACACAAAGGGAGATGATGAGCGTTTATGTTAAGTAAACATTTTGTATTTTGATGATAATCGGAACTCTACATCAGTGGTCCTCAAACCCCCGGGCCGCCGACCGGTACCGGTCCGTGGATCGTATGGTACTGGGCCACCCAAGAAACATTAAATTATTTCCTTTTTATTTACTGCGGTGTATTTCCCTCCAAATTGTACGACTTACCATGGACGAGAGGAATTATCAGCCCTCCCCCCCCCCCCACCTTCCGGCGGGCTGCGGTGAAATTATTGACTGTCCCGTGACGAGAAGAAGGTTGGGGACCACTGCTCTACATGTATGAGCAGTATGCTCGCTAATCTTATCTCTACCATTGATATTACATTATAGCTCTCAAACAATTCTTTATTCTTGTAGGGTTTTCTTTAAAAGTTAAATTGCTTGTAGCTTGGTCATTACATGCCTGACAATAGGGGCGGTCTTAATGCAAGTGCGCTCATCCGCACTTAGTGTTCCCCAAAAGAGTAAAAGGAGCCCAAAGCTAATTGACCGTTGAGTGATTGTTGTGTGAGGCCCCATTACGCCTAGCTTACCCGGACACCCATTATACTTAAAGCGACTTCGCGGGTCGTTACTGTGACCGTTCAAAAAATAGTAACCATAGGCTGTGACTTTGATATTGACATTTATATGTGCACTCTTTGTTTCCCTCTTGGTCACAGCACCTTGGGCAATGGTTTGTATTGGAAAGGGAGTGGTAGAAATGGCACTGCAGAACTGTTACCCACTCGGTATATGATAGAGAGCTATAGAACTATCCTTGTATCCCAGCATAGATCTTTATTTACCAGAGGGCCATATCAGTACACAGGACCATTTGCAGTGGTCATATGTAGGGCCGGTTTCTATAGTCTATTCGTCAAGTCCAAAAGCCACCACTGTTATAGCGGTCGAATGACACTTATCTCTATTGTTAACAAGCAATCATATATATATATATATATATATATATATATATATATATATATATATCTTCGTATAAGTAAGGTGTTTTAACCAGATAATTTCAAATATAATTTTTAAAATAACAACACAGATATTCTTTTTTTCTCCAATCTTAGTGGTCCTCAATTTATGTAAACTGACCACTGGGCTGTTCTTAGACCTTAAGAGGCCCGTATTCAGTTACTTCCAGGCAGGGCCGTTTTAAGGTCATCGTAGGCCCTAGGCACTTTCCAAGTCGTAGGCCCTCCCCGATTTCATTTTTTAAATATTTTTTCAAGAATGCACGTGTTTTCACTTTATGTTCTGGCTTTCGTAGGCCCTTGAAAAGTCCGTAGGCATAGGCACAGTGCCTACTATGCCTATAGGATAAAGCGGCCCTGCTTCCAGGTATAATTGTGAACACACAAGTATATGTCGGGACCATCTAAGTATCAAATTTAATTGGAGTTAATTCTTTAAAGGGAGTGGGGGGGGGGGGGGGGCAAGATAGAGGCCAAGATATCCATTCCTTAAAAATTCTCTGTAGAAAACTAAAATTTTAAATAAGACACTAGATTTAAAAGAAACAAAACAAAAAAATCATGTGTTAGTTGATAAAGCGTTCTATTGTTTGTTTATTTTTTTAAAAAGAAACAATCACAAACATTTCAATAAATCGATGATCTATAGACAATACAAACGATATAGCTTTCAATTACTGTTTTTATTTTTTTTTTCCCTTTCGCTTTTTCAATCAACACACTCATCCAAACATTGTAACTTGACAGTAAATAAGCGAAGAGGCAAATCAAAGGCAATCAAAGTGATGGAAACTAGAAAAGAATATTTAATTGAAATTATTCAATGATGAAAAATTTCTTATATAGAGGTCAAAATATCTAAAAAAAACAAACAAATATACATATATTCAATAACACAATGGCTGTATATACAAGAGAGACAACTAGCTTATGTTTTAATAGATAGTTCCCTCCCACTATACATCATCACAATGAATGTGGTGTACACATGAGAGACAACTAGCCAATGTTTTAGTAGATAGTTACCTCCCATTATTTACTTCATTATTCGACAAATGGCTGTTAAATGTATCTCAATAATGCCGTTTCCTTTTTTAAATATTAATTTTGTTTTTAAATGGTGGGTGTTGGGTATTTCTATTTTAATTTATAACATGAAAAAACTATAACATCAAAATATTTCATAATTAAAAAATGTTTTATCGTTTTTAATTCGTTTTTATGTTAAACTATATTTCCATCAATACAAGTGTATTGTACATGGATCCATTGCATAAGGGAATAATAGTGCAGATTATGCACGGGTCGCCGAAATACGGAGGGTTGGGGGGTTAAATAACTTTGACAAATGTTTTATTGCATTTTTTTTAAGTCTAGGGGGAGGGAACCAAAATGTTTTTTTTTTTAAAAACTAACCCACACAGGTTCCCCCCCCCCCGCCCTTACAATAGATAGTCACTGCTCTACGTGTATATTTGATATCCTTTACTGAGATGACAGTTTAAAATATTTCCAACACTCACTGGGGCCCAGGTGCATGGTTTAAAACACCCACATACTTTGCCACCAGGACCGTTCTTACAGATAGGCAACCATTAGGGCCCCCGACTGCTAACAGGATCCCGTTTAAGTGTACATCTATATTAAGTATTGTGATAAGACGGCCACAACAGTTTCTTATTGCCTACAGCCCTAAATTATCGGCAAATGGCTACGAACGGCTCTGAGTCAGAGCCGCACACAAACGCAACAAAAAAAAAAAAGGACTCTACTGTACCCCATAACAAATGTATGACCTGTGTTATGAAACAAGCTGTACTGTACCCCATAACACATGTATGGCCTGTGTTACGAAACAAGCTGTACTGTACCCCATAACACATGTTTGACCTGTTTTATGTAACAAACAATGATTTTAAAAATGTATAGATAGTTAAAAATCTAGAACAGAACTGTACATTTAAGTGAAACATGAGGAGATAGTTTTATGGTGTGTTTACATTTCTGCAAGGCATAAACAATTTGATGAGTCTGATAAATGATAATATCTTTTACAATCAACCTCATCATATTTGAAGGCATGCGCACATACACACTCGCACATACACACACACACACACACAGACAGACTCATCGCAGCCAATGGCGTCACAATTAAACACCACTTTATTTAAATGAGTCCTGCGCGCACTATATATATATATATGCATATTTTTTTATGTAAGTAATTAAGTTAAAAAAAACAGTATTAGAACAGTACCCTGAAATCAAGAGACCCGGCAATTAAAAAAAAAAAGTAAGAGACAAATTATGCATTTAAATTGTTTCCGTAACGAGCATTTGACAAAATAATAATAATAATAATAAAGCATATTACAAAAAAAAAACATGACAAAAAGGCTCAGTGGACAAATAGAGCAAATATCTGGAGCTGGACAGCTATAAAGATAGCCACAGCTGTTTTGGGGGCAGGGTTCAAAAGGTCACAACCTTTCAAATCACAAGCAAAAATCGATTGTCGTAAAAAAAAAAATAATATTTTCATGTACAATTTGTATTAGATTATCTCAAGTACACCAGATGCTTTACATGAAATATATTAATTTCAACTCGTCAACTAAATGTATATTGGGGGGGGGGGAGTTTCATTCCTTAAAGTTTAACTGTAAGTATTTAAAAAAATGCAATAATTTTAATAACAGCCTCTTAAAAATGACGTTTTTAAGCAAAGTCAAAATTAACATAACAGATAGGTTTTTTTTTTTTTTTCTCCAGAAATACACTTGTCACCGTTTGTTGCACGAGACTGCTTTACATATCCCGTTGCAGTGTTACTGGAACCAAACAGGTGAATAAAGGGGCCGCAAGTCTGAAGACGAACTAAAAAAAAGGAATTTATGTACTCACTCTTTGTGGCACCACGTATATTGAAAATATATAAGGGTGAGGGAGGTGGGTGGGAGCCTTTCCCCACCCCCTCTATGGCACAGACCAGACAATTTAAACTTCCAGACATAATGAGCAGATACAATGACTCACTGTTCTATGATACACGACAAAATATAAGTAAGACAATTATATATATATATAAATATATATAAATATTCTGACATTTCAACTACTTTGAGTGTGACCATTGTTGTTTTCTATTATTTTAAAAGAAGTTAGGGAAAAGAAAAAGGACAGAGTAGAATCTGATGTACAATATATTCTGAATAAATCTTTAAACTTTATGCTTTCTCTTAGCTGTGACAAAGGAAATAAATGTCATGACATCGGTGACAGTAATTTAACAGCTGGACATTATCAGACCTTGGTCCCTTCCTAATGGAGGACATGCGGACACGACAGTAGCCCAGGCCCGTAGCGTGCGGGGGGGGCCTGAGGGGCAGGGCCCCCTTGCGTTTTGTCTGCCCCCCTCTGCTTGCTTGCTCTACTTAGTAACTTTTATTTCCTGCATCCCCCGCCCCGCCTGCTATTGGCCAGGCCTCTGCTGTAGAATTTTCACGCTACGGGTTGCAGGCTGCAGTAGCCTTGGGAGGAAATGGACGATCCGGTGCTTGGCTGCCAACCTTTTTACTCGAAGAATTATTCAAAAAATTTAATGAAAAATATCTAGAATATACTAAATGTATAGCAACAAAAATCCACATTTTATATCTGAAATGACAAAATAAAATTATCCTGATCTATTATTTGATAGTATTTGATTATATCTAGATTTCTATAAAATATCCAGTGATGGATAATAATAAAAAAAAAATATCTAGTTTGGCAGCCCTGGTCCGGTGGTGTCAATCAATCGAAGAATAGATTAAGGTTTGACCCGTTGCCTACCCATATTTCTATCCATGTTGCCTACTGTGGTCTGACCCGTTGCCTACCAACATTTCTATCCATGTTGCCTACTGTGGTCTGACCCGTTGCCTACCAACATTTCTATCCATGTTGCCTACTGTGGTCTGACCCGTTGCCTACCAACATTTCTGTCCATGTTGCCTACTGTGGTCTGACCCGTTGCCTACCAACATTTCTGTCCATGTTGCCTACTGTGGTCTGACCCGTTGCTTACCAACATTTCTATCCCATGTTGCCTGCTTCAGAGTGTAGGTGGATAGGGACTTTTTTTTACGCGTTTATTTAGTAACAAAAAAAAAGAAGCACAACTGTAATAAATAGGAACCAAAATAAACGAAATAAATACACTCATTTACGCGTCGTCTTTCACTTATTACTAATGTCATTGCCTCGGTTGAATCCAGTACCGAAAACTTAGAAAGAACCGAAAAACTCAAAACCTTAATAACATAACAGTAGGCTTACATGTATTACCATTCAACACACATTAAAATTCAATTTATAATATGGACAAGAATATTTATATAAAATGCGAAGAATATCAATGCCGTTCTCAATAATGAGCAGAATCGACGGCTCCCTCAGACCCCTTCTTTTTTTGAATTCATCATTTACTTGATCATCTCATTTAGTAAAAATTCAGTAAATAGAATAGCTGTGTCTTTTCCCCCATTCGCCCTAGACTAACATTATTTGGAACAAGGAGAAGTACGGTGATTGACTATGCAAATATATTTTTAAAAAGTATGATTTTACAAATTATAAAACTTCATTTAAAAAAAAAGAGACTTGAAATCAAATAGGAAAAGCATTGAAAAAAAATTGCAAATCCACTGCTATTGGTTTGCGTGCGAACATTTCAAATGAATGTTTCACTAAGGATTTGATGGGGGAGGGGGGATATGAAATTATTCGTAATAATACAGTGTAATGAAAGGTCATATTATCAATTATTTCACATGAACTACAATCACGCTCTGGTAAACATATGAAAAACAGTGTCTTACGTATCACTCAATATATCATATAGAATGTTTGTGAATAAATACATGTAACTGTGTCTTGATATAATAGACTAATGAAAAAAATCGAAATTCGAATAAAATAAACAAATAACAATTATATTTATGTACACAAATTCTGGTATTACAGGCTAACAGTGGTGGACTTTAGCTGAAGAATCTCGCTGCCGCTCAACCCGTGAACCTTGACGTCATCTTCGTTGGACCCGTCCGAGGTCATGACCGGAACAGCTTTCGGTGGCGACGGGGTGTACACGGCATCCTGCTCCTGCTTCAGCATGATGCTGTCCAGGGAGAACGTGCGCCCGATGACGGAAGGGGGCGCCTCCGACATGTGCGACGTGGCGCTCATGTGCGACAGGTGGTTGGAGGAGGCGAGGATCTGGCGCCCCGAGGCGGTCAAACTGGAGATGGGCAAGAGCGTTGGAGGGTGCGTGACCGACGGGGAGGCCAGCGCCGCGAGGACCGCGGTATTGTTTTGGCAGATGGCGCTGGTGTGGCCGCCAAGGCTGCCAGAGTCACTTCCTGCTCCGTTGCTATGGCCGCCATGTGTATACAACGATAAATAGGAGGGTAAAGGTTTAAGCTCTGTCACTGTGGAAAATAAATAAATGATAACAATAATACAAACAAAAATATTCGTTTAAATAAATGCGAGAAATGTGAATAGAAAACGGTTTTACTAAAATAGTTTATTTTTGAGTGGGAATGTTTTATTTTGATTTTTTTTTTATAAAACAGCGATTTGATTAGAAGGAATAGGCCTAGTTAAATAAATTTCGACAGTTGTTTTTTTTTTGTATCTGTATTGAGATTGGGGTTCAGCTGGAAGCAGCTGGAGAAAATGTCTCAGGACCAAAGTCGCTGGAGATCTTAAGTTGTCGGTCCATATTCCGATAAGAGTGACGGGCAATGATGATGATGATTGAGATATTGATAGCAAAATCATTCAGAAAGGCAGAAGAATATATCAGAAAGATACTTTAACAAAAGGAACAAAAAACTGACTTACCAGATATATAGTCAGACAGATAAATAGATAGGTATGTAGGTAGGTATGTATGTAGGTAGGGTGTTAGGGAGGTAGGTTGTTTTGAAGATAGGAATGTAGGTGGATAGATAAACATATAAATTTGGCGTATGCATAAATCTATTGACAAATTGAAAGATTCACAAACGGGTAAATTGAGACTAAATTTGGCTAAGAAATCCAAGTACAAAGAATGTTTAAAAGCAAATAGTCTTTAGTAAGGAAGTAAGTAAGTAAGTAAGTAAAGTTCCCTTAACCCTAGCGGGCCATCGGGGCAGATGAAGTGTAGAATTCATCTGTTTCTATAACCTCGGCATATGGAGGGGTTGTGTGGTTAGCACAACGCCCAGCCGCCTTTACTTCCCCAACTTAAAGTCTGGTACCCATTTAAAGCTGGGTGGACTTGTGGGACAACTTTGTACTGAATTTCACCTGGAAAAATTCCATGGGCCTCACCGAGGATCGAACCCAGTACTCTCAGGTCGACAGTCGAGTATCTACACCACTCGGCCATCCGTCCGAAGATAGTAAGGAAGATATAGTAAAAAATTGATAGGCAGAATATATATTCTCATTTCAAAATAATTACCATAGCCATTCGGTGAGCGAGACAGGGTTAAATCCAAAAGGTCATGTGTTCTCGGATGCTGGGTTTGACCGTAGGAGTTCATGTCACCCACTACATGACTAACATCGTGCTCCACCCCTTTCATCATAGACGAGCGAGCGAGCTGCTGCTGCTGAAGGTGGCTCGCCTGCTGATGGTGGTGGTGGTGATTTTGTTGTTGTTGTTGCTGTTGCTGTTGTAACTGAGCTGCGGCTCCGTAATCCAAGTAGCCCAGGTGCTGGTGCTGCTGTTGCTGTTGAGAATGATGTTGAGTCTGCTGTCGCTGCTGTTGTTGGTGCTGCTGTTGTTGCTGTTGCTGTCGCTGTTGTTGCTGGATTCGCTGCTGTTGCTGTTGCTGCTGTTGTTCTTTAGATCCACCTTTCGATTTTCCAGAAGACTTTGGTTTCCTTTTACGAGTTTGGATTCCGTCTTTTTTCATGGACAGTGGCCGGTTCACCTGCACGGGTCGGGGGGGGGGGACGGGGGAAGACACAATAAAATGAGATTTTAGAGGGCATGTTCCACTTAAATGTTTGACCTAATTTGAAAAGTGAAAAGAAATGGGTACGTCTAAGTAGTACACCAGTAGTCGGCTTGATAAGAGACCCTTATAGAACTAATTATTATCCGCACACACTTGTGCATAGGGTCAGCCAAATATCTGTAAAAATATTCGACTGGGCATCCCCTCCCTCCCCCCCAAAAAAACCTGACAGCGGCCCAGGCTGTATTGATATAATACACAAGGGATCATAAGGGATAGGACAGGTGTTTCATTGGTAGGGTCCAACTTGATACCACACTAACTGTGAATATAGTTGGTTTTTTTTTTTTTGTATAATTTACTTTGAACCAGTTGTTGTTGATAAGGGGGATAGGGGGAATGAAATTATATTTTTTGTGGTGTGGTTGGTGGGTGTTTTTTTGATGAATGGAGAGTGGGGGGGGTGGGTTTAGGCCTAACGCATGGGTGATTGCGTCATTCATGGTTTATTTGGCTGGACTGATTAAGTAGGTGAGTGACATATTGAAAATGAGTGACATATTAACTGAGTAAGTGAGTGACAGACACTGCCCAAATGAACTGAGTGATGCTTTAGTGGTGGATTAACACACACACATATAGCGCACACACATCGTATCTTCTGTTTAACATCATATATTGTTGGCCTTAAAAAAAATCTTGAAAACAGGCCAAACCATATCTCTGTAAGGATATTACTTTCTAAGATCTATATAAACCCTAACCCTACGGGATGTCTATATGGGGAGGGGGGGAGAGAAACAACTGCTAAGTTCAAATAAATATATATATATATATATATATATATATATATATATTTAAACTTGTAAAAAAAATCACTGAGAGACCATTAACAGTTGGCAGCTTTTATTTCACAGTGTGAAATCACCGCTGTCTCCAACACCGGCCTGACCAGTTCTCTGACTGACTTGTGTTACTTTGACCGCGGGTCTGGTAAACATGCATCGCTAATCAGCCTGAACGGGTCAGACACCCTCCGTGTTCCGCTTAATTGACAGTAATGTGTGCGTCGCTGCTGGAATACATTATTATACTACTGGCCTACTGTCCGGCGGTAGCAGAATCTTAGAGATGGTCTGGTGTCAACGGCGGCTCTCGGTTACATTTTTTATGACAGGCGTTGAGAATTGAAAGGTCGGCATGAATTCTTGTAAAGTGTATCATAACCCTCACATATGAGACTTTGGTGTTCAGTACTCCTCCTTCTCTCTCTCTCTCTCTCTCTCTCTCTCTCTCCCCCCCACACACACACCCTCTCCGTCCTTGATCAATGAATGAATCAGTCCACAAATTTCTCAATCGCTTAAACTTAGTGTGTGTGTGTGTGTGTGTGTGTGTGTGTGTGTGTTTGTGTGTGTTTGGTACTTGCGAGGATGAGATGAAATCTCTTAGATCCTATAAACCACCAATGGGGCAGTTTTTATGATGCCCTTCTTTCATCCCCACCATAGCCGATAGTGCAATGGCCTTGGAGGCACAAAGCGAGATATAGCGGGGGACTTTAACCAAGATATGAAATATCCGTTGGTCCTCTCCGAAGATCGAACCAGAAACACTCAGGTAGACAGTCGAGCGCGTTAACATAAGACCATTCGCCCCCTACTTGAACTCAGTAACACCAGCGGCACATCGGGGCGAACTTTAAAAGCTCATGTCGATGTTTAACGCTGTTCTCAACCGTTCTTGGCGACTGTACCCCGAATGGTGCGAAGGTATGTCCGCTTGTACACCTCACACGTAAGCTCTTCAAATTCTTGCTTGTTTTAATCGAAACTATTATGTCTCTGATTACCCCTGCTTCCAGAAAACCTTTGGGTACGGGTAACACCGGTTGAGAACCGCGGATGTATATACATGCCGTGTCCAAAAAAAAATACCAAAGTGTTGAACACACTGATGTCTTTGGTGGCACCAAATGTGTCGCTCATTTCGCTCCTTTATAGTTAATCCACCACTAAAGCTATCACTCAGATTGCCAATCATTTGGGCAGTTATTTGTTCTTACATTCATTTGCCCATTCAGCCACCGTTCCTTCACTGGTTTTCGTCCATGAAACAAAATCTCATTAACTCTATCATTATTTCACCCACTTTATCATTATGTCTTTCACCTACTCAATCATTATGTCACTCACTTACTCAATCAGTCCAGTAATTACTAAAATATCGGTTCGCTCGATCAACTACTGAATGACGTAATCACCCATTCGTTAGGCCTAAAACACACACACACACTCTCCATTCACTCAAAACAATGACACATTCGCTCAATCATTTACTCAATCACTTCACAATGATTATTAAACTTAATCACTCATTTACTTGCCCATTTCCTCATCTTATCTCTCGCTTATCAACAACTGTACTACACCGCAATGGACTCACTATGAACATCGTCTGATGGACATGATACTAAGTAATCAGCAGTTAATATAATCCAACAGTTGATTATAACCCAAGTTGATTATCTTATCTGAAGTAATTAGTCATATATGATACCAGGTTATAAGCTGCGACAAGTTCAACTTACCTGATGCAATTTGTAATACATGGTACCAAGTTATAACCAGTGGCAGGTCCAACTTACCTGATGCAATTTGTAATACATGGTACCAAGTTATAACCAGTGGCAGGTCCAACTTACCTGATGCAATTTGTAATACAGCCCGCATGCGTTACACACTGGCTCCCCTTCCCCATTCCTTCGCCACAGTGTGGTCGTTGTGGTGTTACAGTTGGCACAACACAGCCCCATGCGTCTTTGTCCTGACTGAGGGGATAGAAATTAATCATCAATGTATAGAAGTCAATGTATAGAAGTCAATGTATAGAAGTCAATGTATAATAGTCAATGTATAGAAGTCAATGTATAGAAGTCAATGCATAGAAGTCAATGTATAATAGTCAATGTATAGAAGTCAATGTATAGAAGTCAATGTATAATAGTCAATGTATAATAGTCAATGTATATAAGTCAATGTACATAATTTAACAATTACGTATAACATTTCCGTTAAGTCGATGTACATAAGTAAATAACTACATAAAGCAGTGTCATTAAGTCAATGTGTAGAATTGAAAAAAGCATGATTTGTTTAAATGTCAATGTCATTTGGCTCTTTGATGGCCAGTTTTCCATTGTCCAGTCCAGATTTTGGCTTTGCATCTATTTGTACGTAGTAACATACACATTTAGGCAATCAAACAAACACAGAGTAACACAGACCGAAATAAATAAAGAAATAGATGTTACAAAAGGCTGAAAAACCTACAGATATATAGATATAGATGTGTTCATTCTAAAAAATTGTAGAAGAGGCTCATTATATTATATATATATATATATATATATATATATATATATATATATATATGTTTTCATTGTAATAAATATATATATGAGTTCATTGTAATAAAGTTTTGTTCATTGTTCATACTAGTAGATATGGTAAGTTTTCTGATGGTATTTTGAATTTTTTATGAATAATATATCAAGTTTTAAACAGGTCAATCAAAGTATATAAAGAGCCATTCTTCCAGTATAAATATCCTATCAATACGATATTATAAAGAGCTTGACGGGTATTTTCGCATAAATCTCTGCATTGCGCCCCCACCCCCATCCTTCCATTCCCCACCCCCATCCTTCCATTCCCCATCCCCATCCTTCCATTCCCCATCCTTCCATTCCCCATCCTTCCATTCCCCCACCCCCATCCTTCCATTCCCCATCCCCATCCTTCCATTCCCCATCCTTCCATTCCCCCCACCCCCATCCTTCCATTCCCCATCCCCATCCTTCCATTCCCCATCCTTCCATTCCCCACCCCCATCCTTCCATTCCCCCTCCCCCATCCTTCCATTCCCCATGCTTCCATTCCCCATCCTTCCATTCCCCCATCCCCATCCTTCCATTCCCCATCCCCATCCTTCCATTCCCATCCCCATCCTTCCATTCCCCATCCCCATCCACACTCCAATCAAAAAAAAAGATTTCTGGTTTCAGGTATTGACAAAAAAAAAACGCAAAGTATTTGTGAAGCATACGCGATGTTGAGTGAGTTTAGTCTCTGTGAATCTGTGTATGTTCAGGGTATGTGGACATTATGTGTCTACGAGCGTGTATTTATGTCTTTGTGTGTGTGCGTGTGTATACATACATACGACTGATGTGTTTCACACCAATGCCGTGTCACGAGTTTTAACGCTGTAAAAATCCTCCTAAACATGCGAGCCATTAAAAACATTCACGGACGTGACTGTGGGTGAATGCGGTGCCGTAGTACTCTCGGCCGGTGGGGGGTGGGGGCGAAGTTGGGGGGGGAGGATGGAAAGGCGTTGATGCTGACCACGTTTCATCTGTCTCCCTCCCCTCCCCCTTCCCCCCAGTCTGGTGTACCAGCGCCACAGCAAAAACGTTCAACTTGAATGCCAAGACATGCCTTTGTTCATGATGTCTCAATATTAACACGAAATGTGTCTGATTGGTTTAAAACCTCACATACACGATACACAAATTAATCGTTGTACCAGCATAATAATTTACATGTTTTTTTGTATATGACAGAGTTTAAAATGAACCATTGTAACAGCAAAATTATTTTTAAAAATAAAGTTCCCTTAACCCTAAAGGCCGAATGGGGAAGAAGTGTAGCGTTAATTTGTTACCACGACATATAACGGGATTGTGTGGTTAGCACAACGCCCAGCCGCCTTTACTTCCCCAAATTAAGTCAGGTACCCATTTAAAGCTGGGTGGACTTGTGGGACTTTAATCAAATTTCACTAGGGCATAGAGAAACGTACACGTATCTTGCGGAGGTTCGAACCAAAGACTCTCAGGTCGATAGCCGAGAATCTACACCACTCGGCCATTCGTCCCACTAACTACGTAATTAGTTCTATGTTTTCGTATGACATAGTTTTGTATTAATATTTGTAGCTGCATATTAAGTTATATGTTTTCATATGACATAGAATCAGGCAATTAGGCTAATGCTTTACCTTTTCACAGTTTAAAGGAGAAAAAACAACATTGAATGAACTTTTATAATTTATAAGAAAATTGTATAGATAAAGTTTTATAAGCACTGTTTAAACATGGCGTTGTCGATAAACTTGTAAATTAAACTTCTGAAAAGTGTTGTATACATAAGACGATGACTTTTTAAATCAAAAAGTCACTACGCTTATGAGTTTATGTTAGTTATCAAGTTTTGACAACGAAACAATACGCATGGGCATATGGTGTAAGAAAGGGGGGGGATTTAAAGCAATTCCTTTATAGAGTTAGGCTTGTTAAAAATGTCACGTGCTAACGAATCACATGACCCCCCCACTCCAAGGGTCCACTCAGCAAACACCATACAGAAACACACATGTTACGATTAAATATTAAATACCGTGTTGGTGTTGTGACAAGGAGGTGTCTTGCGTTGTGTTAATCTCAGATTTAAAAAAAATGACTTGATGATTTGATTAAAATCAAATTGCGCCATGCCAGTGGGTTTTTTTTTTTTGGCGCCTTGGGTACGCAGAACTTCGTCGCCCTTTTTAGAAAAAATGTGTGCCTAGTTGTCGCTATCTTGAGCTCAGTGTTCCAGCTAAGGTGCGTACAGTGCAACCACAGCGAACACATGTTGCCTTCAGCTGGCCCAATTTACGCACCAAGATTTTAATTTCCTTCCCAATTTCCCCTAAGATGCGCACAGATAATCAACTTTTTCCGCACACAGCCTTCGAAAAAATTTTGCAGCAACTTTGAATTAGCTTGCGCTGGTTTGTAGATCTGAAGAGAGATAACTAACACAGTGAATAATAAATAATACATCGACCAATCACTGGCGTTATTATTGGCTAAATCTCTTTTGATTGGTCGTGATGTCCGACCTCTGACTAGACTATTGCAAATAGTTATTCATACACCCTTGCTAAAAGAATGAAGACTCATTACTCAGCGGATTCCACCTATAGAGTGTAAAGAAAACTTGATCCAGTAGGTAGATTTTATTTTGCTGATACGCCATTAAAAAAACTTTAAAAGTGAATGTACGAACACATATACGTCATAATGTTGTGAGCTATTTGGTGTGTAACAGTGCGAGAAGAGAGAAAGAAGGTATGTGAATGAGAGAGAGAGAGAGAGGGAGGAGAGGGGGAGATGTGTGTAAAAATACAAGTGTACTGTACGAGTAAATCTTTCGTCTCAAATTTCGCTTAAAACAAGTAGATAAATTTAAATGGCCCGTCTAGCGACTTTAAAGCTAAAGGCAATAGATAGAGAGGTTGCTGATAGGTGGACAGGTTCAAAGGTCAGAGTCAGACATATACACAGACCAGAAGCAGGGCAGACAACAAATAACAGACAGAGGAGCAAAAAAGACAAACAAACTGGACGAAAGGATCCAATGTCTGGACAGACTAGCAGACACACAACTAGTCAAACAAATCACAATGACAGACCATCAGACAGACACATTTCGACTCGCAGAGTAAATGA